>JARLTB010000094.1:4775000-5030000 GCA_030141615.1 Unio pictorum | reverse complement strand
ACTGTGGCATCTAAAATTTGTTTCTGTGATTAAGCTGAAAATTCCGATGTGGTAAATTAGGTTATGATAAACCCTGTGTTACCGCTTTATTCTAATAGATAATGGAATTTAGTATTTTAAATCAATACTAAACATGTTAAAATGAGCACTAATTATTGCTATCTTCATATAATGTGCATTGTAACCTTTAAAAAACAGTATTGTTGATTTTACATATATAAACCAGTTAACATGCACAGAAAAACAAGGCCTTAAATAAGTTTTTGGCTCATAATTTACCTTTCAGAAAAAAGGAGAATAATCCACTAAATTAACTTGGCCAAATTTTAAAATCAGCACTTTTATTCTTGAACAAATAAATCATAGGCATTGAATGAGGATTTTAAATAATTAATGCACTTTTCTGAAATCTGAAAGAGATTTATTAAAGTTATTAAGATCTAAAATTTCATATTCAATACTTCTTCATTGTAACAATGATTGATAGCAGCCATATAATGTACTGACTTTAGTTAAACCGCTTTTTAATGAAGTATTTCATGCATATCATTTTAATACTAAATATGATCATGACTGTATCTCCTTGATACTATATAATACCATGACTATATCTCCTTGATACTACATAATACCATGACTATATCTCCTTGATACTACATAATACCATGACTATATCTCCTTGATACTACATAATACCATGACTATATCTCATTCATACTATATACCATGATTATATCTCATTGATACTATATAATACCATGACTATATTTCCTTGATACTACATAATACCATGACTATATCTCCTTGATACTATATAATACCATGACTATATCTCCTTGATACTACATAATACCATGACTATATCTCCTTGATACTATATAATACCATGACTATATCTCCTTGATACTATATAATACCATGACTATATCTCCTTGATACTGCATAATACCATGACTATATCTCCTTGATACTACATAATACCATGACTATATCTCCTTGATACTATATAATACCATGACTATATCTCCTTGATACTACATAATACCATGACTATATCTCTTTGATACTATATAATACCATGACTATATCTCCTTGATACTATAGAATACCATGACTGTATCTCCTTGATACTACATAATACTATGACTATATCTCCTTGATACTATATAATACTATGACTATATCTCCTTGATACTGCATAATACTATGACTATATATCCTTGATACTACATAATACCATGACTATATCTCCTTGATACTACATAATACCATGACTATATCTCCTTGATACTACATAATACCATGACTATATCTCCTTGATACTACATAATACCATGACTATATCTACCTGATACTACATAATACCATGTCTATATCTCCTTGATACTACATAATACCATGACTATATCTCCTTGATACTATATAATACCATGACTATATCTCCTTGATACTACATAATACCATGACTATATCTCCTTGATACTATATAATACCATGACTATATCTCCTTGATACTACATAATACCATGTCTATATCTCCTTGATACTACATAATACCATGACTATATCTCCTTGGCACTATATAATACCATGACTATATCTCCTTGATACTACATAATACCATGACTATATCTCCTTGATTCTGCATAATACCATGACTATATCTCCTTGATTCTGCATAATACTATGACTATATCCCCTTGATACTGCATAATACCATGACTATATCTCCTTGATACTATATAAGACCATGATTATATCTCATTCATACTATATACCATGATTATATCTCATTGATACTATATAAGACCATGACTATATCTCCTTGATACTACATAATACCATGACTATATCTCCTTGATACTGCATAATACCATGACTATATCTCCTTGATACTACATAATACCATGTCTATATCTCCTTGATGCTACATAATACCATGACTATATCTCCTTGATTCTGCATAATACCATGACTATATCCCCTTGATACTGCATAATACCATGACTATATCTCCTTGATACTATATAAGACCATGATTATATCTCATTCATACTATATACCATGATTATATCTCATTGATACTATATAAGACCATGACTATATCTCCTTGATACTATATAATACCATGACTATATCTCCTTGATACTACATAATACCATGACTATATCTCCTTGATACTATATAATACCATGACTATATCTCCTTGATACTGCATAATATCATGACTATATCTCCTTGATACTGCATAATACCATGACTATATCTCCTTGATACTATATAAGACCATGACTATATCTCCTTGATACTGCATAATACCATGACTATATCTCCTTGATACTACATAATACCATGACTATATCTCCTTGATACTATATAAGACCATGACTATATCTCCTTGATACTACATAATACCATGACTATATCTCCTTGATACTATATAATACCATGACTATATCTCCTTGATACTATATAATACCATGACTATATCTCCTTGATACTGCATAATACCATGACTATATTTCCTTGATACTATATAATACCATGACTATATCTCCTTGATACTGCATAATACCATGACTATATCTCCTTGATACTATATAATACCATGACTATATCTCCTTGATACTATATAATACCATGACTATATCTCCTTGATACTATATAATACCATGACTATATCTCCTTGATACTATATAATACCATGACTATATCTCCTTGATACTATATAATACCATGACTATATCTCCTTGATACTATATAAGACCATGACTATATTTCCTTGATACTGCATAATACCATGACTATATCTACTTTATACTGCATAATACCATGACTACATCTCCTTGATACTACATAATACCATGACTATATCTCCTTGATACTATATAAGACCATGCCTATATCTCCTTGATACTACATAAGACCATGCCTATATCTCCTTGATACTACATAAGACCATGCCTATATCTCCTTGATACTACATAAGACCATGCCTATATCTCCTTGATACTACATAAGACCATGCCTATATCTCCTTGATACTACATAAGACCATGCCTATATCTACTTGATTAAATAAAGATTCCTATATCAAAGAAGAGATGTATGTTGCATAGAAAATGAAGATGCTGGCCTCCTGAACAACTGCTCAACCAAGCCATTATATGGTAAAAAGCTGTGATTACATAAACATTCATACATTTCTGGCTGTGATTACATAAACATTCATATATTTCTGGCTGTGATTACATAAACATTCATACATTTCTGGCTGTGATTACATAAACATTCATACATTTCTGGCTGTGATTACATAAACATTCATACATTTCTGGCTGTGATTACATAAACATTCATACATTTCTGGCTGCTTAGACTCTTTAGAAGGTCATGAGAATGAAGGTAAAATGATTAGCTGACTGAAAACTACACTGCTGAATTGATGTACACTTCTTTTCTTTTCCTTTTCAGTTGCAGTCCTAATCCAAGATTTGAACAAATACCTGGATATAGGTAAGAATATGAAACTTTGTATGATATTTGTTATGAAAAAGAATGTATGAAAGTGGACCAGAATGTTATAAACTGTCAGAAGTATTTATTTTAGCAGCATTCATCAACTGACATAATCAAGCATTAATTATCAGTTTATATATAATCCATTCCTTAAATGAATGTTGGTTATTATGAAAAATGTTAAAACAATTCCTTTGTACTAAACTTTTTGTCATTCAAAAGAATGTGAACTAGATGTGCAGGTTCCGAAATGACTGGATATTATCTGAAATTGCTTTCACTGTTGATAATGACATTAAATGTCCAAGTTAACAACTAATGGAAGAAACCATTTTCAATTGCCTTTGGAAGTTCTAAGAGCTGATTGATACCATATTTCTTAATGACCTGATAAACCTCTCAGTATCTTTTAGAGTAGCTCAATAGCTCAATGGGTAAAGCAATAGACTCATAATCATTGTGGGTTTTAGCTCAATAACTCAATGGGTAAAGCAATAGACTCATAATCATTGTGGGTTTTAGCTCAATAACTCAATGGGTAAAGCAATAGACTCATAATCATTGTGGGTTTTAGCTCAATAACTCAATGGGTAAAGCAATAGACTCATAATCATTGTGGGTTTTAGCTCAATAACTCAATAGCTCAATGGGTAAAGCAATAGACTCATAATCATTGTGGGTTTGACAATGTGTCCTTGGGAAAGGCGCTCAGCTTCCATTCCTCAGCATGTTAAAGTCAATAATCTGATAATACGCTTGAATTGCTGCTTAATTAACTAACAAAAAAAAACTTTTCGGAAAACGTAGTCAAATACTTAAAGAAAGCTCGATATATTGCTGTGCCCACCTACTTTCCATCTCTTGGATTTATGTAAATGTTATGTCCTCTTTGTGTTTAATGAATTTTAGGCAAAACTGTTATATTGTTGTAAATCAATAATTGTTCCACAGCTAGTTAAAATTGGATACATACATTTCAGTATAACTTCATTATCATGAAATATTTTAATGAATTGTATGGTTTACTTTTTCCTAGTGGTTGTGTAGGAGGAGAAAACTTGGATGAAGTGGACAATTCTCAAGAGAAGTTCAAACCCTTTACAATAAAACGTGTTGATATTCCTTTCTACAGTGAAACAGGACAGTACGTATATCTGTCATTTATACACAGTAAAGCATAAGTTTACAATTCATAACAAATATAGTATACTACATTTAGAATGTTATTATTTGAATATTATTGATATTCTAACAAAAGATACTTTAGAAGGATGGATTTCACCATCTTTAAATTCCCCTCTGCTAGGAGATAAAACATACTTGAAGCATATGATTTTTCATTCTGTCCTCTTTGAATTGCCATCACTTTCAGATTTCCCAGACAAGTTAGAGTTAGTCCTCCTTATATTCCTTTGACAGTCATCATTCCTAATATCTCAGCAAAAGAACATGATATAGCAGTAATTGTTTTCTTAAACTGGTAATCTCCTATTTTGAATAGTAATCATATGTAACCATGTTTAAATTCTTTTTTTACTTCGTGCCTGTTGATTAAACAGTGTGGTTTAATCTGAATTATTTTGCATAGTTTATATTTCTGTACACATTATAGACTCAATACATTACCATAATATTTTTGTTAAATGATGGTGTATTTTCCTGCTACATGTATTTGACCTTAATTTCCCTTGCAGCCGACCTAACATCCCTGGCTACACTGGCCGCACCCCTATCCTTGGCTCATATTCACCAGCACATACCAGGCCTGTTGAACCCATCCAAAAGGCAACCACTGCCACTGTCCACAAGTGAGTATACAGTCAAACCTGCATAAAACAAAAACTTGTGAATAATGGTCAAGTACAATAGTGTTATATGGAAATGGATCAAAACATATGTATCTAAAAGTTTTCCAATGTTTCAGGCTTAGGCAAGGCTTTTGTAAGGAAGAGGGGTGGGGTGTAAAAAGGGACTGAATACAAGGAAGAGGGATGAGGTGTAAAAAGGGACTGAATACAAGGAAGAGGGGTGGGGTGTAAAAAGGGACTGAATACAAGGAAGAGGGGTGGGGTGTAAAAAGGGACTGAATACAAGGAAGAGGGATGGGGTGTAAAAAGGGACTGAATACAAGGAAGAGGGGTGGGGTGTAAAAAGGGACTGAATACAAGGAAGAGGGGTGAGGTGTAAAAAGGGACTGAATACAAGGAAGAGGGATGAGGTGTAAAAAGGGACTGAATACAAGGAAGAGGGATGGGGTGTATAAAGGGACTGAATACAAGGAAGAGGGATGAGGTGTAAAAAGGGACTGAATACAAGGAAGAGGGATGGGGTGTAAAAAGGGACTGAATACAAGGAAGAGGGATGGGGTGTATAAAGGGACTGAATACAAGGAAGAGGGATGAGGTGTAAAAAGGGACTGAATACAAGGAAGAGGGATGGGGTGTAAAAAGGGACTGAATACAAGGAAGAAGGGTGGGGTGTAAAAAGGGACTGAATACAAGGAAGAGGGGTGGGGTGTAAAAAGGGACTGAATACAAGGAAGAGGGGTGAGGTGTAAAAAAGGACTGAATGCAAGGAAGAGGGGTGGGGTGTATAAAGGGACTGAATACAAGGAAGAGGAGTGGGGTGTAAAAAGGGACTGAATACAAGAGGGGTGGGGTGTATAAAGGGACTGAATACAAGGAAGAGGGGTGGGGTGTAAAAAGGGACTGAATACAAGGAAGAGGGATGGGGTGTATAAAGGGACTGAATACAAGGAAGAGGGATGAGGTGTAAAAAGGGACTGAATACAAGGAAGAGGGATGGGGTGTAAAAAGGGACTGAATACAAGGAAGAAGGGTGGGGTGTAAAAAGGGACTGAATACAAGGAAGAGGGATGGGGTGTAAAAAGGGACTGAATACAAGGAAGAGGGATGGGGTGTATAAAGGGACTGAATACAAGGAAGAGGGATGAGGTGTAAAAAGGGACTGAATACAAGGAAGAGGGATGAGGTGTAAAAAGGGACTGAATACAAGGAAGAGGGATGGGGTGTAAAAAGGGACTGAATACAAGGAAGAGGGATGGGGTGTAAAAAGGGACTGAATACAAGGAAGAGGGATGGGGTGTATAAAGGGACTGAATACAAGGAAGAGGGATGAGGTGTAAAAAGGGACTGAATACAAGGAAGAGGGATGGGGTGTAAAAAGGGACTGAATACAAGGAAGAAGGGTGGGGTGTAAAAAGGGACTGAATACAAGGAAGAGGGGTGGGGTGTAAAAAGGGACTGAATACAAGGAAGAGGGGTGAGGTGTAAAAAAGGACTGAATGCAAGGAAGAGGGGTGGGGTGTATAAAGGGACTGAATACAAGGAAGAGGAGTGGGGTGTAAAAAGGGACTGAATACAAGAGGGGTGGGGTGTATAAAGGGACTGAATACAAGGAAGAGGGGTGGGGTGTAAAAAGGGACTGAATACAAGGAAGAGGGATGGGGTGAAAATGGACTGAATACAAGGAAGAGGGGTGAGGTGTAAAAAGGGACTGAATACAAGAGGGGTGGGGTGTATAAAGGGACTGAATACAAGGAAGAGGGGTGGGGTGTAAAAAGGGACTGAATACAAGGAAGAGGGATGGGGTGTAAAAAGGGACTGAATACAAGGAAGAGGGATAATGCGTTTGTTCAGCAGGATTAAAAAGCTGCAGTAGGCTGATTAGACAAAAGTCTGTTTATTTTTAGTTGCAGAATCTAATATTTCTCCTTGTGTGTGCCTTATGTCGTATCCACCCCAAGTCGTCTCCAACATGTTTTAGTCTCCATCATGTTTTAGTCTCCAGCAAGTTTTAATTTTAATTAATTTAATTTTCTTTTGCTCTCAAATTATTTGGAAATTCTATTAGATTTGAATCAAAATATAAATAACACTTCTGGATGTAATATCATGTCTATAAGAAAATTCATAACAGATGAAAGACTGCTCGAGTCACTCGTATAAAAATTGAATCCCAAGGGGAGATTTTCCATTAACTAGTAATAAACTAATTAACAAATGACTTTACTTTGACTTATTCCATATTGAGGATTATAATCATCAAAACAGAGCAAATATACCCCTCCCATTTTCCTAACATTATAGACTAAGAATTATTGCAAATTATAGTGGAGTTGAAATTTTACACTAATCATTTTTACTTCCCAGGACCCTGCCAGTTGAACCCAATGTGTCAGATTACAAGAAGGAATCTCAAATGTCAAAGATGGTAACCCTTGTGCCACCTTGTAACCCTTTCAACCAGATTAACAAGCTCCAGGAAGTCATCGAAAACAAAGTTGAATGAATTGTCCAAATCATGTTTGGGTATTGTAAGGCATGAACCATTTAATGCTTGGGGGATGGGAAAGGGGAGGAGCTAGGATATTCTTTTAAGTCAGAATATATTGCCTTCTTCCTTTTAATGACAGGAATTGTTTTCTATCTGTTAATAATCTTAAGTATAAGGAAAGACAGGAATCGTTTTCTATCTGTTAATAATTAAGTATAAGGAAAGACAGGAGAAGTTTCCATTATTGGCAAGGGCCAAAATTATTTGTTTTTGTGGAGTGTGTTTTTTTATTGTTCTATTTTAATGAAAAAAGCATTATAGACTCCCCTTCCCCCGACACCATCAAGATTAAGTGGTTGGTTTATTGTGCCCTAGTACTCTATTACACCAAAACTGCCAGTTTCTTTCTCAGTCTTCACTTTGATGACTATTCTTATTATTGAGACATTACAATATTTTTAAACAATGTTTCTAAACCAAGTGAATTGATTTCTATAAATGTTTTATGTAACGAAGTTTAGTGAAGTTACAAAATATTTGATCTCAAATGGAGGCAAAACAAAACATAATAAAAACATATTTTGAGTTGTAAAAAAACTCTTTCCATGTTTAATCAAATTTGTTTGCTAATAATTCATTTAAAACAATATTAGTACGAAAATTGTGTCACATACTAATTGTATGCAAATCAAGGCTTAATTTCATCACTGAAAATAATGCTGCACATACAGCATACAAGATTATGCATCATTACCTAAGATAATATTGTTGTCATACTTTCTGGATGACTACAAACAAGAATTTTTTTCGTTTTTTAGTTTTTTAAAACGGGATTTAATAATTACCTCCCTTGAAATCAGTGTTTGCAATTTCTAAGCCATCCTCACACATTTCTATAACCATGTACCAGTAATGTATGATACCTATAGAAATATCCAAAAGATAAAAATACTTCAAAGGAGGTCAATGAAAATGGATCTGAACAATGTTTCCATTCTTATTTGATTATAGAGATCAAAAAAATAAATTTCAACATCTGACATATTGTAACACTGCCTCAGGAGGACAGGTATGATACCAAGGTTGATTCAAATATATGTTCAAAGGTACCTGCATGCACTTGTATTTATAACATTATGTTATTTGCTCAAGGAGAAGAAGTATCAGAAAGTTAAATATGGTATGGTTGTTGATACATGATATGCCATTAAAAACATCTTTAATATATATTCCATAGAAAACACTGATTTGATAAATATACTAAATTTCATAACAATGTTGTTTTATTGCACAAATGTTTATGTTTTTTTTCCTTTCCATTGTTGTAACTACCGATTGACAATTCAGTTTACATTATTATCAAAATAAGCAAGCTAGCAGTATTGAACAAAACAGCATTAATTAGCATGCAACTATCATAAATATATATATAAATATATATATATATATATATATATATATATATATATATATATATATATATATATATATATATATATATATATATATATGGAAAAATCAAAGAGAACATGGAATAGAAAATCAAAAAGAACATGTAATTAAACCAGTTACAAATCAGTATTCTTAAGTTATGCATTATTGATAGTTAGATTTTGTACTTCTAAAGCCTTGTTCTTATTTTAACAATGGGGTTTTCTAAATTGATTTTGTACTTATAAACCGTTGCTGTTATTTGTTTTAGAGAGGGGTTTTTCTAAAATCATTTTGTACTTATAAAACCTTGTTAGTTTTTCAGCAAGGGTTTTTAAAATTCCATTTGTACTTGTAAAATGTTGTTGGTTTCATAAAGTTTTTTTCTTCATAAAGGTGGTTTTCTAAATTCACCCTAGCATAAAACAGAGCTATATCAAATTTTAAACTTCTGTATTAATAGCTTATATTTTAGGACCATCTGTACTCATGCATAGGTCAAGGCCAACTGCAGACTGTACAGACCCAGATCTGTTTTCACACAGCAGTCTTGAAAATATGGGTCTTAACAGTTTGCCTACAGTTATGAATAAAACAGACCACATATACCCTGATCTGTTGGTGTATTATGCAACAGCAGGTCAGGGTCTCTGTTGCTTGTATTTGGTACTAACTGATAAACAAGTATTTATAGTACATATTTCTGTTTGTTTAAACTGTTCCAGTTTAACATTTGGGTTTCATGATTATACTTTTGGAAGTTTTTTTTGTACTTAGACAAAGGAATAACACAAATTTCTTGGAGAAAACAAAAACAATAAGCAGCACACATTATCAGACTGAATATATCATTTTTTTCTTTAACTTTTCTGAGAATTCTATGTAATGGTTTGCACCTATAATGTATTTTACTGAGAATTCTGTATAATGGTTTTATGCCCATTGAATCATTTGCCAAGAATTCTATGTAATGGTCTTGAACCTATTATCTCTATTTCCAGGAATTCTTTGTAATGGTTGTACACCAAATGAATCAGTTGCCAAGAATTATGTTAAATGTTTTTGCACCTATGATGTCTTTTTCCAAGAACTTTGTGTGCTTCTTATGCCATCAACTGGGCAACTGCCAATAATGACAACTACATCTTTAATTGTAAGAACAAAACTGAACATTTCAACATTTTATTCATTTCTTCAAAACAGTATTATTTCTATGTTAAACCTGTAAAAGATTATGAGGGATTGTTGTTAGATTAGATTTTGTCTAAACAATTTATATTCTGTCAAGTTTTCAATTATTAAGAATTTACACCAATTTTCTCTGTGATATGTCTTTTTGCATGAATATATTTACTGCATATATATGCACAGATTGTATATAGATTTTGTGGTTGAGGATGAGAAACATTGTAAACAATACAAGTGTCATACATTCTTGCTCATTGTCTTTCTTCAAAGCATAGACTTTTGGAACTCTGAATATAAATCATAATATTGATTCAGCTATGATGTTCTACACACAATATTAACATTGTATGCACAGCACAATTCAGCTGTGATGTTCTACACAAAATATTAACAGTGTATGCACATCACAATTCAGCTGTGATGTTCTACACAAAATATTAACATTGTATGCACATCACAATTCAGCTGTGATGTTCTACACAAAATATTAACAGTGTATGCACATCACAATTCAGCTGTGATGTTCTATCAAAAATACAACATTTGTACAGCACAAATAGCACTATTTTTTTGCACAAAATTAATGGTGACATTCAATGAAGAAGCAACAAAGTCATTACAATCATGTCTGAGTTTTCTGGGGTTTTCTGTGGCTTTTCATGATGGCTATTTTTTTTTAAAGCTTTTTTATATATAGATTTCATGGTATTTTATACTCTACTTTCAAGTGAATTTGTATGTTTTGTATGTTTCAGTGGTGTGAACAAATAAATAAAGCATGGACTTGTGCTTTCTTTAATAAAATTGAATAAGATTTTCAAAATTTGAATTTGATTACAAATTTTTAAATGCTGATTCAGTGGTAATTTATACATGTGTATGAATCATACAGAGAAGTTTACATTTTATAATGTAGTGATCTACAAATACCGATTTTCCTCATCCTCTCTATTTATTTTATAAAAGTATTTTTATGATTCTATGTGATTTATGCATATATAATACTGTTAAGCTTACACCAGTATTCATGTAGAACTATACAAAATTGTTGAACTTACACCAGTATTATTGACTTTATGTATTATCTAAGTATTTTTTTTAAGTGTGCTCTTCTTGTTTTGAAAATAAACCATCACAAATCATTGTGTTGTTTATTTATCAGATATGAACAAGATGTGTCTTGTTCAATGCCATATTCAGCTGTGTAAAACACACATATTCATCCTGCTCAGAAGAAAGCATGGAATAAATTCAATTTTTCACTGCCATAAAAATGCAACCTGGTGAGTCATCAAATCCTAAGACTACCCAAATCAGGTTCTCTCAGATGGAACAAATCTATTACTTATAAATTTGTTCCAGCATGATTTACTCCCCTTGGCTACTCTTCTTACATAGAGGGTTAACTCTCTTATTTAAAACAGACCACTGTCAAAATTTTATTTTAATGTTGTGAAAGTATTTATTTTCTTGTCATTTTATTGAACACTCAAAATTAGTGATTTAATTTACTTCCTTGTGAAATTAGATTTAAAGTCTAGTACTGTTGCTCTGTTGTTGTCTGTTGCTCAGTTTTCTCCTATGTATTTAAAGATTGCTGAATGATGACAGGTTAATATATCAACTACTGACAACACCTCTGCATACAATGGATTTCAGAGCAATGGTTACATAGATATATAATGCATGTAATGGGTTCACATACTTGTCAGGTACAGATTGTCTGATCGCAGCTATATATCAATCACATTAAATTATAACATTATGCGCAAGCAGAACAGGGTTAGCATTGTGTGCTTTAAATCATTATATTGTCTGCACTAACCAGTTACAACAAACTTGTTATTTATTCATGAATCAGTGCAGTATATTTGGAACTAGCTGAGGGAAATGTTAACAAGCAATGCAAGGTGCGATTTGTTTCTGAAACTGAGTAGTGACCTAGAAGTAAGTGACCACTGCCATGATGGTAGATCAGGTTTAATGCTACTAAAAAGGTTGTTCCTTGCTCTGGATAATTCATGATCATTACTAATTTCCCATAACATGAGCATAAATACCTTAAGAATTGAACAATTTTGGTAATATCATACTGCTTTCATCAGCAACTAAAATTGATCACGTTAATTTTAATCTCAACTCAACTGACCCTCATATTCAGTTCACTTATGATCAAGAAAAAAAAGGTAAACTACCATTCTTGGACATGTGTATCTAAAATCAACCCATAATGACCAATACATCAACTTATTATCCAATCACCATATAGAGCACAAAGGGTCAGTAGTAAGATCTCCCTCGTCACTAATGGGACAAATTAAATGGAGGAAGTAGCGCATGTAAAAATCAGTACTAATGCCAAATGGCTATCCAGAGTGATATTTTCAAACTTCCAGAAAAGCTGAAAAAATACCACAAAACCAGGACTAGCCAAATTAGAACCAACATTAGTATGCCATTACTCCATGGTGTCTTACACAGTGGAAAGTCATTAGACATACACGAACATTGTAGCATTGTGGGACGTTCCATCATTCCCATTTAGATCGAGGTCATCACATCAGAGGACAACATATGGAAAAATAAGGTGAAAGAGGCTATCAAAATATGGCAGCAGAGCCCAACACTAAACTGGGATTAAGAGCTTGAATTACCACCAATCTAGAGCAGTCTCTGTGTGTCATGTGACTATCATAAGTCACATGATCAACATTAGTCGCTGATGAAGGCAGCATGATATTGGTGAATAGTGGCATATATTATTATTCAGCTTGTATATCTATTTCCAGGAATTCCGTGTAATGGTTTACACCTTTTGAATCATTTGCCAAGAAGTCTATGTAATCTTTAATCACACCTATGTTCTGGAACTATTAAATAAAACAGGGAAAATAAGATACACACACACACACACACACAAGAAAAAAAAAAAATTTCTTTTGATAATAGTGTTAAATTTTAGCAGTTTTTCTCTAACAAACACATAAGACAGGGTAAAATTTAAGGTAGACTGCCTCTAGAGAACACACTGACAGGGAACAAGTTATGGTGGGCTGCCTTTATAGAACACATTGACAGGGTCTAATTTAAGGTAGTCTGCCTCTAGAGAACACACTGACAGGGAACAAGTTAAGGTGGGCTGCCTTTAGAGAATGCATTGACAGGGCCAAATTTAAGGTAGTCTGCCTCTAGTGAACACACTGACAGGGTCTAATTTAAGGTAGGCTGCCTCTAGAGAACACAATGACAGGGAACAAGTTAAGGTGGGCTGCCTTTAGAGAACACATTGACAGGGCCAAATTTAAGGTAGACTGCCTCTAGAGAACACATTGTCAGAGCCTAATTTAAGGTAGACTGCCTTAAGAGAACACATTGTCAGATTGTAATTTAAGGTAGACTGCCTCTAGAAAACACATTGTCAGGGTCTAATTTAAGATAGACTGCCTCCAGAGAACACATTGTCAGGGAAAAAGTTAAGGTAGTCTGTCTGTAGAGAACAAACTGATAGGGTCTAATTTAAGATAGGCTGCCTCTAGAGAACACTTTGACAGGGCCAAATTTAAGGTAAACTGCCTCTAGAGAACACATTGTCGGAGCCTAATTTAAGGTAGGTTGCCTCTCAAGAACACATTATCGGGGAATAATTTTTGGTTGTCTGCCTCTAAAGAACAAACACATTGGCTGGGATTAATTTAAAGTTGTCTGCCTCTAATTAGCACATTGGCAGGGACTTAATTAAGGTAGTCTGCCTCTAGATAACACATCAGCAAGGATTGTCTCTTTAAAATAAACACTTTGCATAGCACAAAATGATGTCATGAATATACATCACTTTTTACCTAACTGTATCTATGAACTCATGAGAGATTGAAAATGAAATGACATGCTTATGTCTTATAAAATAAGAACAAGACAATGTTATACAATTTTAATAATTGTAATAATAACAGTCATGTGAAAAAATTATAAACTTAAGAAATTAAATGTTATGAGATCTTTAGTCATTTAGTAATTACTGTATTATGAGTGTCAGTGTACCTTTTTTCCATATTCTTCTACACAATTATGCTTACTTGTGGATAGATATCCAAGGCAGAATAGTGCATGAAAAATACAATTTACATATTTCTAATTGATTTTGGATTTCTTTGATCCTAAGTCAATCACTTGAACATTTTACAAGCAATCACCCTAAAACTAGCCTGGCTGGCATTTTAGCATGCACAAATACAGTGAAACTTCCATTACTAGACACTGACCAGCCAGTATATAGATCTTTTTATTAGCATTGAAATATACTTGCTTATAACTAGAGTACACCTGGCTGTAAAAGACAGACTCTTATCTGCCATCACAAAATGATCCAGCAGATCAAAGTCTGTGTTCTTTGTTGTACTGATTACTCCTAAAAAACTGACAGTTTTGCATGTATTAAAACAGCATTACTGTGACCATGCAGTTTGCATGTATTAAAACAGCATTACTGTCACCATACAGTTTGCATGTATTTAAATAGCATTACTGTGACCATACAGTTTGCATGTATTTAAATAGCATTACTGTCGCCATACAGTTTGCATGTATTAAAACAGCATTACTGTGACCATGCAGTTTGCATGTATTAAAACAGCATTACTGTCACCATACAGTTTGCATGTATTTAAATAGCATTACTGTGACCATACAGTTTGCATGTATTTAAATAGCATTACTGTCGCCATACAGTTTGCATGTATTAAAACAGCATTATTGTCACCATACAGTTTGCAGAGATAGCTAGGTTACAGAGGGTCTAGCTAAGGGAAGTTCCTGATATTTTAACGTACAAATGAAGGTGATTTGTTTTGGTATGTTTGCATTTTCCCAAAATTCAATAACAAAATTCCATCAAATATAAATGACATGAACAGTATTCTTGCCTAGTCTGTAATACTTATTAAAAATACAAGCCCTGCCCCCATACAGTAGATGAAATTAAACTGATAGTGCATTCTGCTGACTGAACTATAACATACTGCGAATACTGGACAATACATTAATGAAAATACATTAATACTGGACAATACATTAATGAAAAGAAATTCTATTATAAATTCATATAACAATTGACTCAAATCTATCAATTATAACCAAGAGAGTTCATCTAAACTAATGTAACTTAAAATTCTTAATTTTTAGGATATATGTTGTTCAAGGTTTCAATTACCTTTACATAAAGGACCCTTAGTGTCCTTTAGGAGCAGTTGTCTCATGTATGGTGGTATCTGCTAAAACAGGATTCAGTTTATATTTCTGAGAATGCCAGTGATTTATAATTATTGATCTACCTTTGGGTCTCATACATCACTCAAGTATGTCTATTTGCATGCTGCATTTTATCATTACGTAAGGAATTAAAATCAACATTCAGGAAAGAAAGAAGCTAATTACTGGGATTTATTTCTGAACAAACAAATTATTGGGTGGTCATATATCCAACCAGTCATGAAACAAGAAGCCCAAGTGGACCTCATATTGCTCACCTAGAATATATTTAACTTAACAGTTGACCATTCTGCTAAGCAAGTTTATGTAGTACTGTAGAAACAACATATGCAAACTAAAGTATTTCTAAAGACAAAGGTATTATTAATTTTGATAGTCTCTTGCTCATAAATGAAGTCATTCCTGATCATGATGATATAAATTTATTCACCCAGTTTTCCATAAATGATGAGAAATATAGTCTCTAGATCCAAAGAGGTTACACATTTTCCAATCTGATGCAAGATGTACAAATCTCACTTATTATAGAACATGTCTATGACAGTGACAATAAGCACTTTATAACCAAGGTGGAGCAAAAACCTGAACAAATATCAGTCTCTAGAATGGTAACAAGTTGAGCCAATCAGATATATTAATACTATAAGTAGTTCTTGTTCATGACTATTTAACTAGTCTGATTCAAATCTGATAAAAATTATAGTTTAGCCAAGCCATTGCATAGTTATGTCATTAATATGCATTAATTCCACTCATATTCAACATAAGATCTTAATTAAACCTGTCAGGTCTATTGGCCATGCTTGATCAAAATGATTGGAATAAGCATATCATTTACTTATTATATAAACCTAAGTACCAAATTTTGTCAAAACTGGACCAGAAGATGGTCAACCGTTCACAAACAAAATCGTCTCATTAATTTGCATGATCAAACCTATGCATGCTCTTAATCATATAACCCTACATTAGAAGCTTGATAAATTCTTATAAATGCATAGCTTTTAGAGTTGTAATTAACTCAGCCATTCAGATCACCTCAATAATACATGTATATTGATTATCTCGAATGGGTAATAATTTAATACTGAATTCATTACCCATCTGAGTTTTTGTTTATCGCATGGTTTTTATTCTAATGGAAATAGCTTGGAGAAAAAGAAGAAGAAATAATTTTGTTCATTCTGACTCAGGCACTGACATTTAATTTATTGCATGTAAACAATAGTGACTCCCTGGCTCTAGTGGAATGTTTGGTGCAGTCCTAGAACCAGTAATAATTAGAAGCAATTTAATTTTTACCATTATAATTCAAAGAACAACTGTCCTGAATAAATAGAGTATTTGACTCAGACATCATAATTTTTCAACATAAAAAATCTATTCAAATTATGTATGATGTCACATAGTTTGACTCTGACTCAGTGAGAGTAACAGTTAGATGATCAATGCTTAACAGCGAACTTGTGTCAATTTCACTACTAACCATCCTAGTTGTTGGATATTCATATGAAGGAATGACTAAGGATGCAGATATTCAAGATTTACAGTAATGCATTTGTAACCAGATATTTGTATTTATTTATTCTATTTGGAAAAGTAGACTACAGTAGACATGGACAAATTTTATTTAAAGTCAGAAAGTCACCATATAATAAGAAAACATTAGATCATTTGAACTATTTTACCACATAAACATTATGGGGTTGGATAACATTCTCTGAGTTGGGAGACCAGTTTATATCCATATTCTTCTGTGAATAAAGGTGAGTTTATTTACTCCAATAAGTTAACATTTAAACCACTTTTGTATATAGGGTGGATTCCATGTTACAGGTATGCCACCATATCCTCTTCCCATGCCTGCTATCAACTAATTCAGTTAGTTTTCTTTGTTGCTATTCTTGTTCTTGTTTAAGAATGAAAATCATTTTTCAGCACAAAATATATAATGAGCACAAATTGGGTAAACTGGCTAAATTTAAACAGATGTGACCTTTTTTCCCAATTGCCTTTAACAACTGATTAAAAAAAATTGCCACCAAAATGTTTATAGTAATATATAAACAAAAAGTACCAGATGGTAGGGTAATGAAATATTCTCCTAGATTGCAGCCAATTAGTAAAGAGAATAAAGCATGAATTTTATGGATTTATTTGGACCAGTCTGAATTTGAATAAAGTGATATTTTAACATGTTGTTGTATAAAAACAATATGAAATTAGACATACTGTATGTAAAGTGTACAGACTATGGGATAAACATGGATCATAAGCATTATTAAAGATATAAGCAAAAACATCAAGTTTGATCAAACAGAAGTCCAAATTATGGCTTCCAGAGTCGAAGACAATAAGATACAATATCACTTCATAAATATATGTCTCTCTAATATGAATTGATTTTGTTCATTATCAAACTGTGAGTTATTAATACACACTGATCTTGCTCATTATCAAACTGAGTCATTAATACACATTGATATTGCTCAATATCCAACTGTGAGTCATGAATATGCATTGATCTGGATAATTATCCAACTGTGAGTCATTAATACGCATTGATTTTGTTCATAATCAAATTCTGTGTCATTAAGATGCATTGATCTTGATCATTATCAAACTGTGAGTCATTAAGATACATTTTGTTCATAATCAAACTGCCTTGAAACTTTCATGATATAAGACAAATATTAAAAATCTTAATCAGAAATGTGAGCTCCAGGGTGGTAACAAACAGTTGCTGACTGATAGATGATGCACAACTAGCAGACGACATATGATGAACACAGGGTCATACCGCTTACTTGACTTCACATCTAAGTGATTTAAAAAGAACAGAAACACCATTAACTTTAAAATCTATTTTTACATTCAAGTATATCACAGATTCACAGTTGTTATTGTAGCTATTCACGATGAAAACAATTTTAAAAACAAAAGTAAAAAAAAAAAGAAATCAAAAAGTACATCAGTATATATATGTGTAGAAGCCTTAATAAATTATTCATATTTGTAATATAATAAAATGACCAATATTATGCACACAGCAGAACACTGCTTCTTGTACAGAGGATTTCAAAAATTAGGTCACAACATATTGGTATTAAAAGTGTTGTCTGCTTTACATCCAGGTTCATAACAATCCGAGAAGAAATAATGTTATGATTTTGATTAGATGCCTGTATTCACATGCTCATGTATCAATCCATGTGTGACACAATCCATATGCTCATGTATCAATCCATGTGTGACACAATCTAGTATCTTGATAGCTTACAACAACTTACTTTGCTTTCAATGAAATCCTTTTTCATTTTAATAATATATGAACATTAAATATGATATAAAGATTTCATGCAAAATATAATTTACACTAAAGTTAACACTGAATGTCACAACAATTATGGAGCCTTCTGGTTACATGTAGAAGCATTCTGTCTCCTCTTCTGAACAAAGTTTTATTCAGGTAGCAATTAAAAATATATGGCTATGACTGGTGTCTTAACTTTGAAGTCACCTCCAAACAAAACAAAACTCCATAACCACCACCATGTACAAATCCAAATTTTGTCAGAAAATGGAGAAATTGAATCGATAAAAGATTGGCATGAAAAAGTTAATCCTTCTCTGATTACTTCTATTAGAGTTACTCCAACCCCATCCAACAAAACCAGAATCCCTAAAAAGTACAAATTTCAACCCTACAAGAAAATTCTTTATTGAACAAAATTATAGATACATTATATATATATATATATATATATATATATATATATATATATATATATATATATATATATATATATATATATATATATATATATATATATAGTGGTGACAATTGTATGCCTTATACTTTGTGAATAGGATTTCATCAAAATCAACCACTATAACAATTTCCACAAGGAAAAACTGGTAGCCAGTCATGCATAATTTAGGTCAAAATACAATTTTGAACCTGTCTAGCACAAACATGTTTTTGTTCTAAAATCATCCCCTTGTGCATAAAAGATGAGACCACACAACATTTCTGCTACAGTAACTAATTAAAAGAACAAAGGAAAACCTTTGGTATAAAGTGTGAACATCTATTCAATATAAATTTAACTAATGGCCAATCATGTTTGGTGCTACCTTGGAAACTAATGTAAATTTTTTTTATCATCACTTATATTCTTCTGACTCTAAATTTGACCATGACGAATCGTAATCAAATTAAATGTCTATCGTGTTGGAGCTCTGAGTTCCTCAATCCTTGTATTGCCTCGGCTGTAGATAAATGGTGTTGGATTGTTGGAAGCTAGATATGGTGACGGTGAGGGCATGGCAGGTGAGAATGAAGCAAAGTACTCTGCAGAAAAAGCAATGACATCATTGGGTTTCCGTAGCAAGAGAAACTGTAAAAAGTCTGCCAAAAGGGCTTTCAGTTCTGGATGCTGCCTCATGTATGTCCCATGATCCCCTTTGAGTTCCTCCTGCAGAAAGAAAAAACAATGTTAAACACATGTACTCCAAATTCAACAGCAACTTTTAAGTGATGAAAATATGTTTTAAACGTTTTCAAACTATAGCAATGTCTGACAATTTTACAAATTAGTAAATTTAGCTTTTTTACAACAAGATGTGTAAAATGCTTCCATCAATGAAAATAAATGTTTCATAAATTTGTTTGTTTTGTAGAATTGTTGAAATTGTTAGGCTTTGGGGGAAAATTGTGAATGACAACCTATCCATACATCAAAACTCACTTTTCTGTCCAAGAATCTGGAATACAACTGAGAATCTTCCTCCCAGTTGAGAGGCTGCTTCTCAAAAGTAGGCTTTGGAGGCTCCTCATCTAAAAATAGGGTAACAATTCTTTAATAAGAACAAGAAGAAAACTAAAGATAACAGAAGGGCCTGACATTGTGAATAGAGACTTGCTCTGTTTTAGGATAAACCTGCTTACCAAGCTTCAAGACAATCTTGTCATGAATAAAAATAAGTATGTTAGAAACAAACTCAGTTAATCAGAAACCTCATTGTGTGATTAAAATGCAAGGATTTCATTTCATACTAGATTTATCCAAAATTCATTCAATATTAAATGTGTCCAAAGTATGTCTGATATATGCTGACATACAGTGTTTTTAAAAATCTAGCCATATGCAAAGCTTTATATGGTAGTAGAAAGTTCATTTACGTGCACCGATTTTAACACTTTTCAAAATTATTTCATTATATATGCCTGCATAAAGAAATTTTGTCAACATCTCTGTATAAACAGATTCTGAATAGGATGAGATCTGCACATATATGTAGATGATTAACTCACTAATATCTAATGATTTTGTGCATTACTTGTCTCTGTATATAATTATGGGCTAGAATCCATCTTCTAAATGGTATTTCTAAACTGGCTATGTTGACTGGAAAGGGGTGTGTGTGTGTGTGGAAATATGTTGTTTTAATGAAGCATAATTTATGTGAATGGCTACCAACATCAAAGCAATATGTCTGACTCCACTTTGGATGTGCTTAAAGTCAATTCAATCAAAGTCTAAGGAACTTTCTTCTCATTAATTCTTGAACAGTTCTGAACAGACACACTAGCTTAAGTTTGTTAATCAAAAACTTTTGAAATAAATAACTTTATTCAGAATGTAATCGGACTTACAGAACGCAAAGGAAAGTCATATATTTGGGTCTTTCTTGTTAGTTAGTGCAATAAATCAGTCCCCAAACCTGTACTGGTAACATACCTCGAGTGCTGGATTTTCATTGAGTCACAGGCTCATACATATTTTTGGAACATTCAGTTTTGTGAAAATTTCACACAAAGAACACTAGGAATACATGAACTGGCCATGATGTTATGAAAATATTGGCAGGCTCAGACTCACACGACACAAAATGTAAGGTCATGTCCCACATTTTTTATCTGAACCTGAGTTTTGATTAATAGAATGGTTTTATAAACTACAGACCTGATGAACTAGGAGATATATGTACATATGATTAACAGCACATCAGCACAATGCTGGCTATATAGTGCTGATTTAAAGGGAAATTATACAAATGCAAACAAACATAACTGCAGACAAACTTTAAGTAGATAAACCCTTCCAAAATAAATGTAAATATGTAGTGTTAGCAAAAACAGCTAAAGATGTTCAAATTCATTAAAAGATATATTTTTAAAAAAGATAAAAATAAAAAAATAAAAAATCCATAAAGTGTAGGATCCAAATTTGTTATATAAACTACATTTGAAAAAACTCCAAGTTTTTCTCTGGTGGTACATAATCAAAAAGTTTTTTAACTGAGTTTGCATTAAAAAAAACTTCTTTCTCCACTGTCAGTGAACAACGGTCAAGCTTCAGGAAGTATGGATGAGTTGGGAGAAGCTTTGAGAAACACGAGTCCCTCAAAATGTCTGATGCTTTACTGGCAAAAACTAAAGTCCTGGGATCCAAGATTAGATTGTTTCTTCCCTGTAACTGCTAATTACTAAGACTATCTCTAGTTTTGAGTAACAACAACGGACCAAATTTGTCTTTTTTACATGTCTATGTTATAAAGTCTAACAAATACTATATACTAGTTAATCTATATACTAATATATTTTCATTTTCTAATTTATTTTATTGAAGTGGCAACACTTAAGTTATTCATCACATATATCCACAAACTGAATATGTTAAAGGTATAAAGGGTTCAGACTCATTTATGTTATCTTATGTACAGTTGGGTCAAGACCTTTGACCTTAAAGATAACATCAAAGTGCTGATCAATATCAGTTTGTTCATTGGATTGTAACTTAAAATCTTGTCAAAACTTACTTGTATATAATGAATAAGTCAAGTTATAGTTATAATCTCAGTGAAGTTTAAATATGCAAGAAATGACCTTTGACTTTAAATCAATGCCAATTACACTGGGCTTTTACAAATCTTTCATAAATGAGTAGATGTACTGGTGGTCAGATCTGCACCATTTTCATTTTGGAACCAATAACATATTGCAAGAAATGTTGTAATGAAAACTTTATGTTAATGCCACCATTCAAGCAAAAGGAATATTGTCAACATTTTCAAAATGACCACTATGCAGAGATGCTGCCAGGAATTTTCTTAAGAGGGACAGGTCCCCCATCTCCAGTGAGGTGAAATGGGGAAGGGATGTAAATGGGAGCTGATGAGTGACAACATTATTATAATATATATGTATAAAACAAGCATTTCATGACTTTATATCACTTCTTTGACAACAAATATACAAAGTATCTGCATACCAAATTTAGTTTACTGTGCTGGTAAATATTCCTTGCTTCTAATCACTCGGCATCTTCATAGACTCTGAAAATGGGAAATGGTCAAATAACCCCCTTGTATCTGAATGCTCATCAGTTTATTCACTGTTTCTGATGTTAAGAACAGTGCTAATTCTGTTTTGTAAACTCAATCCCCTCTCACAATCTGCTTTTGTAATGGCAGAACAACTGCAATTTTTGGCCAATTTAATTAAATTAGGGAACTGGTCTTAATTATATTCAAACAACTTTTCCACAACTCAATCATGTTGTTCTTACGATATTTCTATTGTAGGATCACATCTGTTGCAAGGCTGTATGCCAATGTTGAGACCTTTGATGAACATAGGTTAACCTGTGCAACCATTTCATTAGTGAATGGATTATCTTTCTTATGTTCACAACAGAAAACACATAGCATCCCTCTTTCTTAGTTCATTCCTGAACCATACGTAAACTATATCTTGGAATTTCAGTTTCCATTTTCTTTTTTTTTCTCAGCCTTTGGTTCCATGTGTTGCAGATGAGGTACCCACTATTTCCATGTTATTAGTTTGTGTGATGTCATCAGTTCACAATGGAAGATAAAAGCTTTTCTTTTGTTCTACAGTACTGACTGTAGCTGATGATCTTACTGTCAAGAAATTGGTTATTGTTTATTTCGACATCCATAAAACTCACTGCTTGTTACATTCTATACAATTATGTTATGTCCGATTGAATCAGTTTGTTATACCCCTCAAGAAGACAATTTAATCTGAACGGTTAGAACCCCTTAATAGGTTCTCCAAAAACAGCAGATCCTACAGATTCCTGTATTCAAACAATGAATCTACCTTAGTATAGCTGGACTGAGATCAATGGTAAAAGGGACAACTAAGACTTCATTTGACAAACCGTTATTAATAAGATTTACCTTTCTTAGAAAGAAAACAAACAAACAAACCAACCAACATAAAAAAAACAGCATGCACTGGGTACAATAAATTACTAGAACCACTGATAATTATGTGACCTTTCCCCCCAGTAGTTTTGAAAGCTGTATGATTTATAATTTGTTTGCAAGAGTACCTGGCAGCATATCTACACTATGGTGTTTTGCTGGAAGTCAGATAAACACTATTTTCATTCAGAATTATGCTGCTACAATAGTGTTATAGTGATAACCCCATCCTGATGGCTGTCAAGGCTGACTGTTTGGAGATTAGAACAGCAATATTTAAAATAGGAATAACAATATATTATACAAAGGATGCTTTCTTTAAAAATGCTGGTTTGACCATCCAATTATGAAAAACACTTGTTACAGTTGGCTTTATTTTCATTTATGAGCATTAACATATACAGAGAAATGTTTCTGTGAAAACCTCATATCGATATAACCATCCCTTCAAAAGCAAAAGTGATAATGAGACTTTTAAGATGTCTAACATAGATCTGCATCATTTTCATTTAGGTCCAACAACATACCACAAAATATCTTCTAGTCAAAATCTCATATCAAAATGACCATCAAATCTTGAGTAAAGATGAGAATTTCAAGATACTTTGAGTGCATATATTATATCCAAGCAATGCCATTTTCATTTAGCACCAACTAGACTGGGATGAATTTAAGTGTAAAGTCTCATAGCAATCCTCCAAGTAGTTTAGAAGGAATAGTGATAATAAAATTGTGCCTACAGATGGAGGAAAGACAGAGATGGATGGACAATGAATATCAAACCATGGACAATGAATATCAAACCATTATCTCTTCTAGTGCACAACCAGCAGAGTTATGAAAGATCTTAAAGATATTTAATCATTACAGAACAATGCAAGATAAATAAATTTTTAATTTCAAAGGTGCTGACGTTTAGAATTTACCTCTGATGATTAGTGTTGGAGCTCGTATTAGCTTCATGGTAACTGGGGAACCAACCTGCACTCTATGTGTCAGATGCCTACAAAATATGAAGAGATATAATAATAGAAATACTCTTAAAGCCTTGAATTCAAATAAAGTGAATAATGTCCAAATCCAAAGAATAATAATGAAAGTCAGGGCAAATTTTTCACTATAATTCAAGTGTCTTTTAAACAGTAGAATAGCACTGCAATGTCCATAATATTCTGTACCCTCTCATTTTTTTTACTATAATCCATACAAGTCATCGTAATTGACTACATTACAATTATTTTACTATTTATATATTTATACATGTATATATATGTTATTTATTCTTATTCAGATCTTGCCAATATCTGTACACAAGTATCAGTTGTAAAAAAAATAGACCTGTAATTATTTATACAAATCCAAAAATACTTTTGAAAAGCTGTTGTAGTGAAGATTACAAAAAATACTTATCCAATTATCCACCTGCATTGGTAAAAATATTATAATGCTTATACATAAAGTATACATCCCTGTGGCTTCCCTGAAAGCATGGGGATACTGTGTTACATGAAGCATACTGAACATGACAACCTTTACAGTGCAAACTGTACCAGGACAATTTAAATTCTGATCAAACACCTGGGTGGGTGGATAGGGCAGAGGTTATTTTACATAAGGCTAGTTGTTTGAATGTATTTTATGCAGAATACTTTGCACAGATATGGTTCCAATAGTTTTCTTAGGCCCATCCTGAAATTTGTTCCTGGAATACATAAGCTCCATGAATCAAACTGCTGAGTACTTTATTTGCCAAAGGGAAAAATTATACACCCAGTTTCCTTGAATATAATAAAAGAGTAGTACAGTTACTGTCCTGAAATAAAATACAAGAACAATATCTATTTTCATTAAAAGTTACCATGAACTTCAAACTCCCAAAATTAACTGGGCTTTTTATTATCTAAAAGCATTATAATATATGTACCAAATTTTGTTAAAATTTGTTGAAGAAAAGTCAAGTTCTACTTAGCAAAGAAATATAATGGTCAACCTATATTTACCAATATTCACCTTGACCTTAAAGGTATGCACACCCAAATCAATCTTAAGCAGAGTGGAAAATATGTACAAAGTTCAAAACAAGTGACTTGTGTAGTGTTTAAGTTATTGACGGAAAATGAAATGCACTGGCTGTAGAGATAAGGCATCTCCTGACGAATTTTAATTTTCATGTGTGTGTCATCTACTCTATCTACTTTGTCCTGAAAACTGCAAAATCTTGGAGCTTCTTTTTCATTTCTTATAATTGATATAAAATTCTCTGTATGTGCTGCCAGAGGTTATATTATATTTTTCAGTCAAAACTGATTAACAGTAATTTAGTATTTTTTCCATGTCGCCAACAAAATAAATTTCCAACATCTACACTCATATGGAAATACAGTTTTGCTTTTAGCTAAGTATTTATTAAAAGCACATAGTTTCTCATTTTAACCTTAAAGTAATTATACTAAGCCAAATACCTGCATTATTTTGTATAAATTCACTGCTTAAACAGAAGTGACTCGCAACACCATAAATATACTTCTATAAAATTAATAGCATTTGAGTCGACCTAAGCATAAATGCATTATCAGGCTTAAGACATAATGAACCAGAGGATGACACAAAAACAATGGCACCAATAAATAAATGTTTTCTGACAAATAAAAAAAAATGAAAACAAAGAATTTTTTCCAAGAAATGGTTTAAAAATGAACATTTTTAAAAAATGTACCATAAATATAAATGAGACAAGTTTTCATGTTAAATCCACAAGTTTATTGTGGTCTTTTATTTAAAGGTACAATTTAATTAATTTGTCCATGAGATGACCTAGTACAGTTTCTACACTGTCAAGTCTTTGATTTATATTCACATTTTTGTGTTCTTTCCCATTTCTGTTTCTGTTTATATCTATTTGTCAAACATATCAACACCTGGATATTTCCTTTTACCTCTTTCTGCTCATAAATTCCTATCTATTTTATCTCTTTTTACAAGCAATCATGTATATATGTTTCATAAGTAACAAGTTTGGAACTGACCCATCTTCCATGAAATAAGATTGCCATGTTGTAGGCAGGTCTATGACCGAGTTAATGGTTCTCTCGAGGCCATAAACCTTCAACTCTGTGGTGTCAACTGTCTGCGTTCTGTCCTCCAGTTTTTGCTGTCCAAAAAAAGGGATAAAATATAAAAGTAATAATAATAAAGATAAAACCCTGAGAATGATCAAAGATGCATAATACTACCCACTGTCAATAATGTTAAATATTTTATAGTAAATTTTTACAATTTTGTCAATTACTATTATAAAACAAGCCACGATTTTTTTAAATTGGTGACCAGATCACAACAAAGAACAAATTATACTATGTGTAAATATGATCTATTATGTAATATTTTAAAAGATTCTGTTACCTTTAGCTGCTAATGAAAATATCACAGATGTAAAATAGAAGAGTGATTAATCAAAGTAATCTAAGAGTGTGAAAATGAATCCAATGAATGCTTTAATAACATGATCTGTGTCTAAATAAGGGCCATAACATTCAAAACTACATGGTACTGAGAGAAGGCAACTGTATGTACCAGGGTATTCAGTTTTATTCAAGAGATCATGTGAACATGAAACAGCATTTTTAATTTTTAATTGCATCTGTCGTGACTATTTCACAATGGCTGTGCCTTCCCTGGATCCCTAGTTTGTTTTACTTTAAGAACTCTAAATTAGAAAAGGCCAGAGGTCAAAGTTATGTTTTGTATTAACCAATGTTCTTACAATACCGAATAATCTCTTGTCATTCCTTAAGTTTCTCAGATGATTCTTCAAATACAGCCACTACATTTAACCTCCTGATATTACTGCAGACAAGAACCTGTTCCTTGAAGAATAATTCTAAAAACATTTTAAGAAACACAAAAATATAAGTATAGTTTTTCTAAATGTCACTGTTATAACTAGTATAATCAGAATTATTCTAGCTATATATCAAAGTTTTTACTTACAAAAGTAGCTGGACAGAGGTTAGTATCCGAGTCAAATGAAATCACTTGCATATTTTCTGGTATTCCTTTGGTAATCAAAAGCCTGTGCAGTAACAGATTGGCCCCTGAAATAATAATCTAAAGTCTGACTAGTATGTTAAAAGATTGCCATCAGAAATAATAATCAAAAACCTGTATAGCAAAAATTTGACCTCTGAATTAAAGTTTGTTCACTAATATATTGGCCCCTGAAAAATAATAATCAAAAACCTGTACACTAACAGAATGACCTCTTAAATAATAATTAAAAACTTGTGCAATAACAGACTGACCCCTGAAATAATAATCTAAAACTTGTGCAGTAACAGACTGACCCCTGAAATAATAATCTAAAACTTGTGCAGTAAAAGACTGGCCCTGAAATAATAATCTAAAACTTGTGCAGTAAAAGACTGGCCCTGAAATAATAATCTAAACCTTGTGCTGTAACAGACTGACCCCTGAAATAATAATTTAAAACTTGTGCAGTAAAAGAATGGCCCTGAAATAATAATCAAAAAACTGCATGTATGAGACTGGCTCCTAAAGAAAAAGAATCAAAAACACGTGTAAAATTAGATTAGCTTCCAAAATAAGAATCAAAAACACATGTAAAATTAGATTAGCTTCCAAAATAAGATAACAAATATGTGCAGTAATATATTTCCCATGGGATAATAATCCAAAGCCTAATCAAAAACAGATTTGACCTTGAAGCAATAATCAATAGTTTGGGTAGTAAGAGACTAGCCACTGAAATAACAATCAAGAACCTGACAGTAACAGATTTGACCTTGAAGCAATAATCAATAGTTTGGGTAGTAAGAGACTAGCCACTGAAATAACAATCAAGAACCTGACAGTAACAGATTTGACCTTGAAGCAATAATCAATAGTTTGGGTAGTAACAGACTAGCCACTGAAATAACAATCAAGAACCTGACAGATACAGACTGACTTCTTAAACAATATTCTAAAGATAAAAATTTAATCAATAAATTTAAAATTCATTAATTTTTTTTTAGCATATTTGAATAAAAAGGTTCTAAACTGTATTTTTTACAATTATGATAGCTACCTGTATAGCTTTTTTGTACATGAGATATCCATATATGGGTTGGAAGCCATTGTTTACATATAAGGGTTGGAAGTAACCATTCTATATCAATCAGGAATGTGACTGAACCGCCTCAATGAACCTATGTGCAAGTAAAATCTGCATTTTAGTTTTCTGTGGAGAAAAGAAAATTTATAACACTGAAAACATTTTCTCAAATAACAATATTTTGTCCCAACAAGATAAAATGTGTGCCATCAAATGCACCTAAATTAGAAGCACTCAAGTTAAAACTTACAGTGGAATACAAGATTGGTTGACAGCAATTAATTTGATTCAACTGCAATACATGACTGGTGAAAAACTCCTTTCAATCATGAACAGAATTTGTATCAGTTTTGCCAAGATTTGTATAACCACACCCTTATTATAAGGCACCTTAGTATAAAACAGCCCCTATTATAAAGCATATGGATTCCAATACATTTTTACAGGATTATTGAGAATAAAATACCTCAATATTAAACTACCATCCACCCTTTAAAGCAGTCCACATTTTGACAACCAGGAACAGTATTAGAGTGAGTGTAAACAGTTGTTAGACTGAAAAGACTGAACAACCTTACCATGACTGAATTAGATATAGTTAAATGATTATTTGACAACCAAACAAACTTCCAAATTTCACATATACCATTAGTGTTCAGATTATAAAGAACAATAGCCTAAAAACTAGTCTCCCTATATAAAGAACAATAGCCTGAAAACTAGTGTCCCTATATAAAGAACGATAGCCTAAAAACTAGTGTCCCTATATAAAGAACGATAGCCTGAAAACTAGTGTCCCTATATAAAGAACGATAGCCTAAAAACTAGTCTCCCTATATAAAGAACAATAGCCTGAAAACTAGTGTCCCTATATAAAGAACGATAGCCTAAAAACTAGTGTCCCTATATAAAGAACAATAGCCTGAAAACTAGTGTCCCTATATAAAGAACGATAGCCTAAAAACTAGTGTCCCTATATAAAGAACAATAGCCTGAAAACTAGTGTCCCTATATAAAGAACAATAGCCTGAAAACTAGTGTCCCTATATAAAGAACAATAGCCTGAAAACTAGTGTCCCTATATAAAGAACAATAGCCTGAAAACTAGTGTCCCTATATAAAGAACAATAGCCTGAAAACTAGTGTCCCTATATAAAGAACAATAGCCTGAAAACTAGTTTCCCTATTATAAAGAACAATAGTCTGAAAACTAGTGTCCTTATATAAAGAACAATAGCCTGAAAACTAGTTTCCCTATTATAAAGAACAACAGCCCAGCCCCTAATGTCCCAATTATAAAAAAAATGAAACTCAATGTTTTATGATTGTTAATGCTGGCAAGAAAGAAAGAAAGCAAAGTTCATATATTGTCAAAACAAACAAGAGAAAGCTTAAGTTAGGCTGTTTGTTATATTGTAACAATAATCCTTACATATATATTTAGTGACAAAAGGCCATGTATCAAATGAACTGGTTGGCCACAAGAAATAAATAACAAATCCAAATTCCACTAAAAAATCCATAACACCTAGAAATTAATTTTTTTAGCACCAATGCTTGCATATTCTACTATTTTTCTTTTGCATTCATGGTTTCCATTTCCTTTTGATAATTAAAAATGCATCATTACATTGCTACCTGAAACTGTGACCTATGTGTACTCATTGCAAATTTTCCAGAATCAAACTTTTCATATTTACCAAAAGGAACAGTTAAGAAAATAATACTAAATTTAAATAAATAAAATTTCAGACATGATGAGAAGAACTGTATACCTAACTGCCACAAATACACAAACTCTACAAACATTCTGCAGTTTGCACACAAATATGAAGGTGTGGATTAACAAAGAAAACACTATTGATTACCTTCTGATATGAATCCTTCCATCTCTGGTCTTGGAACTGTTTTTGAAGTCCTCTGTACATCCTAGTAATAGATAAATTATTAATTTTATTTTTTAATGAGATGAAGGTGTTGCACACAAAAGATATATAAAAAATTTGAATACATTCATAAACAAATAAGTTATATCTGTCAATATGTGAAAAATATTACTGTTGTAAGTTGCATTTTTTTAATCATAACATGATATTATATTTTGTGTTCAATGCCAGAAGAGTTTAACCAATGTGTCTCTGTCTAGTATCCCTTAAAACTTTTACTGTTTCTCATCTTAAACAAATGAGAGGAAAGATGTACATCATGGGAAACAGTTTGATTATGAGTTCTAATTGGTTGTATGTAAAATGGCCACCCTCAGAATACAGTATGGCAGAGTAACCATCTTACTTATAACAATTTGTAGTTGGTCCCAAATAAAAATGATATGATCTGACCTCCAACATGGCCCTCTTTAAACTATTATTAGTTCTCCCTCCTAAACATATGGCTGCATTAGATCAAGTTTTCTTTAAAACACATCTTGCAACATTTGTTTGGTCCTAACATGGCCACCACAATGGTATCTTAAAACCTTTATTAACACTTATTACTCCCATCACTCTAAATGCACACATACTATGAGTTTTCAATAAAATTCTTCTTATGAAGTCAAGTCATGTCCTAAACAAAAAGGGTACTAGTCTGATCTCAAACATCCCAAGGCCTCATCACTACTACTCGTGAATATAAGGTTGTGTCAATGTGGGATTTACAATCAAATACATCTTTTGATATGCAGGTGCTAGATAAAAATGGTGGATCTGACATTTAACATGACCCACACTGGCCACAGTATATCTAGCTTCTCATTTACAGCACTCCAAGTGGGTTTTCCATTTCTGTTGCTAAGGAAATCACACTGTTGATGGGGAGCCACCCAGAAAAACAAAACAAATGTTTGCTAGCTCATATCCTGATGAAATTTCCTGCCAAGTTTGATTGTGTGGCTTGTTAGAAAACAAAGTTGAAATTAAAAGTGTTGATGGCTGATGGACAAGACATGCTTGATGCAGGGCCATAACACAACCTCACTTGTCCATATCGCATGATTTAAAAATACAACCAGAGTATATAAACATTGTACATAAAAAAAAACTTGTATTAGAAGTAGTACCTCTCCGTTGGTGTGATGATTCGATTGATGATGTACGTGTCATCTTGGTACACAATGAATTGTTTTCCTGTCTAATGGGCAATTTTTCCAGCTGAAAATATGAAAAATATTGACTAAAATAAATGGAATATTTTCCTGTATCTTATTTAAATATAATAATTTCAGCAAATGCTATGTTTAAGATTAATTGGTTTCATTGTTTTTGAACACAGTTGTAGCTGAAAATGTTGCAATCGTCTCTCTCTCTCTCTCTCTCTCTCTCTCGCTCTCTCTCTCTCTCTCTCTCTCTCTCTCTCTCTCTCCTCTCTCTTCTCTCTCTCTCTCTCCTCTCTCTCTCTCTCTCTCTCTCTCTCTCTCTCTCTCTCTCTCTCTCTCTCTCTCTCTCTCTCTCTCTCTCTCTCTCTCTCGCTCTCTCTCTCTCTCTCTCTCTCTCTCTCTCTCTCTCCTCTCTCTCTCACACACACACACACACACACATCTCTACAAACAGGTCAAGTTCAAAAGACCAGACCAGACCAGTGCTAATACCGCATTAACAAAGCGTTATGCCCTTTACATGAAAATGTCAAACCTTCTATTTCCGAAAACTTGAGAAAGTAAAGGAAAATATCTCCTTAAAAGATGGGGGTAAGTATGCTCAGATTTTACACATGAAATAGATACAAGGAAATATACTAAGTACATATATTTACCAAGTCAACGAAAGGCACAAAATGAACTTAACTTCTGCTCATCAAAAGTCATTCAAGCTCTTGAACTTAAACTTGTGCTCATCATCAAACTCAATGAAGTGATTGTTAGAACAAATCTTCATGGTTTAAAATGTGACTGCTATTATTATGTTCACCAGCTTGTGCATGAATGAAAAGATGACTTATGGCGAGGCATTGTATACATGTATGACAAGATGGACTGATGGCTGGGCATTATAATATATGTATGAAGAGATGTACTGATGGACAGGCACTGTATATATGTATGAAAAGGGTGGACTGATGGATAGCCATTGTATACATTTGGAGATAAACTGATGGATAGGCACTGTTTACATGTGTGAAGATATGGACTGATGGCTGGTCACAGAGTAACTCTTCAATTTCTTGCATATGCATCAAGAAATTGTAAAAAATGTAGCAATTTGACAAAATGTACATCCCAAGTAGGTCACAAAACCAGTTTAGCCTCTCCTTCACCCTAGGTCCTACCTACCCTTCACATATTCATGGTGCTGTTGTTCTACTGTTCTCATATTTTTTTCCCAATGTAAGCTGTGATGGAGGTGCCACAGGGAACACCATCAATCGCCCCATGACTATTGGCATGAACCAACACACAGTCCTTTCCCTCTGTAGTTGGACTGTTTCCATAGATACAGTGAACTCTCCTAATTCTTTCCCCTGTATCTGAGGTAGTCACCAGACTGTCATCAAACATCAGGTACTTCAAATCTTCATCTTGAACTGAAAAAGTGATTACAGGTTTGTACCAGTAACATTGTTGGGTCTCTTGGTAAATAAATGTCTGCTACAATGAACATTTGTATCACAAACTCTATAATAAAAAAAAAAAATAAATTCTAGTCACAAGCACAGTGAGGAAATTTCCAATGTTTACCAAGAGTAAAGTTTTCAAAACAAGTACTTATAATGACTCAATAATATAAATCCTTCGATTTAAAACCTGCTTTTTTTTTTTTTTTTGGGGGGGGAGGGATTTATTAAATAAACCAGAACTATTTAATGACAAGATGAAAGTAATGTTTCCTTACTCCAAAATATTAAATGTTAGTGTCTACTTATCCAAAAGATAGTAAATATATCAAGTTTCATACAATATATATACATTTCAAATATTCACAAGAATGTGTGAATGTATATTTATAGCATAGTTCATGCTGATTCAATGAGCTATCATTCAATAGAGACATGTGCTTAAAACAGGGGAAACATGCTGAAAATTGTGGAGTAAATACTTTAAATTATATTGTTTTGCATAATTTTAACAAATTTCAGATTGTATTATGCATTTTTAGGTGAGCTGTTCGCATAAACACGTAAGTAAACTGCCATCTAGCTCTCAAGTTTCAAATTAATATCACTATCTGGGCAACTGAATTTGAGCTGGAGTCATATATATGCTAACTCTCCAAGAAGTATAAGCATATTTACAAATATATATATAATATATATATATATATATATATAATATATATATATATATTATATATATATATATATATATATATATATATATATCTATATAAATTAAACATAAAGCCGTTAGCAAGAAAAAAAACTTGTTTTGCAAACATTTGTCTAATCAATGTGACCACAGATGTCTGATACAATCAAGCAGACTTTATTGGTAAATGAATAAAAACTTAAAGGGCATGGGACCAATCCTGGTAACAACATTCATTCTCAATGTTACTACACAAACATTCCTTTAGTTTAGAATTATACTTACAGCATGAAAGAAAGAATGTTATATGCTACAAGCAAGTTTGTGATACTTATTATTGCACTGTATCTTACAGAGGCAAAAAAATTAATTTAAAAAAGAAGAAAAAAATGAATGAACAAACTTATATAAAGGGTAAATATTACTTGAATCCAAGAATCTCAGAGCTTGGGCTGTGGCTTTTGGTGCTGGCTGTAATGCAGTCTGCTCATTGTTTGTACTCTGAGTCATTGGAGGTGCTGAAACTGTGGACAAATTATAATGTATCATTTAAAACAACATGTGAGAGCACATAGACTAAAATACAAAATAAAGGTAAACACAGGGCTCTCAGGGACTCACATTTTGGGTCAAATGTGCATGAAATTTTCAAAAGGGACATGCTATTTCCATCTGTGATGCATTCCCATGATGTGCCAATTTCCCCATAACAGTAACCTTTTTCCTAATTTCACCAATGAAGTGGAACTTTCACCTTCTGTTTTTTTCCTCTTCCTTTTGATAGCTGATTTTCATAACAAGTCCATTTCCAGATAAAATAAAAACATTTTTTCTACTAATTTTTACAAATCACTGTACTTTAAATTGTCTGCACTCTTTTATAAAGTCTCTACTGATTCTATAGTGCCTGGTAGAAATCACACACACACTTAAATGGCAGTTATCATCATTATTATTATTTATGATTTGATAATATTATCCAAATTAGACTCTAAAGCATTGATTACATAATAATTTATATGCGTGTCACTAATTTAAACACTCTTATCACAAAAATAGGATAATGTTTATCTGCCAATCAACAGCATGTGCTGGTGCTTACATACACACCCTGTAGAACACGAGATACAAAGTCTCACTGTCATGGTTGGGAATCAAACATGGTTCATCCATTTCAATCAGGCACACATATCACTCGACCTCACAATCCAAATTAAACAACTTCAAGATGTATAAAAACTTTCAGTTGAATAGAATATATGAAACTGTTGTTCTAAAATCATTTGGCCTATTCTTAAGTAAAGCATTTATTCTTAATGTTACCAAATCCAACAGCAAGGGCTCCAAAAACAAACTGAAAAAATATTTTTATAAATCTATGTGGAATAATGGCCTTGATAAAATAAGTAGAACAACACTTATTAATAAGATAGAAGAAGGTGGGTTGTGCATGAAAAGACAAATCTTTAAAAAAATATCTTAGGTAAAACATCTGCTGCTTAGTCATCCCTGAATGGCAAAATAAAACAGATTACTTTCTCAATAAATATGAGTTATTTATAACACTTTCTTTCAATTAAATGATTTGCAAATATTGTGATTAAAAATAATTTAAAATTTGTTTGGAAGATTGTATACTTTTATCATAGACAGAATTTATGGGAGCTGAAAATAGAAACAATCTTGAAATTTCACATGAGGGTGAATTGTATTAAATTGTGGCTGTCAAATATGGGCAAAACTTAAATACCATTTCTTGAGCAAAGTTTTTATTTATCAATATTAAGGGTTTTGTGAGTTACATGATATTTCAATCCATAATATTAGGGTATTATAAGTGCAATCAAAAGGATTAAATTGTAATATGAAAAAAAATCTGCACCCATTTTTCATGAAGAATACTGAAGTTCAACTTAGGAATAAGCAACGATGGAAAAAAGATACATTGTATTTTAATAAAGTCATTTTTTTCAGTGTCCTAAAGCTCAAGAAACCTTTTTCCTTATTAAATTCAAATTCCAAAAGACAGAGATTGGTGGAATAAATAAGGTATTTTCTAATTCCATATAAAGTTACTTTGGATACAAAAGCATGGTAGCTCCTGTGTAGAGTTAACCACAACATTCAGATTACAAAATAGCTTTGTATTCAAAAACTAGTTTTGTACCTGATAAAGAATGTTCTTTTAGCAATAGTGAGGCAGAATTCAAATTTTGTAAATCTAGTATTTTCATGAGCAAAATCTATTATGGTTAGATCAAAATTTAAAAAAAATAAAAAGAAAGAAACACTTCAGCAAATTGGATATCCAAAAGTACAAAGTTACTTATCAAATGGAAACCATGAGAAACATGTTACAGAGACTATGAAAGAGGAATAGTTAATAACCATGAATATTTGTCCTATTTTTTGTGTGCAAAAAAACTTATATTCTCCATATACATGTATAATGAATATGTTATCTTAAAAATATAAATGTTAACAATATTTCTTTTCCCAGTGTCCATTGTTTTCTTTTCTTTATTACCTTTAATTTGATCTTATCCTTGCATTTCACAGTGAGAAAAATAATTGTTTTGAACTATATACATGCCTATCTTATAGTTTAAATATTATACCGAGATGAATTATTACTAATACATGCATATATTTTCTATCTTTATTTCAATAAAACCAATTCTAAAACAAGGGTTCTACTATTACAGTACTTTCAAGATGGGTATATACCAGTGCTTTTTTTTATATTTTTTAATAAGAAAACAAATTCCAATTTGGAACAAACTCTGCAAATCTTCATGGCTACCTATGTACAGGACATATTTGTTTTAAAAAGCTCAGATGCATAAATATTGCGGAAAAATGCCAGTATCATAGATTATTCAACATAACTGTCATACTGTAGTTAGTGGCTGTTTTTATTACATGCAGGATAGTGAAGGGGATGATGCCTAAAAATGATGCTGATGATGATAAGAGAAAGATGGCTCCAAATAGCTTTATTCTTTAAAAAAATTTAAAAAATTAGGACAACAAACAAAATCTGTGTGTTAAAACCTCCATCCTACAAAAATATTTCTTTACTTATGAAACCAGAGCTGCAACTCGATGGTGCTGGTGATCAGGAGTAATGACTTGCATCAAAATGGAAACCTCATTACACTTGGCATTTTCTCGACTTCAATAAATAAAAATCTAATAGTGCTATATCCAAATGTATCCATGTTTCAAAGGTCAACTACTCATATTTGGCATATATAACATACAAGGGTTTTCCAGAAAATAATCTGTAGTAATAAACTTCAACTGAATTTTTCAACAACAAAAAAACTGAAGTATAGAACCATATATGCCCATCACTGCCTATTTTGTTAAAAATTGTGAAGTTGGGATATTTTTTCAAAGCTAAGGATGAAATGTTTATGAATATTTGCATAAAGCCCCCAAATTATGTACTTGTTTAAAGGTCACCGATGAATGCAATAACAATAACTCTAACCAACATGTAACAATGGAAACTGTAAAAATAACTGGCAAGTTGACAGTATGTCAAACTGGGCTCAAAACACTTTTGTTTTCTGAAAAAGTTTGTGATTTTTATATTCAATTCATGACAAAACTTTTTTAATATCACTTTTGCGTTGTAATACCTGTATTTTTAAGGACTGGCATTGCATCTCACAGAAGGATAGAAAATAAATCAGTTCAGTATAAAATGAAGAAAACAAAGGGAAGAAAGAAACATATTTATATTTAATATAAGTGAATAGTAAGTTAGTTATACCAGTATACAGAAATTTGAAGAAAAGTAAACAAAAGTAACCAATTAAACCCTTGTGAATAAGAATATAAGCAGAAAACCAATCTGTATTCTAAACTTTCATTATGTAAAAACATCATCATGGGTCATGCTACTAGATGAAGTGGATGACTAAATCACCCCAAGAATGAAAGCTTCACCTTTTTCTGTTAGGAAATCTATAACAACTTCACCCTGTTTTTTTTTTTTAATGTACATTGACTGACTTTTGGCTTTTGAGATGCTCCCTTACTGTAACCAGTTATTGTCATTGTTGTAGCTCAAGGCAAAATGTAGGCATCAAGCCATCAAATAGCCGGTGTTTAATTCAGTTGTGCCAATAAAGAAACTTTTAATTTGCAGTTCAAAGGCATGATAGCTGACTGACCATTTACCCTTGCCTGAGGAAGCTACAGCAGTGACCTGTTATATATGTCTCTGGTTATAGCAATTATCACTGTATGATTTCCACAAGTTATCATGTGATGATAAATGTTCAAATTTGTATTTCAAAACTTAAACAATAGAATGTAAAAAGCAATTTGTGTCCAAGAATAGACTCTGTGACCTGAAGATTTTAACTACCACGTGTACTTAATTTTCTTCATAAAATCTATGTCTGGGATATACCACACTGTTAGATTGTCTCTTTATTTTTTTGTAAACATCAGGGCAAATATATTAAGGAAAATATTCAATTCATAGAAAGCAAAGTCTAATTATTATGTTATTGAACATTTAGTATAAAAATGCCATTATGTAGGTCACAAATATATGGGACACTGTTTTGTTGTGGAAATCAAGAAGCACTCAAAGGTCAAGGTTGTTTTCACTCATTGTGTGAAAATATGGGAAAAAAGCTGCAAAGCAAAGTACTTTTTAACCAATGCCTGATGTTACTACATGTACATACAATTAATAAAACCATATATTTGCAATCCTATCAATGGACTGTTGTTACAAAGCTAGAATGTGAATGGTTACATTAAGAAAGACCCTCTTTGTAAAAACAGATGCATTCATATGCTGAATGTTTCTATTCAGTTGGAAAGAAGATTTTTTTCATTCATATGCCAACTTTAATGCTTCAGTGAATAGATAAGGTAATGTTTTATTGGCAACAATGAAACTGAGTCAAACAATATGGTATGAAGACATGTGCATATACATGTTACATGGGCTATTTCAAAACAAATTTATACATTCTTTCAACTGCCATTTAAGTGATATACCATCAAGAATTATTTATGGGAAGTTGATTAAACATTTTTACTACGGTAACTTTCAATTACATTACTATAATATAATCATAAATATTTTTGGAGAACAACTCAATGCAAGTTCCTTTTATGAGTCTATAAAAGACCTATACTTGATCATTCCTGAGTTATATAATATTATTACTCAAATTAAAGGTCAGCATTATAAAGAAAATATCAGAAATTTTGGGCTATCAAAAATTAATGCTGAAGGTTCTAAAATTTACTTCATAGAAGTACTGATTTCCTGTACTGATAATAAGAAGAAAAATTTGATAAAAAAAGCAAAAATTGTGAACATATAAAAACATAAGATTATTTATTTTGTTGGTGTTTTTTGGGCAGAGTACTTTTTCTTTTTAGTTAATGAACACTGACAAAATTATTTAATTTCAACCAAACTTTAGGATTTCAACTGCTATTTACAGAATGTAAATTTATATCATTTTGCAAGAACAATGTATTGAATATGCACCATTGTTCTGACAGTAAAATATAATTTCCACTCGTGTATGATTTAAGAATGATATAGTTCGTGCAAAAAAAAAATGATTGGGGATACTTCATACAAATAAATTGAAAGGCATCAAAAGTACATGGAAAACAGCAAAATCCAATTTAGTCCTAATGAACATTTATATATATATATATATATATATATATATATATATATATATATATATGCTAAAATGCAAATTTCAGCATCAAAACACGTCAGGTGTTTCGGATTGTTAACAAAAGACAATTTTAAGAATCGTGTATGGTACTTGTATCTTAATGTTTCGTGCGAAGTTACTTCTGAAGATTATGCATACACAAATTATGCAGAAACATTGCATTGTGATCTATTTTAAGATTCTGGAAATATCAAACATTTCCCTAAGCAGTAAATATAAGTGAGCATGCACATATATAGATACTGACCTTGTTGTTAAAGCAGTCATTGTTCTTATTATCAGTGACGCGAGTGTACTTTATAGACAGAAAATGATAAATTCGTATATGAATTGATGTACCAATCGTCAAATCTTCTCAAAACTTCATCTTGCTTTCGTCACTATGGAAATTTATGCATTTCCGGTAGGGGAAATAACTCTTACAGGTGAAGTATATTAATTCTGGGAGAGCTCTATTGTTTCGTATTCAATTTTTTAAAGAAATATTATTTCCCATGTTTCTTCCCACTGGTTATACTGCCTTCATTAGAAAAAATCATATCTATATTAGGTACTGTTAAAGAACTTTTAGTTCCCTTTATTTTGGTCTAAGATTGATGGGTATAATTTAGGCGATAGAGTATATACAGCTTGGCCTAACTTTAGATTCGGAACCATCACAATACTGCTAGCTCCACTTTGTCATTTTCACTTTTTTATTTGATAATCATTCATACACTTGCAGAAGCTGGTATTGTCCAGTCTGAATAATTACTTTTCCCTATTCTAATAAATGATGAAGATACATGTGCTCGACGCGTACATATACTATAAGCACGCGTCTGGTACCCTGGTCTCCCATGATGTTTCGAACACAAGGTTAGGCATCACCGTATAAAGGATGCTACCTGCGGAGAAATTCAAGATGGCGGAGTGTGTGTGTGTGTGTGGGGGGGAGTAATTTGAATTTTTAATGTAGCTTTAACAAGTTTTCATTCATATCGCTACGATGTCTGCAGTGTGGCAGTTTATAGTGATGTCTAGCACTGGGGCACCATGCCGCAGACATGTAGCACGATGTCCTACCCAGTCACATTATCCTGACACCAGGCCGACCAGTCCTAACACTAACTTCTTAATGCTGAGCGCCAAGCGAGGTAGCTGTTAGTACCATTTTGTAAATCTTTGGTATGACTCGGCCGGGGATTGAACCCCGACCATTTAATATCCTAAAATTCCCTGGTAATTAAGAAGAAGCAGAGAGGGTAAAGAGATCTTTTGCTGAAACGTCATTTTTGAAAATTAAATCTTCTCACGAAAATTAAAAATACAAGATCAATAACGCCAAACCGAAGTCTCTAAATAACCGAGAGTTTCGCTAACTGGCTTTGTTTATTTTCGTTACTTTCTCTTTTGTTGTTAGTGTTTCTTAAATTTTGTTTGTGTGTTTTGTTAACCTACCCGGACTTTTCATTGAGATCGCATCCTCACTGATATTATAAATATGTGAGTAATTAAATCATTATTATATCAATAATGGCACCAGCTATGGAGTCTTATACAGCCGAAATAAGCTCGAGAACGACTAGAGGCAATTGAGAAATATATTCACGTCCGTTATTAAGTCAAACAAAATTTACAAGAACATCAGGAGTCTCATGTGGAATTTGCAGGAGGTGCAGACCGATTATTTAAACCAGTTACGAAGGCTACCGAAGGAGTTCCAGAGCCTACCGAAGGTCTTATTCCCATGTTAGAACAAACCACTGAAGCAACTGGAAAAATAGCAAAACAAACTAAACAAAAAAAAAAAAAAAAAGATTCTACAAGAACTTCCAGGTGAAATAGCTGCTACTCACTTCTGGCTGCGATAAATACTTGAAGCTATTGACCCAGCTCATGCTTAAGATATAAAGGATCGTATAGCAGAACAAGAATCAGAACCGAAACATGTAAGAACCAGAACTGAAATCAATGATAAATTCACCAAAGAGTATTTTCTTCATTAAAAAAATATTAAAGTGGTAAGATTACATTCTTCAGCCGTGCAAGTTATAATAATAATAATAATAATAATAATAATAATAATAATAATAATAATAATAATGAGGACTTTGTAAAAACAACAAACAAAACAAACACCACGAAATTAGAAAAAAAAATGGTGATGATATTTAAGCTAGCGAACATTAGGTCTTTAAGTTTGTTCTTTCCGTCGAAAAAGGTGAGTTTAATGAGCACTCTTGAAAGTGATCACTGTGTCTTTGTGTCTAATTTCATGGGGCAATTCATTCTACGTTGCTGCGGCCTAGTATGCAAATAACTTTTTCCATATGACTTCGTATTTATAGTGGGAACAATGAGTATTCGATTGTCAGAAGAAGAGCGTAACTATCTTGCTGTTGTGTACACATGGGTGAGGCCAGATAAGTATGTTGGAGTTGGGTCCGTCAACGAAACGTAGCACAGAGAACAAATTTTGTGTTTGATCGGTAACGGTTTTGAACCAGTATGTAGTCAATCTGGTTATAATGGGTTCAATTTGGTGCGTGCCATATCCAGCATCGTGAAGCTTTATGTTGGCCCAGGGTGTTGGCTAGTACCAACTTGTTGTAGATTGTGAACTCGAGCAGCCCTCTTCCTCTTTCATTGGTAAGCTCATTGCAAGAAGGTCCACAATGATCATCCCAGTATTTTAGAGCATCTCTGCCAACTTTGGCATTGCAGGATTTTTTTTACTTACCATGTTTAGAATACTCTGGAGTTTGTTGTAAAACTCCTCTGTTTCTTCATCATCATGATCAGGAGTTGGAGCATAGACTTGGATAATTGTGATGTTAAAGGGAGATGCTTTTAGACGAATGGAAAAGATTCTGCTAGATATAGGGCAACATTCAAGCACTTAAACAATCTAATATCAAATACTCATCATCATACACTGAAGGTGCTGAGATAGACAATCACATCTGAGATTATGACAAACTTTACTTTCTGCAATCCAGATAATGCAGCAGTTCCTTTTGCTAAAGTATTTTCACTTTTGTTTGCATTTATTGGCATCAGATGATCTTTAACTAAATGAACAATGTGTTTGGTCTTAAGGTCTGCTGGAATACTGGAGTCTATCTTGCCTTTTGTATTTACTAAAAAAACTCTTACAAACTTTCATGTGCATTTCTTTTTCATCCATTACGGCCAATTGCTGACAAAAAATTTTCACTTTCACTTGCTTACTTTGACCTATTGTTGAATCCCTTTAATACACACATTGTGTATTTTGAAGATGGGTAATACCCTTCCTTTATTATTAAATCACATTTAACATTATGTTCAAAAGCAAGGCAAGCCTAATTTTGTCTGACTATTTGAGAATGAACTGCATGAAGAATGAAATGGAATGAACAAAATAATAGACCTGCCATCTGGAAATACATTTATTTGAGCAAAAAAAAAATGTTCTACTTTATATCTTTCCAGATTTACTATATTCCCAAATACTGCATTTCTACTTCAACAACATCTGCATCTATAACTGATATAGCAAGTTCCTTGCAAACATAGTTATTTTTACATCATCACTTCATTATTTCTAGATTATCTGCATTATTTGTAGAAAGTTTCACCTTTTCTACATAAATGGCAACTACATTTGAATAATTCTGCTCACTTTTAGCCAAAATTGGTAATAATCCAGCTTATTTTTGACACGACTTTGGCTGCAAATCTTCCCTCAATTCTTTCAAGAGCATCTTAAAAAATTCAAAACATCTGAGTTGTTTCCATACTTCTGAAACCAATATGATATATTCAGATTTTATGATTCTCCATTCTCTATGTCCAGCTAACCCCAACCCTATCTAACCCTAACCCTATCCCTGTCCAGCCATGATTACCACCCACCAATCAAACATTTGACTACCTTTTGTATAACTTTTTTTAAAGCTACATTAATAATCCAAATCACACATAGACACAAACCTTTTGCCTTTTGTAATAGTATCACCTAGCTCTGTATTAAAAATGTTTTTTTAGCTATTCGGACAAATACGAATAGATACCCATAAATATTCAGCCAAATACAAATAGATACCCATAACTATTTGGCTGAATATGAATAAGAATAGTGACTAAATGCTCCAAAATTTAAAAAAATTCAGCAGGTCTAATGACATTTTAAGTAATTATAAAGTAACCAACAGGGGCCCTGAGTGGCCGAGTGGTCTAAAGCGCTCTCCGTTACGGATCACTGCCATCTCACCTCTGTCTGCGTGGGTTCGAGTATAAGATTCGGCTAATGTAGTTATGTGAGAAAGCTTGCCAGTAGCTTCTCGTGGGTCGGTGGCTCTTTGAGGAGATTTTCCCGGGTTCTTCCTCCACCAATAATACTGGCCGCCATGTATAGCCAATCGTGTGCTGCAAAAATGGCGTTAAACCTTACTACAACAACAAAGTAACCAACAACGAACACCTGAAGGTTCAAAGTAACTATGGCATTACCAAAATATCAAAGTACTAAATGTCTTGATAGGTTACCTAATAAATAAAAAGAGAATGTTGCATGAAGAATACATTGGCTTTATAAAAAAAAAAAATTATGTAAAGTAAATTATGTTTCTCCGAGAATACTTACCCAATCACATTAACGTCAGGGATATAAGCCTGCTACCTCTCGAATCCAGCCCTACTAAAAGACAAAATTTCGTCTTTTATGTCTATCTTCTATAGGCAAAGGGCAATAACTCTTGCCCATTACCACCGCCAGGTGTCGCTAGTTTTTAAGCTGAGCGATATATACTATACGAGGATGCTTGCATGGCGGGGTTGTTTCGAGCGTTTTTAAGTAATGTGATTGGGTAAGTATTCTCGAAGAAATATAATTTACTTAAAAATTTGCTTTCTCCTTCAAATACGTTCCGCAATCACATTAACGTTAGGAGAATAGGTAATAGGGGGAGGGAATGCTGAGCATCCTAATGATGGCTGGATTTCCCATTTGAACGATAACCCGTTCTCCTAATTTCATCAGCAACACAGCCCAGGGTCACGTGACATGTTACCCTTTTATACGGTTAAGAAGATAGTTATTGAAATCTTCTTACCTACAAATTTTTTTTTCTGGCGCATCCAGCGAAGCTGATGCTGATTGTTTTAAATGGGTCTGGTGGTCATCTGGGCTGCCAACACCGGACCTACTAGATTCAAGATTTGCCTCTGTGAGGTCAGATCTTTGAGATAAAACTGGAGAAAGTTGACTCTGCATGCCAGCCCACAGCTTCTATTATATCTCGGTTCAAAACATTGCGTTTGAATGCATGGCTTGCTGAGATTGCTCTAATCTCATGAGCGGTAATCTTCATGAGGCGACTCTGATCTTGTGAAACCTCAGAGTACGCTGAGCGTATAACCCACTTAAGTCATGAACCAAGGGCTTGAGGGTTATATCCCATTTTCCAGCTGTCACCAGAAGAAAGAGGTGCTTGCATGTGACCCGACTCGTCTCTGTGCGTTTAAAAGTGATTGAGTGCACAAACAAGATCTTGCATGGCTGATGCTCTTGACTCATCTATGGAAGAAAGCGAGACAATGACGATTCTTTGATTGCCAATGGATGGTAACCTATTTTTGGCTACAAAGCCTGGCTTCATCAAGAGGACCACCGAACCATCTGATCTGAACTGAAGATAGTTCGGGTCCCTGGAAAGGGCATGAAACTCACTCACCCTGCATGCTGCAGCTAAGGCTATCAAGACACCCGTTGTGTATAGTAGCTTTAACGAATTGTGGGATAATGATTCAATATTGTCTGAATTGAGCCATGTTAAAACCCAGGACATATTCCATTTGGAAACAGGGTGTGGGATTTTGGTCGAATGAACTCTAAATTGGCTAAAAGATCTGAGAGATCTTTGTCATGCCTGATATCACATCTATCATGATGGCGGAATGTGTCTGATATCATGGAGCGGTAGCATTTGATAGTAATTGGGGCGAACTGTTTCTCCTCGAAAAGCCAAAGAAAAAAGTCGGCCAGTTGAGGGATTGAGACACTCAAAGGGACTATGTTTTTGATATGTTACCAGTCACTGAAAACATGCCACTTTCTCTCGTAAGCCTTCAGAGTAGAGGGCCTTCTTGCTCTCGAGATTCTCTCCACAATCCAAGGTTTAAATTGTTTGTCTCGCAAGCACGTCCGGAAAAGAACCAAGCGTGAAGATAAAGACGGTCCAGACAGGGGTGGAACACCCGTGACAGCGGTTGCTTGAGAAGATTTGGGTTGACTGTAATCTTCCTGGGTAGAAATATTGCTAGATCGAGTGGATCGGTGACCCAGGAGTTGTTCCATCTGATAGGAGCAATCAGAATCATCTGAAAGTTACGACCCCTTAACCTCTGGATTATTTTCAGTACCAAGACCGTGGGAGTGTAGGGGAATGCCCACAACCCCTCCCAACTGATTGACAGAGCGTCCACGGCCCAAGCTTCTGGGTCTGGAACCGGAGAGACGAAGGTGGGCACCTTGCGATTCCACCTTGTTGCAAAAAGATCGATCATCGGATGCCACCAAAGTGTGCATATTGGAAGAAAGACCGATTGATGGACTTGACCTTTCCTGGATGGTGTCAGCCAAGACAATGAATCTGCCGGGAATGTGTTTGATTTGTACATTGATGTGGAGATTGTCGCACCAGTGTAGAAACTGCCGGATCAGACTGCACAGGTCTGGTGATATGGTGCCCCTTGTTTGAGGAGGCAAGTCACCACCACAGAGTTGTCTGACATAATGAGGACAATTTTGCCTAGGAGTTGATCCTTCCAGAAATGAAAGGCATTGATGACAAACTTTATTTCTGAAAGGTTGATGTGGAGAGGGCTCTCCCCTGGCACCCACGTGCCGCTGAAGGTATCAAAGTTCGGCAACATGTGGGCACCCCAACCGTAGGTACTGGCGGCGGTACATACCATTATCTCCACTTGGGGTATCTCCAGAGGAATCCCTGTGGACAACCAACAGGGGTTGTGCCACTGACGCAAGAATGATCGTATCTCGGGCGTGATCATTAATGTTTTTTTCTTCTTCGAGGACTTGAAAAAAGGGCGCCATTATGCTAGTAACGTAATTTGTAAGGTACGCATACCCGTCCCGTCGGATGGAAAGACGGATTGATCTCGCCATCGCCACATTGAATTTCAGTGGTAAAATGTATTGGTTGAGGCGACTCAGGTCGATGAACGGCCACTGGATAAGAAACAGCCAGGAATAAAACCCCGGTGATTGCGGGGTTTATGCTTTTTTTAATTTTATTTTTTATTTTTAGAAAGGCATCCTTCTCCCGATCTGACGGTACGTCCGTGAAGAGGGGAGGGGGATGGATAAATGAAATCCAAAGTCCCTCCGAAATGACCTGAATCACCCAATTGTTCTGAGGTAATGTCCAGTGGTCCTGAAATTGCAGGAGGCGGCCGTCCACAGGCGGTGGGGAGGGTATGTCAACGTCTAGAGTTAGGAGGCTTGAAGGCGGAGAAACTTGGGTTCTTGCCGCCTCTGTATGGTTGCCTCCTAGTTTGGTTACACTGTTGTATCCCAGCATCGGGTTGGGATCTATACTGCACATTTGATTGTAAGGATCCCTTTTCCCTGGTCCGCCTATGCGAAAGTTGGGCGTAGAATTGGAGGGGCAGTTCCTGAGCTGCCTGCCTCCGAACTCCTTCAATTTTTCCCCCAAAGAGTAAAGGTGACCCAAACGGAGACATACGTAAGACCAGAGTAGGATGGGGCTTGAGCGACGTGGACCGCAGACATGCGTCACGTCGTATCAGGTCTAAGTTGGCAGAAGCAGTCAACGCATTGGCTATGGAATGGTGAGCTGCCCTGTTAATAACTCTAGCAATCCGGGCCTTCGCTTCCCAAGCGTGGTCATTGCCGGATTTTTCTGGGAGTCTGAAAATGGCTAGTGAAGCCAAGTCTAACATTGAAAACGAAGCGACTACATTTAGGACTAGCTTTGACGTGGCATTGGAGATCAGTACTGAAGGCGTCTGATTGCGTTTTGTACCAGCTACAACGTCGTTGGTACTTGTCTTTCTGAATTTTTCCGACTGGGGAAGGAGCATGAAGGACATCGTCTCTTTCTCCCATTCAAGATCTACAGACCCCTTAACTTTGTAGTCTTGAATGGCGGTAGGAGGTGGTGGGCATTCGGAAGTTGCCAACACCCTATACATTTCTTCCACTGCGGCCTTGAAGCTAACTAAACTCAGTCCGTTTCATGATTGGATCTGGGTACGGCTGATCTGCAAGAGTTTCGTCACACTCACTGTGTGCAGAGTCGTGTTCTTGTCAACGTTCCCTTTAAGCTGCGCGCACAGCTGCTCAGGCATCCCCGCGCAGATGAATTGTCAATTTTTTTAATCCAACGTTAAATTTTTCACGTCTCCGTAATGCTTGCGTAGTGCAGCGAGCACTGCGCGCACATCTATCATTCGCTTAGAGGGAACGTTGGTTCTAGTACAGCTTGCATCGCTGGATAGAGCACATCAGGTGACATGACACAATTCCGTCATCCTTGACAATTTCACTAATTCTCCCTTGTGGAGAAGCCGTGAACATATGGACGGCCGGCACTGCCGGCTGGTTTGTCTGGCAAATGGTAGGCCTGACTGTCGGCGACAGTACTACTTAAACCGGTACCGGCCGCTACAATGGCCTGGCTGGCCAGACCGATTTCTCACTAAAATCTCCATCATAGTATTGGTATGTTGCCGGCGGTACAGCTTGACTGACGGGTTTGTCACTAAAATCACCGTAAATCACAGTTGGTCGGCCCGTTTTAGCAATAAAGTCCCAATGCTCGGACGGCTGGACAGCCGGTGACGTCAAGGTTGTATAATGAAATAGATCCAATGGATCCGGTAAAAACCCCATGCGTCCTGACTTACAGGCCCGAAGGCCATGCTCGGACATGCGGGGGGACTTACGCCCACTGGGAAGCCGAAAATTGGGGGAACACTCCCCGAAAGAGGTAATATCTGGCCTGATGTCAATAGCTGTGTCGTAGTTTCCTGGACCAAACGACGCATCTGTTCAAAGGCGGACTGTTGTACCATGTCAACATTATTTTCCTCTCTTTTGCTGCCTTCTGGACTACATCAGCCTACATTGGCTCTGTCCACGTATTACACACGCTGCATTGTATAGATGATGTACACTTGGTACATACAATACAAGTGACATGGTTGTCTTCTTTTGTTTGAACTTTTTACATTTCATGCATTTGGTTGACATTTCTACTGAAACGACAAAAGAAGATAAAACAAAGCACAAATTAGCAATTCAGCATGTTATTAATTCGCTAATACCACAACCGTTACAACAGAGTAAGCGGAATTATTCAGTGCCGCGTTAACTTGCAAATGACAACACGAGTACCGCATTAGCGTGTTGCCACGTGGTCGTCAATAGACGAAGTCCGTAAAAGGTTACAAAGTCACTCAAAATTTGAATTTTAAAAAAATAATCTATACAACCTGTAGAAAAATGATTGTTCAAAACAAAAATTCCAAATTTAACTTCGGATGGTCCAATTTTACACTAAGATGGCTTGGATTATATGGCGGTGTAATTGTACGTTGTGAACAGTACAAGCGAAGCTTAAAAACTAGCGAAACGTGGTGATGGCGAGGGGAGGTAAGGGGCAAGATTTATTGCCCTTTGTCTTTAGGAGATAGATAAGACGAATTTTCGTCTTTTAGTAGGGCTGGATTCGAGAGGTAGCAAGCTTATATCCCTAACATTAATGTGATTGGGGGATTTGAAGAAGAAACAACCCCAATATGCGAGTCTGTCAACAATGTCTGGCAGTAGACAATATTTGCTGTCTGACAAGGTGCTGCCATCAGCACTGAATAGACACTCACTTGGGACACTTGTTGAAGTAACTTCAAGATAACATTGGGCGCAAGAACGGCGTACAGGAAACCTGTCAGCATTGGTCTGCCAACACGACCCTTGATTGATATCCTCAGGATACAAGGCTCCTTCAGAAATTTTTTCAATTGGTTACCAATACAAATTTAAGTACTCTTCTGATTACAACGAGTCTGCTGTTCTCGAATGTTGATCTAATTCTACTATTCACATTCGGCAGCCTGTTCATTTTGGTGCCCATTTCTTTCAGATGGTGCAAGATAGCAACATACACTTAGTCAGTTTAATGGAGCCTTTTCCACACCTTGTTTTTTCAATCATTATTGATTCCAATGAACCATCTATCATTTATGATCTGAATTCAGTGCAATTTCTTTTGCCGATTTTTCTTTCTTTCTAGCAAAACAAGTAATATTTGCGATTTTAATAACTGAAAAAAATGTGTGAAATAAATCACCAGCAACACCAGTAATTAAGGAAGGTTAATTTCCAAAAGAAATTTAGTAAACTGAACTTTGATCAAATCACATCAAGGTTTTCTCTGGCATTCATAAATAACTGCAAATTCAGTCTGAGTTGTTGTTGATGAAGCAGCAAGCTGATGTTTATTACCTTTTAAAAGCTCTTTTATGTCAATGCCCTATAACGAAATTACTATAATACAATTTGCAAAATGCAATGTTTTGTCCTTTACTAGATGGTTTCTCATCTAAACAGAATGGCACAGTTGTCCTCCCAGATCTATTTTCTTTTCTTTGCTGGAGAAAATTCTGAATCTTCTGCTTTCCTTTTAGACATGATTAGAATAATATGAAGAGGAGATATAGTGATAGCAGCAATTGTTTGCACATGATTATGGTTAAAAACCAATTATATTTTAGAACTCAATATCCCTATATCCATGCAATACACTTACCAACAGAATGAATCTAAGTGTCCGTTCTGAATAGAAAGTTGCAAGAAAATTTTTAATTTAATATTATTTTTTAACAAATGGATTTTAACAAGAAAGACGTACACCCATATTCAGGTCCAAAATATGGGGCAAATACAGAAAAAAATGGGACACTTGCCAGTTATGTAAAAAGTTGGTCAACTTTATTTGAATCTTAATTACCACCAGTACAGTTTCACAAACTTCAATTCCAAACCCCAAGGAGATTAAAGGCTTTTTCATATCTCTCAACTTGATATAATCCTTATTTAAAAATTTTCACGAGCCCGTTTGCAATCATTTTTCCTACCATGTGACATATTCAAATCAACACATGATGTCCACTAAATATAATGGTTGCCATTCCCAAATTTTTCCCCAAGAATTAAAATATTCCCTTTTATTCTTTGGCACTATTAAAACTTTAAAGAGGTTTATTTTCCCTTTTGGCCTGATAGGTCACTTGTTGAATGCCAATTTTCACAAAAATAATCAAGAACTTGATCATGCAGATATTTTGAATCACAAAATATGTGCAGTTTAAAGTGTCTCATGTACTCTGGTAATCTAGTTTAGTTTCCTGTCACCATTTCAACTGAAATCATTATAAAAACCCTAATAATCTGGATTTTACTATAAACAATTGTATTTGCACACACACACACACACACACACACACACAAATACTGATCATCACAAGTTAAAAAAACAAGTAAACCTATCAAACTAGTGACATGGAGACAAGAGACATTTCAAAATCAATATTTATCTACAATATAAAGACAGAAGTGCAATACAAAACAATTGATTGTTTTCATAATTTTTCATTCTCTTACAAGTTTTAATATTTAACATGGAAGTATAGCCTATAATCTCAAGCAGAAAAAACAGTAATTGCCAAAAGTTTTTCAGTTGGAGAAGAAACAAAACAACAATGAATTTAGTCTTGACTAGAGAACATTTGCATCCATAATGAATTTATTTTGGTTTAAAGATTTGTACATTGCTGTCACTATCACCGTCAGTCTACTTGGTGTTATTATTTTTAATAAAGATATACAACTTGCATCATATAATCAAGATGTAACCTTCTCAAAAATATTGTTGACCCATTAGTTATTTCTCTGTCTCTTGAAGTGGAATAACCGTATTTTATAGACTTTTAAACATCGCCAAACAAAATATCTTGCGCACATATCAAGTCTCTCCCGTCGCATGCCATTGTTATCGACACTCACTTCACTGTTTTTTGCTCAGTACTGCTGATGCTCATTAAGAAGTTCCATTAAGCAATAATGAAAATAATGGGATAAGTAAAACATCGTCTGATGAAAAATCACAAAATTATGACATTCTGTCACTAAAATCGACACATACAGATGTGTGATAGCTCACAAAATGGGAAACTTTCTCTACTTCCAAAAAATGACAAAATTACTAAAAAATGTCACTGTAGATGCAAATACCAAAGAGAAATCAAGGGTTAGGTATTAACATAATATGTTCATGATTTTTACCCATTTTAGCCTTTATCGATTTGGTACCAGTGTAAAACATGAAGTCAACTTCCTTTGATGAACTGACAGCAAGCAAGCAAATTAGATAAAAAGTATTCTATAACTGATGCACACACTAAATGTTAAATGATCTTAAATTTTTGGTGCCTGTTAAGGGTAGAAAATGAACTCAGATTTACTACTGAGATGCATCTGCTTGCCCGGGATGAAATCAAGTTGCCTTGCTAACTTTTACCTAGTCAGGATGAGAGAATTTGTGGTTTTCTGAGACCAGTTAAGTTAGTGTGTGGAGCCAAAATTTCTTAAGTCACAGATCCACACAGTCTGACAATGTTGTTTGGTGTAGATGTGAGAAACAAAAGAAAAAAATGGTTGACCTAACAGACAGAGATTAATTAATGTCATAGTATGGTACACTCTAAAAGCAGATGTTTAACAACAATGAAAATGTCATCCTGTCCAATCAACTTTCACTTTTATGGTTCCATCCAGATTTACTTCTTTGTTGAAAGGATGTTGTTAATTTCCTTCTGATAAAACATAATAGCAGGGTCTGAAGATTGAACAAAAACTTTAATTCACAGATGTAAAAATATTTTCTACTACAATTTTAAACATTATAACACAGTGATGACGAACTAATAGTTTGTCATAAGACCATTCGTTTTCCCAAGACCCTCACAATACATACTGACCATGCCATTCTTTCCCAAAATCCTTGCACACAACAGGTAATGACCATATCACCCTTTCCTAAAGTCTTTGCACACAACATGTAATGACCACGCCATTCTTTCCAAAGATCCTCACACACAACATTTAAAGATCAAGCCATTCTTTCCAAAGACCCTCACAACATATAATGACCACTCCATTCTTTTCCAAGACCCTCACACACAATATGTAATGACCATGCCAATATTTTCGAAAGACCCTCACAACATGTAATGACCATGCCATTCTTTCCCACGATTCTCGCTGCACATACAGACCATGCCAACTCAGAATATAAAAGATAAGAAAACAAGAACTCTAATATTGGCATTTTCCAGTGTTTTCAGTCTTTAAAAAATCTTTGAAATAAAGTATGTGATACACCTTGTTAACACTGGATACATATAAGTCTATCCTTAGTTTAAGGAAGGTATGTGATTGCCTTCCCATTGCAAGTCAATAGTTGGCCATTTGGTCATTAGACACAGCTTGATCGGCGAAACATCTGTGATGATCTGAACTTCCAGTTCATCCTGTAGTGTTGCAGTCCCTGATATATATTTTACCTGAAAAGTAAAGCAGATTAAAAATTATAGTTTTATCTAAAAATTATAGTTTTATCTAACATCCCAACCAACACCATAAGTCAATCAACAATGCCATTAACACATCATCACTGCCCTCATTCACATGACAATTATCGGAACTCTTCACCATAAAAGTAGAAATAAGAACAATGCCATTAACACATCATCACTGCCCTCATTCACATGACAATTATCGGAACTCTTCACCATAAAAGTAGAAATAACAACAACGCCATTAACACATCATCACTGCCCTCATTCACATGACAATTATCGGAACTCTTCACCATAAAAGTAGAAATAACAACAATGCCATTAACACATCATCACTGCCTTCATTCACATGACAATTATCGGAACTCTTCACCATAAAAGTAGAAATAAGAACAATGCCATTAACACATCATCACTGCCTTCATTCACATGACAATTATCGGAACTCTTCACCATAAAAGTAGAAATAACAACAATGCCATTAACACATCATCACTGCCCTCATTCACATGACAATTATCAGAACTCTTCACCATAAAAGTAGAAATAACAACAATGCCATTAACACATCATCACTGCCCTCATTCACATGACAATTATCGAAACTCTTCACCATAAAAGTAGAAATAACAACAATGCCATTAACACATCATCACTTATTCATTCACATGACAATTATCGGAACTCTTCACCATAAAAGTAGAAATAACAACAATGCCATTAACACATCATCACTGCCTTCATTCACATGACAATTATCGGAACTCTTCACCATAAAAGTAGAAATAAGAACAATGCCATTAACACATCATCACTGCCTTCATTCACATGACAATTATCGGAACTCTTTACCATAAAAGTAGAAATAACAACAATGCCATTAACACATCATCACTGCCCTCATTCACATGACAATTATCAGAACTCTTCACCATAAAAGTAGAAATAACAACAATGCCATTAACACATCATCACTGCCCTCATTCACATGACAATTATCGAAACTCTTCACCATAAAAGTAGAAATAACAACAATGCCATTAACACATCATCACTGCCCTCATTCACATGACAATTATCGAAACTCTTCACCATAAAAGTAGAAATAACAACAAAGCCATTAACACACCATCACTGCCCTCATTCACATGACAATTATCGGAACTCTTCACCATAAATGTAGAAATGTTGCTTAAGCTGTCTGTTTTAAGATTTGTGCAAGAGTTAATTTTTTTAACAGCGACAGTTTACTGGGCAAGCACAGAAAAAGTGCTATTGACAATTGTGTCAGCTTCAACAATGAGATGACTATACAAATAGCATGAACCCCACCATCAATGACAATTTATTTTAACTCATTAATTCTGATACTCTTTGTAACAAGAATCCCTTATATAATATTCTATGTGTCTGATTTGCTACATGTAATGGAATTGATGCATGGTTAAAAAAAATGTTTAGTCATATTTTAGTCCAGAACAATTAAATAATCTTCATTTAAGTGTTAGTAAAATGAGGTTGATTTTATGATATCAAACATTGGGATTAGCTGCCAAGAAATGAACTACAGCTCTCCCCCATAATAATGCCCATAAATAAAGTTGAACTCAAGTTGTAACATGGTAATGCTATGGACCTGACGACCAGAAATAAATCAATGTACTTAAATCGGTCTGTTATCAGAATGGGTTGAAAGATGAAAGAAGACACATAAACTAACATTACTATTAAATGTTTTACTAGTACTTTGCATCCCCCCTCACCCCTAACTAAATTTCTAACACTTCTGCATACTATGGCATATGGATTTCATCTACTGTCTTATAACATGGGAGATCTTTATAATAAAGGTTAGTATATACCGTAAATTTTAACAGAAAAACCTTATAAACCTCAATAGTAGCACCTTCAAACAGTAATTATATCATGATAATCCAATTAACAAGGACATAACCATACCTTATTATTTAAACAGGATCTGGGAATACCGTTATAATGATACAACTTGATGGCTTCTGGTACTTCTTGTCGATTGTCTCCTGAGTAAAACTCCTCCATAAAACTGGATAATGTGATAATGCCTAAATTTTCAGCATCTAGTTTCTCCATCATAATGTTGACACTGAAATTGGACATATGGAATATTAACAGTTTTATTTAAAAAAGGGCTTACATCAGTGTTTGAGGCAATCATCTTGTCTTTTGTCAAAATGCCTTCTTTGCACTAGACACGAGAGGAATCATAACAACTTAAGGTGAGCATCCACTGCCAAGCATATCCAGCCCTCCCAAACTACTTATTTTGTTCTTGGTCTGTGTCATCAACAGATGTACTACAAGGCCGTTTAGTTGTTAAAGTGGTAATCAGACCAGAATGGTCACTGTAGGATAGAGAGACTAGCACCAAATCTCATCAATGGTCAGTTAGTACTGGAGTGAATGTGTATACTCTTCCTGGGATGTAATTGTGCTGAGGACTTGGTAGAATTTTGTGCCCATCCTATCACTGGCTAAGTACCATCAAAGAAATTATTTTACTCCAACAAATGTTGTTTTTCTCCTTAAAATACATTATCTGATTTTATAGAACATTTGCAGAATAGACAAGAGAATGAGGTACAACCCCTTATTGACCCTGTCTCCAGTTATAATTTTTTTCAAATCTGCATTGCCTCTAATAGGGCAAAAGGAAGTGTTGTTACAAGATTGTCAATAACCTAGAAAGACAGCCTGTTACACTGCTAATATAAATTCTTCCAGGTCAAACTGAGCAATTTGGGATGAAGACATCTGATGTAAAAGACAGAATGTCATGTCTAATCTCCATTGCATGGCTTGGGTTATGTCAATTATGGATACGATGGCACCTCTCTAATATTTTAGCCTCAGTACATCACCTATCACATTCAGGATGACAGGGTCTGAGTGGAATCTCCCTCTTCTGACTGGCTGGTTCACTTTAGGTACCACTTCTGTGCTGACCAGGATATTAGGAAATGGCAATATGAGTGACATGACATTTTATGAGCATGTTGCTGCTAGGAAGAGAAATAAGGTAAAAACAGATATTTGTCTCGCCGTCTTATCAATGACTCTATGAAACTGAGCTATTAAGGGAAAGAAGTTTGAATATACGTTTCTTGCAAGACATTCCCCAAGGGGATACTTAATGTTCCTCTGATCTCTTTTTAGAAACATGGGCTGGATTCTGGGTAACTGATCCTGTCAGATGTCTGCCTCCCTGGCAGCCTGTTTCCTGATCCCTTTGATCTGGCACTGTAAATGAAGACTGGAAGAAACTGGACAAATACTTTGTTGTGATATTGCAGGAAGGTGCTTGTGGAAAGAACAGCGAACTTTAGAATAATGGACACAACTATGTACTGGAGTGTCGAATGGCTTAGTTAAGTTCAGGCATCATATGAAAGAATGACTCCATATGTGATTGTCATCAAGGTCCAAATGACGGTGTCCAGAATGTGTTTGGATTGCTGAAACTAAAACATGCCCAAAACCCATCAATGGATATTAAAAAGAAATGGAGTGTCAAGGATAGATGTTGGTCTACACATAGAGAAATGTTTAAATTTCTCTGGGGCTTCAGTTTGAAAAACAGTCATGTGTGTCTAGTGGAAAGCCAGGATGAAATCTGACATGTCAATGTGAATATAAAAGCCATGTGTATCATTGACTAAGACAGGCCTTTCAAAGCCATGTGTTATATTTTGTTGACTAAGCCAGACCTTTCAAAGTCATGTGTTATATCACTGACTAAGCCAGGCCTTTCAAAGCCATGTGTTATATCACTTACTAAGCAAGGCCTTTCAAAGCCATGTGTTATATCACTTACTAAGCAAGGCCTTTCAAAGCCATGTGTTATATCACTGACTAAGCCAGGCCTTTCAAAGCCATGTGTTATATCACTTACTAAGCCAGGCCTTTCAAAGCCATGTGTTATATCACTGACTAAGCCAGGCCTTTCAAAGCCATGTGTTATATCGTTGACTAAGCCAGGCCTTTCAAAGCCATGTGTTATATCACTTACTAAGCCAGGCCTTTCAAAGCCATGTGTTATATCACTTACTAAGCCAGGCCTTTCAAAGCCATGTGTTATATCACTTACTAAGCCAGGCCTTTCAAAGTCATGTGTTATATCGTTGACTAAGCCAGGCCTTTCAAAGTCATGTGTTATATCGTTGACTAAGCCAGGCCTTTCAAAGCCATGTGTTATATCACTTACTAAGCCAGGCCTTTCAAAGCCATGTGTTATATCACTTACTAAGCCAGGCCTTTCAAAGCCATGTGTTATATCATTGACTAAGCCAGGCCTTTCAAAGCCATGTGTTATATCACTTACTAAGCCAGGCCTTTCAAAGCCATGTGTTATATCACTTACTAAGCCAGGCCTTTCAAAGCCATGTGTTATACCACTTACTAAGCCAGGCCTTTCAAAGCCATACGATATATCACTTACTAAGCCAGACCTTTCAAAGCCATTTGTTATATCATTGACTAAGCCAGGCCTTGTGAAATGTGCTTTCACGCAAGAGCAGAAGTAGCAACTGACAAGTGACTGGATATGGTATAAAGCTCTCCGTCCAAGGGGAGACAACCCTAGTTAGAATTTTATATTTGTAGGCAGCAATTGGGGATTTGCATTTGCCATGGAGAGATGGATTTATGAGGTAGGTAGTGGATGCACTTCTAACATATCATGCCCACTAGGGAACATCAAGAATTGTCGTTTGTCAGTCAATTCATCACAAAATGTTTCTATTCTACTACAATATTGAAATTGTTCTGCCAAAATTTCATGATTCTTAGACTATGTGGTTTACAATAACACAGTCTCTATAAACAGTATTTTCAGGGATAGTCCAACATCTACCTGAAGACAGGGCAAGTTACTTACTACTCTTTCTCTGATACAAGATCAAGTGTGCTCATTAAATCTCCCAGTAAGGATGTGCTTATGAAACCATTCCCTGCAAGAATAAAGAACAAAATTGTTAAAATTCATCAACATTATTAATTTACATGCATTTTCAGCTGAGCCATGATCTGGAAAGCATACAGTTGTGTGGAATAATGTCATCATAATTTCTTAAAATTATTGGTTATATATGGAAAGCATAGACAGTTGTGTTGAATAATGTCATCATAATTTCTTACAATTATTGGTTATGTATGGAAAGCATAGACAGTTGTGTGGAATAATGTCATCATAATTTCTTACAATTATTGGTTATATCTGGAAAGCATAAACAGTTGTGTGGAATAATGTCATAATAATTTCTTACAATTATTGGTTATAACTGGAAAGCATAGACAGTTGTGTGGAATAATGTCAATCATAATTTCTTACAATTATTGGTTATGTCAACACAGTACAAGAACCTTTATTCAAACTGCCTGGAAACGTCCCTTTAGTATGACTTGGGGAATAATTTTTGACAAAATTTAGTTCCTCTCAATATATATTCCATTATTATCTATGCTTTTTGGACTATAAACTTTTGTGTGCGATATCATTGGTGGCAACAGGCAATATTTATTGCTACAAAGTAGGTCAGCCTGGTTCAAAGAGTGGCACCAAATTGTTCCAATTGACAAAAAAAGAGAGTAGCACAAATGTGGATGCAGCTGAAGAGAAATATGTATAACCTGCTGTACTGAAAGTTCTGATGGAGGATTTCAGAATTTTATCAGACAATGAGGACGAATTCTTGGACTTTTTAGCAGATGCATACATAGCAAATATTATGCATCTGATGTAACCATTAAACCTTTTTCTACAAATTACGTTTTACATTGCCTGTATATGGATTGAGCTGTTCTGGTTAAGTATTTTTAAAAATATGATGAAAAAAATAAAGACATAAAAAGTTCTTTTTCTCATTTTTAATATCATTTCTTTAATTTAACTCATATAAATTCAAAATATTCTGAAAAAGATGACTGCTATGTAAGAATAGCGTAAGAGTACTTTCATTATTTGCTATTTACAGACCTGTTTACCCATACATTTTCTTGTCAGTATTTCAAGCAATGTCAGTCATTATTTTTTTAACGTAGTCAGTATTTTCATTGTGTTTCTAATAATCATAATACAGCACATATCACCTGTAAAACAGTACACAAATAAACGACACTGTTAATATACTTTAATTACCATTATTTACTTTTGAATGACATACTGACTATATATACACTATTCTGTCAATAAGTCTTAGTTTGTAAAGTCAATGGTATTCAGGCAATTCTTTGTTTCATAACAAGATCTGCAGAAATTGACCAAAATTGACCTAAAAGATATTGTTTACATTATAGTGATAAAAACCACAAAAGAATACCTCCACACATCCAAATTTATTAAGTTATTTACCCCAGTTACTTTCTCTAGAAAATCTGTTTTCTCAGCCTCACAAATATCCATAAGATTTAATTGGTGCCAATTTTGTACATTATACTTGGTTAATTAAGATTTGATGAAAAACATTATGACAGACATTGTTATCCACTCAAAATATAATAACTTCATCTAGATAAGCGAAGGCAATCTTATTATTTCATAAAATCTAGTATCAGTTTTGTCAACACTTACTAGAATGGAAATTAGCTTCATACATTATTTTGTACAAAGTTTGTCAACAATATCAAACTGATCCACTTGGAATTAATGTCTTAATGAAGACTTAGTCTACGGGTTTTTAATAATCGATATAATATCCAGCTGGCCATCCTAAGAGTATCACAATCAGAGCACACATCCCCACTGCTCTATATCCTACACTGGCTATCCATTCAATCCAGAATCAAACACAAAATTTGTTCTCTGTGCCATGTTTCACTTACGGACTTAAGTCCAACATACCTATCTGGCCTCACCCATGTGTACACACCAGCAAGATACTTACTCTTCTTAAGACAATCGTATACCCACTACTTTATCAACTGCGAGAACAAACTTAAAGACCTAATAATGTTCCCTACCTTAAATATATTCAACCTGTTTTAAATTTTCTAATTGCATGGTGGTTTTTTTTGTGGTTTTATTGGTAGTCAAATCATTATACATGTTGTAAAGTGCTTAGAACTTTTAAAGATTAGGCGCTATACAAAGACCTCATTATCATTATTATTATCTATCCACTCTGGTAAAATTCTTTTGGTTTTGACTTCAGGACCAATAAAGCCTCAATGGTCTGATTGGCTAGAGAGGACCTCTGATCAATTACATTTTTCCTAACACAGCTGAAAATGCTTCCACAAGCAGCACAGTGAGTAAGCTCGGCAAGACGTTACACCAAGACTGGTTCCTTGGTAGAAACAGCAATCCAAAACTCATCCAGTCTGTTTTTCAAATACATTGAGATGTTCCTGGATTGGTAAATGTCAAAACTGCTGTGATGGTATCAGCAGTTGCACCTGGTGGTAACAAGCATGAATTTTTTTTTCAGAAAGTAATGCAAGTTTATTGATTTTGTTATTATTTGATTCTTAGGAGCCACAACATAAATATGTTGAAGCAGGGGGTCTTGTAGTGGCAGCTTTTCCAAAAGATAGGTGCAGATCACTTCAAAGTAAGCCCTTACTGAGGAATAAAAGTCTTTTATTCTACTCTTTCACAGATGATTTTCTTCTGCTTTGCCCAGTAAATCTCTTGCTTGTCCTCCAATTAAGAGGTCTTCATCATCCTTTTGCTCCAGTCGATCTCTTAAACAGACCTCTTCCACAGTATGATTCAAAATAGCATCTGGCTTAATAAAACAACTGTATAGATCATTTAAGAGACTACACAGCAATGGGCACACCTCATGGATCATGGGCTCCTCTGACTAACTTCAAAAGGGCTTTATCAAATGCCTTGATGGTATAAATGGGGAATAAACAATACAACATGCTTGTCAGAGAATGAAGGAACTGGAAAATTACATTAATCTTCTGTGCAGAGTATCTCCAAAGATTTTCTCTAATTTAAGCAGTCTTGAAAGGCATCTGATAAACAAGAAGGCAACAAATGTATTCTGACCAGATATTGATATTAATGCAATTGTCTATATATTAGAATAATTATTTAAACACTGTATATGTAGCTGAAACATGGAAATGATTATTACAATGTACTATAGCTAATGAAATTACAAAGAATTTGTTCTGGAAGTCAAGAAAATGTGAACATTTTATTACATTCAAAATCTCAATGGCTAACAAATATTGGAAACAGTAATCCATCAGTGTCATTCCTTCCAATGCCTCAGTCATCTGGTTCTTCCTTCCGTTGCCTCAGTCATCTGGTTCTTCCTTCTAATGCCTCAGTCATCTGGTTCTTCCTTCCAATGCCTCAGTCATCTGGTTCTTCCTTCCAATGCCTCAGTCATCTGGTTCTTCCTTCCAATGCCTCAGCCATCTGGTTCTTCCTTCCAATGCCTCAGTCATCTGGTTCTTCCTTCCAATGCCTCAGCCATCTGGTTCTTCCATGCTTTAGTATCTTGTTTTGTTCAACATAATATAGTCCCTGAAGATCTTTCAGATTTGACTGTAACTATTTTTAAAGAAGTAAAAGATGTCTACCAGAACTCCATGAACTGATGGCAGGCATTCTGCACCTCTTTTCTGATGCAAGGTGAACTAGGTGAAGGGTGCAGGCAGACAAGAAGACTTCAGGCTGTTCCTTCTCCACAAAAAATAAAAGTCCTTTCTTCTTCCCAGTCATTACACTGGCATTGTCAGAACCTAATGAAATGCAATTCTTCCATGGAATCCCATGGTTGAAAAGCTCTTTGTGCACAACATCAAAAAACTTTGCACCTGAAGAAAAAAAAACTTACACATAAGCAATCAAAATGTAAATGACTGACAAAGATAGCATAGAAAAAAAAGTGTAAATGAATTTTGACTTGTATAATTTTATAATCAATACCAAGAAGAATGATGATGAAATTGTTTTAAACAGAAATAACGAAATACCATATCAAGGGAACAAGATATTAAAGTAAAATGAAGCCTTGTAACTAAATTTTCAGCTCAATCTTAAGTTTTATTGATAATAATTTAAAGAAACTAACATGACAACTTATCATTAACCTTAAAAAGCATAATGATCACCACCCTTATGAAACATGTAACTAAAAAATTTCTCATCATTAGCAGAACCTTCACATACATGTAGCACCAATAGCTCTGAGCTGACCTGTCCTGATTCTGGAGTTTGTTTTAATTTAAAAAAGACAAAAACAAAAAAAACAGATGTTTGGATCTAGTATAAAGAAGCCCACTTCAGTCTAAGGTGTCAATTTCAAGTGCCACGAGTGTGCATCTGTATGTGTGTACATGTGTGTGTGTGTGTGTGAGAGAGAGAGAGAGAGAGAGAGAGAGAGAGAGAGATTGTTTCTAAATACCTTGTGCAATTTTGGAAGCTGGAACATATTTTTCATTGCTTCTGATAACTTGTTGGCTGTGCTCAATGACAAATTCATATTCATACATAACTTGTTGGCTGTGCTTAATGACAAATTCATATTTACAATCAGTTCACATAGAATAGACTCAGCATGTGTTATCTGCTTTTTAAATATGTGTTGATCACTTACTTCCTATCCCTTCATGCCAATTTTGCATGATTGTCCGATTCCAAAAGCACTGAAGTCATTTCTTCTACCATGTGCACAGGAAAAGCCTAAGTTGCAAACAGTGCAGAGTACAAAATGTTCTCCCTTAGACAATGGTTTAAAGCCAGGCCACAGAGTATTATACACAGTACACAGTATTATACACAGTACACAGTATTATACACAGTACACAGTATTATACACAGTACACAGTATTATACACAGTACACAGTATTATACACAGTACACAGTATTATACACAGTACACAGTATTATAAAATGGTAGAAAATGAAGCATTCTATAATTAAACTGTCCATTTTCGGTTTCGTGCTGACGCTTTATTGTCAGCAGCATTTCTTTGTGTATACAACAGGATGTTGAGAGTATTAAAATCAGTTACAAGGCGCATACTGCGGATGTGGACCGAATGAAATAAAACAAAAATGGCTTAAATTTTTTTTATTATTAAAAATAACAAATAAATGTAATTTCAAATCTTATATTCAGATTAATGACTGTATAGATGGGCTTTATTTTATTTATTTTTTATTTATTTATTTTTATACAATTACAGTAAAATATGGATGGGTAAACAGGTATGTATTTATAGCAATTGTATATTACCAATTTCCAGGAAAACTGACAGGTTTCTTCAATTATGAACTATGCCACATAGATTCATTATCCTGACAATCTTTTTAGTCAGCAAGCCAGTCTGTACTTTTAAAATAAATGGTGACAGATGCTTAGCAAAATGCTTTGTGGTGTGAGAAGTGGATGATGAAAAATTTCAGAGCAGATGGATCTTTTCAAACTTAAAAAATGTCAGATCTTATAAAATGACAAATCATCACTGCTTTACAAACATTGAAAAGAAGAATATAATAGTAATAAAATACAGCACTTTAAGCACATAATAATGCTCAGTGCAGAATTCCAGTTCATGATCATTCAGCAAAAGAATCGTATGTAGACTAGTTTATGTGAAGGCTAAACATAAATAATTTTTCAGTATATTTTGTGTTTTCATTCTGGACTCTAATCCACGTGGATTTTGCCATTTGTGACAAGACTTTTGACTATCGTCAGAGTTAGGTTAGTAGCAAAAATAAATGTATCTTTTTCATATATGATGCAATTCTGGTATGTAATTTGTAGAGGTGACATTTGGTAGTGATATCTTTTGGATACTGTGATTTTTAAAAATTTTAATTCAGGTTTGTATGCATTTAATACAATTTCTGTTTGATTGGAAACCTGGGTAAATGATCATTAAGATCGGCGGTAGAAGTTTTCTAAAATCTGGACAGCTTTACAACCCACATTGATGCTTTTCTACAAATTAAAGTCATATTGCTTTAGTTTAACTTAATTTACTTTTTCTATTGAATTCAATTTCTGACAGAAGCAACCGAATATGTATTCAAGTTATGCTGACCTACACTTCCAAAAATGGTTATAAGGATGAAAAATATCGTGAATGAAACGACTTTAATAATAATATTTTTTCATTTGTTTTGTTGAAGAAATATATTTCTACACTAATTTCAACACTCATGAAGAAGTTTGTGAGATATTCCTGAAAATATGATTTCTTGTTTCGAAAATAAGTGGACCTCAGATATTTAGGCAGTAAGATAATGACTCCAAAAACAAATATCAGGGTCAACATCTTACACTGTAGGACTAAAAACCAATTATCTTTTGAATTGCACACAAGCCACTAATCTAATTTTATGGTTTGCGGCAACAAAACAAGTTTTCATTTTATTTATTCTTAATGTGCCACTTCATTATTGTGCATTTTTTGTACACACTGCAGTTTAAAAGAGAGATAACATTTACTAGCATGATCTAAATATAATTAGTTCATTGATAATAAAGTGGAAAAAAAACAACAAAAACAATCCTTGGTTTACTGCAGGAATGTATTTTATATTTTCATATCAACCTAAGGAACAATTAGGACTGTCATTTTTTAAACCTGTTTTTAAAATAAAAAAAAATAATCATAAAAATAATTTTAAAAACAGAAGCAATGGGTAAGAGTGAAATGAGTGCCCAGATCTGAGTGCATTTAAAAGTTAAAAATAAGACCCATCATTAGCAGTCAAGTTATATTTGATGAATTATGAATGGCATCAATGATGTGCAATGATTATATATCAATGATGTGCATATTAGCATGTCAAATTCAATTTTTTGTTATACTTTCAGTATAGATTAGAAATTATTAAAGATGAAGTAGAAACTCCAGACTTGTAAGTAAATTTATTATGTACCCATTATTTTACAAACTCATGATAAGGGCAACTTTTTCTTCAAGACAGATGCACATCATCCTGAGTTATCTTTCTTGTTGTCATGGATGGTGTCACATACCAACAGTTGTGTAATGGCAATGCTATATTTAGATGCAATTTACAATGCCAGCAGATGGATGGATTCCAAGTTGATCAACAACAACATAATTTTTTTATATTATTATTATGAAATATTTGTTTATGGTATATAATGAACATATCATAAGTACAGTAACTTGACTGGATTCTTGTATGGCATCTTTGTTGATAGCAGTAGGACACTGAATCACATTTGACTCTTCAGGCTCACTGATGTCCAACAGAATCAAACTCAAAAAATCACCAGCACTCAGATTACAGTAGGAAGAATAAAGTACACCACACTTATTCTTACCACAATAATTTTTTTAAATGTTTTGAATTTTTCATCAATGTATGATTAAAAATGTTCATAGGTATTAAGTAAAAGAAAACCAATAACACTAACATTAATAACACTGTCAGAAAATACGGACCTCTGACACCGCTAAAATGTACAAGCTATTCAATGATATGAGTAAACTATATGAAATTCATCAAGCAGAATTGAGGAAATATTTACCTTCAGGATCAAATCTTTGAAACATTTGTCTAGCATTAGTCTGTGGTGTTTCTCTAACAACAAGGCTTTTTTCCTGACCACAATAGAAAGTATAAAGATAAATAAATTTATATTACTGAGACAGGTAGTATGACAAATTGCACATGAACAAAATAGTTGAGCATTTGGGGCATAAATTAGTTAATATTAATTCAGAGTTTGTTTTAGCTCCAAAGTATTATTTACATTGTCATGCTCTTATTAGTTAAATAACCTAGAACTACATTTGTTGTTAAAGCATTATGTAATTCTCACATGCATGTAATACAGAATTCCACAAGGGTTACATGATGTCTAATCACATTGTTCTATGCAGTGTATTCTGTACCTCGAGCATTTTTCAATGATTATTAGTGACACAATGCCTTTTCTGTCTCTATACATCTGTCTCTCCTTCTTGTCTTACTGTCCTATCATGTAAAGAAATTAGTTTTAATGCTAAAAAATACCTGGGAAAGAGAATATTGTTTCAGAAAATTTAAATATTTTCCATATAATTGACATGAATCTAATCATTCTACAACTACTAAAAAACATACTTTTGTTGAAATATTTTGTGCATTGTTGTTTCCATTGGTTTTCTTTATTGTATTGTCGTTGAAGGTAACTTAAATTTCACCAGGTGTTGTCCTAATGATAATTATGGAAAACAAATCTGTAAATAAAGGATACTTTGATTGTGAGATCTGCAATAAATCTCAACAATCAGACCCTGACTATTAACCAAAAAGAAAAAAAGGGAGCACACCCACTCCCAATTCAATTGCACATCTAGAATAGAACTTGAATAAACAGATTAATTACATAATTTTGATTTTAACTCACACCAGGATCAATTAATCACAATCCTTGTATCAATTACAATCACAGTCCATAAATGTTTGATGTTATCAAAGTCAAAGTTCAAAAAAGAAAACAAAACCCCAAATCCATCACTAATGTTAGTGGGATTGTTTCCTTAACATTATACAAACTAAGTATCAGACATAATGTAGATGGGAGGGATTAAACCACACAGCAAAATATATAAACCTAAAAAAACAGAGACTTACAGTGAATAATGTAATACTATGTTTGAATTAGAACTACCTAAAAAGTATTGAAAACAAGAGGCATAAAAAGGCCTGATATCACTCACCTATTACATAACTTAACTGCTGCCCATTTTATTAAGCAGGTCTAAATGTTATTTTAAAAACAAGTTCTATTAAAACTATCTTCCAAAATGTTCAATCATTCTGATTTGACCTGTTACCATATCTATGTAAAAATGATTTGTTTTTATAGAAAAATGACAAAATCATTATGCACAGTCTCTTACTCATAAGCAATGTCATCTACACATTGATGATGATCAACATAAAAGATCATAAATATTACTTCAAGAACAGGTCAGCCCCAATCAGATGCAAGATCACAGTATAAACACACTTGGATATATATATATATATATATATATATATATATATATATATATATATATATATATATATATATATATATATATATATATATTCTTTTTAAATTGTCAATGATCTTGATAACACAAGCTCACATTCCAATTTTGATCAGTCAAACCAGAATTATGACTTCCTAACTGGTAACAATATCAGCCAATCACATACAAGATAACCTCATCAATATGCATATATTTTGCTAATTACAGTCCAAGATATTGATGATATAAGTATATATTCCAAGTTTGATCAAACTTTATCAGAATATGGATTCAAGAGGCATAACAAGCTCAACCAATCATATGCAAGATCACCTAAAGATAATGAGAAAGATATTATCTTTATTCATTTCACCCCTAGAAATACTACCTTACTGCTACCTGCATTTTACTGCAAAATATTACAAAATAGTAACCATGTTCACAAAAAAGCAACACTTACCCTAGAAAACAAAACAGAAATGTGAGTTTCACTGGCTAAAAGCCAAATGGGATACTTTGGATTCTTCAAATACCAACCAACCTACAAGTAAAACAATGCGAAATATGTGTTTTATGAAATTAGTGTAAACACCTTAATCAAATAGAACTACATACAAAACTAAAATACAGTTTCATTATATGATAAACATTAGTTCTGGACCTTGTACACTCTTGAAATATTTACTTTGTAATGAATAGAGTTAAAATTCAAAGGTAACATCTAATGAAAGGAGTCAATTTGTAGTTACCATTGCCATCCATCAAATTGTTCTTTTATCAATGGGATTACAATACTGCAAACATATCTGTAGCAAGACTGTTAACCAAAATTTTTGTTTCATCTATTCCCAATGACATGTTTTCATCATCTGAAATGTTATTTATGTACATGTCTGCTCTCATTCAACTAGCAAATGACATCTCTAGCAATCTGGTTGCTTAATATTGGCATAATTATACACAAATTCTGAATTCTGTTAAGTTAGACACCCTGTGAAAATTACAGTTGTGAATTTCTCAGCAAATGTACACATAATTCTATGAGCTAGAGAGATCAAAGGCAGCAACTGCGGAACTCACAGATAAATACCTTACATGTACAAGTGCATACAAAAATAAACAAAATGGTAAATCCTATCTTAATATCAATGATCTGAGTTTGATAAGAAATTGCCGGACTGCTGCTGCTGAGACAGGAAATACCAACTGCATGACTGCTGTTAAAGTGAGTGGAAATTCCAACTCAAAATGATACTGCTGCTGCAGAGATAGGAAATCAAAGTACTGTGAATACTGATAAGTGTTGATGTAACGCTTATTGGTATAAGATCTAAAGAACACACCTCCAGAGATACAACCATTCATGGGTCTCTTTACTGTCACAAAACATACAGTCAAACCTGTCATGATGGTAGCCTTTATACAGTGATTCAAGAAGCATTCCCATTTCTTGCAATCAAATATACTATATAAATGTAAGACATTTAATGGTCACTTGCTTTCTGCAGTCATTGGCCAGGTGTTTCCTAACCAGATGTTTCTACCTGCTTAAAGCAAATGAAGCATTTAATTATTTATTAAAAAATGCCGTTGTTTAGGTAAATACTTATCATCTATAAACATGCTGTATCTTGCTTATTTTCAATGTACTCAAATCAATGTCCAACAACTTTAAACTGCCTAAACACCACTCTTTTTCATGAAGAATTTTAATAAAGCCATAATATTGATTAGAAATTTAATACTCAACGTAAACATTATTCTTACAGACACTCCACCTGTGCTGATTCATTGAGAACTAATTCCTAATTCTACCTTCATTTAACAGACTGGACCTCATCACAATTTCTATCCATTGGTAAATTTATGATGGCAACTGTGAACAAAGGACACCAGTTAGTTTTGGGGTTGATGTTTTCTATATTTGCCTATGTCTACTACTGTTAAGACAACCAACTCTAGCTGCAATACACAAGCAGCTTAGCTAGCAGACTCCTTACCATAATGTTTAAACAATCAATGAATGAAATCCTGTTGTAGCAGAATTTATAATTGAAAAGTTTTTACCATTAACTCTTTGAATATGAAATCATGCAAACTGTGTAAATAATAATATTAATAATAATCATAATAATAATACTATTCAGTGTGTAGTACTTATTTAAGAACCAAGTTTGAAAAACCATGCTGGACTTGGAGGTCACCTGTATACAAATGTCTATTTGGCTTTTCTCATATTAGACAGATTTGACTAATATTATACTAAATTTTCTTTTTTTTTATATATTTCACAGCAATGCGATAATTTTCTTTTGAAGTCAGTGTGTACTATTATTTCAGGTTATTAGAATCAGTGATACAACACACAAAGATAACTACAACAGCATAAATCATTTACCTTAATTTGTGTTGCCTCCCTTGACATAAAAATGTCTCTGAAAGGCTAGTGGATTAAATGCTTTGTTAATAATTCTAGTAATACTATAATATTAAAATCCCTCCAGAACAAAGATAACCTCTGATCTCAAATGAGCTGGCTTACAATATTGTGCTAAATCATTACTTACACTCCTCAGTATACTCCAAAACTTTCTTCAAAGTCAATTGATAATTATAAAAAAATGAGGGGATATAGTCTTTTCACAACCCTGTAGTTATCTACTCTTCAGCATCCATCTATTTCTATCACTGTCTTCTCTTAAACTCTGGGTGGATGTTCATCAAACCTGATGGATCAGCTGACCATATTGTGAATAAGTCCTCCAAAAATGTAAACTACACTCAATGTACGGATAATTTTTTTACCCTGATGTATGCATGATTATTTCAAATTTAATATGGACCTGTATTCTCAATACTTTCTAACCACAAAATTGTACATAAACCTTAAAACCTGAAGTTATGATATGATACTTGTGGGATATCTATGTGTTTGTACTTTGGAAATGAAAAAGAACCAGAGTTAAGTGAATCTAAATTGATTTAAGGTGAATGTAAGGAGTCAAAATTTGATTTTGAGTTTGAAAATAATGCTAACAAGAAATATATTTACATGAATGCCCCACCAACCCTTTTTTAATACATACATTTCCTGACCATGTGGGAGAACATTACAAAGGTGTGACAGACTGTACTGACAGAAGAATGGACAGACAAACATAAGATTATATGCACATCCACAATGAAAGGACAGCATTATATGTGCCAACACTGTTATAAAAGTATATATGTTATGGAATAAAATCACCTACCTCACAATACCGTAAATGTTCCATATACGTTAAAAATCCTATCACTGCTTGCCTTGGTATTCCATGAAGTTCTGAAAGAAATTGAAATAAAGTTAAAGCAAGAAGACCATGATCAAAGCATTGCTGTAAAATGCATGACAATGACCCCCAGTCAAATGGTTGAGAGTATGGAATAGAACCAATTGTTTTGCTTTGTAATGATTCACATAATGATTCACATAAGTATGTAGAAAATCCATTAAGGGCTTTATGAAATATAAGCAAATGAATAAACTTCAATCAAATCCTAAGCACAAATTTTGTGGCTGAACTTGGCCCCAAGGTCAAAGTGGCAAGCAAGATTTAGCTTCATAATTATCCAACCTATACACTTCTTTCATATCATAACACAACTGTGTAACTCTTGAATCTGCCTACACAACTGTGTAACTCTTGAATCTGCCTACACAACTGTGCAACTCTTGAATCTGCCTACACAACTGTGGGAGGTATGGATCCCAATTACTTGTATTAACAGAGCTGCCAAACATTTAAATCATTAGAGTACAAGAGAAGTGCAACATCACATTAACAGTCTGGTCAGCCTTTTTTCCTGCAGATGTACAAAGAAAATCCATGCAAAGGTTTAGGAAATATAAGCGAATGAAAATCTTTAGCTAAAATTATAATTCAAATTTTCTGTGTGACCCTAAAGATAAAGGGACAAACATGCAATTGCTGAATGAGTTTTGTTAGCATTATAATGATTCATGCCAAGCATTATGAGAATCTAACTGGGAATTTAGGAAACATATGCAAATACAAAAACTTCATCCAAAACCATAATGGTGCACACTAGGGCATAACCGACTTTTGATCCGGAAATCGGATTCCACCGGATAGTATGAACTTCCGATTAATCGGAGTCGGACAAGGCAGGAACGACCAGTTCGGATAATAAAAATAATAAAGTTGAATTTCTATAGCACCGTGTCTAACACTGCGTGTCATTCGATAGTGCGTTAATAAAGTTAAATAAGAAGTCAGAAAAGTCCAATATGGTCAACACAACCACGCTGTGAGACAATCTATTTGAACTGGCGGGTAAAAACGGGAAATGAAGCCGGATATGGTAAAGTACTAAGTAACATGCTAGACACGGCAAAACCAGATACCAGAAACACGGAAACGGAAGATAAAATTTTTTAGAAAAAAAATACGGATTTAGCATTTCTGATTAACTGAATCATATAAGGAATCGGAAAAATTTCATGCCCAAAATCCGGAATCGGAAATCGGTAGAAAAATGCTAATCGGTTATGCCCTAGTGCACACAACCACCAGTGGAAAAATGACCGCTGTGTCTTGCTTTCCATAAAGTAGGCCAACAATAATGGATTGTGTGATTAATTTTGTAGGATTAAATGAGAATGTATAATTATGCATCTTGCCCATAAATCATCGTGATTTCTTAATAAAGGAAATTATGCCCTTCTTAAATAACTATAAGTTTCACAAGTAAATATTCCAAATTTGGTCCACATTTGTGGATCTCTTTAATGACTAGATTGTATCTGATATACTGTATTTCTAATCTGGCTGATGCTTTTACTGGTGGATACAAGATCTGTGATTTCTCTCCCTTTCTCTCATTTAACTCATTCGGCCCCGATGCCGCCTGTACGTGTAATGCAGTTTCTGCATTCAACGGCCGATACCGCCTTTTCGTGAAAATTTTCGTCTGCATTCAATGGCCGGTACCGCTGCTCCGCGGTCCGAATGTATGGTCGAAAGAAAATCTCTGATTGGTTACAAATGGGGCTTTTCCTAGCATCAGACCCACTTGTAGCCAATCAGAAATGAATTTACGTTCGTTTGGGCAAACTTTAAATGTTCGGAAACCAAGGATTACTACTTGGGATCGTTTCAATACACGTGTGTTTTTTTCTTAAAAAATCGTAAAATGATGGCGGAAGCACGAGTGGTTTTTGATGGCAGTGAGGGCGAAAATGAGGAGTTTCTCGTGTTTGATCTCGAAAATATTGAGTAATTAGAGGAGAGATATGTTCGATAGTTGGATAATTTGCGAAATTTCGAATGGGACATCGAAGATTCTTGAGATTAAATAGTCAGAAAAAGCGGATGCTGATAGCGAAAATGAAAGAGTTTCTGCCGATCTAGCAGATTAGAGCGATCGTCTTCTGTCTATCCAAATCAATGATTTTAGTGGAATGAATCCTGGACCTACAACACACAATGACAAAGAGACAAGGAAAAAAGAAAAATCTATCTTTTTTCACTTATTATTTCCGGAGAAACTGTACACGGACATCGCAAACGAAACCAATCCATATGCCTAAAAATGCACATTGGTATCACCAAACAAACGTAGTATCCAACCTGCAAAATGTGTTTATTGAACAAAGTTCTATCTTAACCAAAAACTGGATGTGAACATTGCCAAGTAATGTATGTACAAATTGTTTCAAACCATATAACATATTAAATTTTCCTGGTTTATTTTCATGGACTTAAGTGCTGATGATGTGATATTCCTAACAATGTTGCACATAATTTTTTAAAAATAATGTATATTTTTAAAATAATGTATAAATAAATTGTGAAAGACTTGGAAAAATAGAAAGAAAAATACATCACTGTGTAGACAAATTAATTTTGATTAATTGGTGAAATTATCATGGATTAATATTGGAAATAAGAAGAGAAATTAAAGTAAATGTGAATGCATGTGCATGATTTCTACAAAATTTTCCAAACAGGTAAAACACTCTGGGGCACAAGCAGCTAGTCATAGCTTAGTGTGGCTGGGCCACAGTAACAGTGTTACTGAAAAGTTTCTTGGGGCTGAAAGAGTTAAACAACCATGCCAACAATATAAACACTCCATATAAACTCAGATTTCTAATTTGTGATCTCTCAACCGTTTGCTCTCCAACTCTTACAAAGATAGAACCATGCAAACATTATGCGCTCCACACACAAAAAACATAAATAATAGAAGAAAAAAAACCCAAAGGTTCTTAGTAACTGTTTCACTTGCCTGTAAACAAAATATACCTGATTCTGAAAGGCTTTGACACAAACACTTATGGCAAAAATTCTGAAATTCTCTCCCATTACTGATGAAGTTGTCTCCAATCTTTGATAAAATTCTCTCCTCTTTCTGATTGTAAAGAAGTATCCAGAAAGTAAAAGATTCGCCTCTTGGTAAAGCTAACATACATATTTTGGATTGACTCAATCTCAAAACCTGAAATTGTCACCATATGAAGTGGTTATTTCTTCAATGTCCTTAAGTTTCCTATAACTAAAGAATATCACCTGCACTAGGCATCTGAGTTAATGACAGCACCTGATACAATTTATAAAACCTTTTGAAAAACGCACACACAAAATTTAAATGTGAACATTTTATTTTATACTTTTGTAATAGCTAAAGTTAAAACTTACTGAGTCCGGACACATCCTTGTCATTGTCCCATACATTGTTCACTGCTTGGCCTGTGATCATCAAGTTAATGAGGCTCTGACTGAAAAGTAAAAAAATTACTGTAAATGATATTTTAACTAAGTAAATTTACTGCTACAATTTCATATTTCCAAACCCCCTCTGACTAAAAAAATAACAAAATTACTGTAAATGATGTTTTAACATAGCTACAATTTTACATTTATATACCCCCTCTGACTGAAAAGTAACAAAATTACTGTAAATGATATTTTAACTAAGTAAATTTACTGCTACAATTTCATATTTCCATACCCCCCTCTAACTAAAAAATAATTTTTTTTTATATACTGTAAATGATGTTTCAACATAGCTACAATTTCACATTTCCATACCTCCTCTGACTAAAAAGCAACAAAATTACTGTAAATGATGTTTTAACATAACTAAGTAAATTTACTGCTACAATTTCACATTTCCATACCCCCTCCAAAATGGTGTCAAAATTCAATTATCAATTTAAGCAACTAATTCTGCAATAATGAAACAGCTCTAGGGATCTAAGTATATAACTGAATTGCTTAGTTTCTGCTACACTGCATGAATTTAAGGCATAAAAGTTGCAGCAAAAGAAATTTGTTCTACACTAGGCTATGAATAATTGGATTTTTCAAGAGAAAGAATTTTGAAAATTCAATGTAGTGGAATACCATAAATATTTTTTTATGCTTGTTTGGCCTAGTTGTAACTACAGCCATCTTGCATGCACACAAACCAAGTTCAAAACCCAAAATGTTCATACACCCTTTCTTATTTTAACTTTGGGGATTTCACTTGTTTTTATGTGCTGTTTTACCCTGAACTGGGAAGGAAAATTATCATACTATTGATAGTGTGTGAGTGAATACGCAAAAACACAGAAGAACATAAATGGTAAACCACTGACATTATCCCATGGGAGACTGTCTAAAATCTGATATACGTAATACTAGCCAATACATTTGAGCATAAAATATAAATATTTTCTTGATCCAAGTGAATAGTGGATATACAGTTATCCTTCGTTTATCGCGGTTAATCAGTTCCAGAATCTACTGCGATAAGTGAATTTCCACGAAGTATGATTCTTTATTTATAAATCGAATATTTTGGTAGTTAAAGCATAGAAAACCTGTTCACGACCCTCAAAATACAGTTTGAAAAAACCGTGAAAGTAGAGAGCGTAAAGTGGCGAGGGACGACTATATTTCATTTTGTGACTTAAAAACTCAAGTATTTACACTCAAGGCTTTACTACTTGTTTCTCACCAAGTCAAAGAAATATATGCATTATTCACTCAAAGTAAACCAATATCTTTTCTGTATTTCACAACTTGACCTGAGATTAGTTGTGTTTACTTGATTCATTTATTTAATTCAATCATTCACTGGAAATATAAAATGCTTGAACATTGGAATTCTAAATATTTTGGAATGACTGTGAATTCATTTAAAGACATTTTTGGATTATATTGTTGTGATTCTTCAATATTATATGTACATTAGTATATTAGTAAATATCATTCGGAATACCACTGGAACTTGTTTAAATTACTCAGTACTTTTAAACTTGACAGAATATTTATGACATTTTAGGATTGCATTCACCTTACTGAAAGATATTTTCTATTTTTCACTTTGTATTTTTGGGAAATGAAATTTTATTATAATTTTACATACTTGTTTGGGTTTTACTATTTTTTTGTTACTTAAAGATCATAGTGATAATATGAATATATTTGATTGTTGGGGGGTTGGGGGCTATAATTTTCTTTTGTACCAGGATGATTTTTTTAAACCTGAAGATAATATATTTTTGTCAACTAAATCAAATATAATGTAATAATCCTATTTTCTACTAGATACAGTTAGATAGCTTGAATGGGATATATATAAAAAAAAGTTAAAAAAAATGTCTTTTGGACAGTCTTTTAATTTTCAAGATAAATTATCTTTATTTATTTTTGCGATCTCTGCTGCCATTTGTCCCCTAAATACAGTATAAATTACTAGTTACCTATTATCTACAATACATTATTTACAATGAGAAACTACTTTATACATTAATCTATTATAATGGTGATCAATCACTTTTCTCCCTGAATATACCCATTTTAAAAAAAAAAAACTATTCAAAATTTAATCAATGAAAATTTTGATTGTCTAATTTTTAAAAAAATATAATTCAAAATACAGTATTATCACTAAAAATCTTAATAATTCTGCAAGATCCAGGATTGTTGGCATATAACCATAGTTCATTTAAGAAAAGCATGGTGGAGATGGAGCAAAGGTCCTGAAGGATAATATTTATCTTTGCTGCCTCAGTATGCTGTAACAAAAATTACAAGAAATACTTGTTTTGCCTAAATAGCTCCAAGTTTGGTTCCAGATCATACCTTCCATGTCCATGAACTCCATCTATTAAAGACTGCCCTGGGTCTTCAACTTCATTTTTTATCTGTTCTAGTCCCTGAAAGAAAAGGAAATACTACATCAACAACAAAAGGTCCAATTTTACCTGATGCCCCCAAATGTCTAAAATTAGACTAAAAAAATCTAAAATTGGAAGAATGTATTATTTTTAGAAGTTACCTTAAGTTATGAATATACAATCTTTTCTAAGTAAAGACATCTTTATTAGAAAATTTATCAGTATCAGCTGCAAGAAACTCAAAGACCTTGGTGTGCTCAGCTGGCTAATACTGACAAAACTGAAAGGCATTGGTGTGCTCAGCTGGCTAATACTGACAAAACTGAAAGGCCTTGGTGTACTCAGCTGGCTAATACTGACAAAACTGAAAGGCCTCAGTATGCTCAGCTGGCTAATACTGAAAAAACTGAATGGCTTTGGTGTGCTCAGCTGGCTAATACTGACAAAACTGAAAGGCCTCAGTGTGCTCAGCTGGCTAATACTGACAAACTGAATGGCTTTGGTGTGCTCAGCTATCCAATACTGACAAAACTGAAAGGCCTCAGTGTGCTCAGCTGGCTAATACTGACAAAACTGAAAGGCCTTTATTCACACCACTGGTTAACATGGACAAAACTGAAAAGCCTTTAATCACACCACTGGCTAATACCGACAAAACTGAAAAGCATTTTTCACACCACTGGCAAACACTGACAAAACTAAAAAGCCTTAATGCACTCAAGTGGCAAAATGTCCAAGCAGTTTAAAGTAGCATATTCTGATTGATGACACAATAATAAAATGATTTGTCTTTATAGTTTTCTGAGCTAAAATAAAAAATGATAAAGGATGGACATGTAACAGCTAAATAGCATGAGAGTGACAAAAGCTATTACTATGATGCAACTACAATTTTCAGTGACATAAATTTCCTCTTACTGCATCTCAACGGCCAAATTTTAAACACCTAAAGTTCTAAAAGAAAGACCATTAAATGTATTACAAAACAATGATTTATTTAGGATAAGAAATGTGTAATAGAAGGGAAGCAATTTGGTTATGCATCTTATTTATTCATGAATATTTATCCACTGTTAGAGCAAGCCTATCTACAACAAAATATGCCATGCCCTCTCTCCCAAAACTATGCAGCATGTAGTGGTTGAATGCATGCATTTTTTTTGTGTGTACATGTGAATGGGGCATGGGCTAATGAATTAAACTAATTGGAAAGAATATATTCGAGAGAAAAACTGCTTATATGGAGAATTCTGCATGATTCTTAAAAGTTTCCAATTGGGACAGTGGTACATTTATGCCTTTGATAAACCTTAAAAACTTCCAGGTATAAAGCAATTTTCCACCTTCAAATGCAGAAAATGTGCAAGGTGGCAAAATGGAGTTGATTTTCCTTAATTCTCTCCATGCGTTACACCGTCACAGTGATGTATGGAGAAATAAAATGTTACATGAGCACACAGAACCATATCCTATATCTTGTGAAATGTTACTGTATACAAAATACTGTTGTTAAACTAATTCAAATATTTAATATATTAAATACCAAAAGTATCTTATGAGTGTCCTCAATTTCATGTTTCAACTTTACAACTACCTTTGTCAGTACTAGAGAGTACAGGTAGAGAAGAACTCCATTGTTGTTCTGAAAGTCATTCATCTTGGATTTTAGACTGGTCCTCATACTTTCTTCATCTTCACACTTTGTACATCTGAAAAAAAAAAGGGTTATCTAGACTTTCAAGACTGCCATGCTGTAGATTTGGCTAGAAGTAGTTTTTCTTGAGAGGGTTGACTTCTCTAATTAAAGGTGCATTAAAGCAATTGCTTTTTAAAAAAATCTCGAATGAATCCAATGCAGTAGCTGAAATGTATATAATAATATATTTCAAACGTACTAATGTAATTACTAAAGATTACTTGGATTTATTTTTTATGCGCACTGTTATCAACCACCTGTACAGTGTTTTATTTTGTATCATTTGTCTGAAACCTTGAAATGATGTATTGATCGCAAATGCATAAGCTATATTTTAAGACCTGGATTAAAAAGATGTAACAATATTATACATCAGGGCTTGAAATTAGCGGTGGTCCGCTAGCCAGAGGCTAGTAGATTTCCCGTTGGGCTAGTAACTTTCATAATGTTAATAGTCCGACGGGCTAGTAAGTTTCTGGTTATCAACAGTCAACGTTTGTTTACTCAATACCCTAATAAAGACGTGACTTCGGCCGATGTTCTTTAGAATCAACGCAGTGACCATTGCAAACACAGTCATACAATATTAGCATGTGAAGATGAAGTCAATTTCTGCCTCGGAAATGTGTTTCTATTAAAATAAGCCATCTGATTATGTGCGTTTCTCTTAACAGCGCCAATTTAGGTCCCGTCCTTAACAACGGAAGTTTGGAAATTGATCCGTATTAATCTGATAGCGAATTAAATGGTATCATGTTTATTCAATCGACCACAGTAACAAATTACGAAACGTTACACCACACAAAAAACCATAGCATCAACTATTCAAAGAATTTAGTTTACATGTTTGTGTCTTGAAGGTATTTTTTTTTGCTTGCTCCGAGTCACAAACGGGTAACTCATATTTTACGTTTGCATCGAAATAATTAGAAGAATTAGATCAATTTATTATGATACCATTAATGACACATCATTTTCCAAGCAACTACTTTTTCTGTGATAATAAGAATAGCTTTTATATTCCCCACCCAAAAAAAACATTTGATAGGAATTAAAATCTCACATGGGCATCTAAAATTGAAAATATTCACGATTATTATTAAATTCAACAATACACTGACGTTCGATTAATTAGGAACAATTACCAAACATGTTATTAATGATGATACCGTAATTGGAGCTGTTAAATACCATAGGTGTTCGATGCGCACTTCATGTGAAGGGAGAAAAAAAAATCTAAACAAACAAATCAGAGTGACAAAAATACCTTAGAAAAATATCTAAGGAATATTTTTGGTATTTTTGTCGCTATGTATGATTTTGTTCCTTTTGATTATTGTTTTCTTTTTCATTCACATCAAGCTCGCGTCGAGCACCTGAGTTAAATACAACGCGCCGAGTCAGATGGCTTCGTTTGATGGGAGCACACATTTTCCAAGCTGAAACTAACATTATCTTTTGATATTAATATTTTATAACAGTGTTTACTTTAGCCACTGCTTTGATTGTGCAGAACATCAGCTGAGGTCAAGTCTTTATTAAGGAGAAGCCATTTGATGGAAAGGGGGAAGGGGGGGGGGGCAAAAGCACGTGTTTTTTAACGGGTTTCTTGCTTGGACTTTTTTTATATATAAAGGACACTGTGTCATTCCTTTTCTTACTTCAAATAATTCACGTCAGTTATACTGTAACATCTCATATTTTAAAACGAGGCACAATTCCCGCCTTATAAGACAGGCAAAATGTGGCGTTTTATAGAAGGTGTTCAGCCTCTGGATAAAAAGCAAAAGTTGAATGAATTTATTGATGATTTAAAGTAGAATTTATACTTCTGTACTTCTACATTTTATATGATAATGTTATTTATGAAATAAAATTGTTGTTAATTTCAATAATACGAGCGTGTGACATTGTTTTGGGGACAGGGCTAGTAAATGTTTGGCAGGGCTAGTAAATTTCTCAGTACACTAGTCCGTCTGGCTACCTGGAAATTTGTGTTAAATTCAAGGCCTGTACATACTACTGATGTCAAAGTTCAGCAACACAAAACCATCTACAATAATCACTTAGCATTTTTAAAAAATTTCTAGGGTAAAAAGTCAGCTTTATAAATATCAGCTGGACCCAAAGATATAGGTGAACAAAGTGTTATCTTACCTGTATGTAATTTCAACCTATACATTTCATTGTGTCCATTTTTTCATATACACTTACTTGTACCACAATGCAATTATTTAAGTGAGCCCCATTTTTTCATATATACTTACTTGTACCATGATAAAATTACTTAAGTTTGGCCCCATTTTCACTATACATTTACTTGTACCAAGATCCAATTATTGAAGTATGTCACTGTGTTCCATACACACTTGTACTGTACCAACATAATTACTGAAGTTTTAATATTCAATAAACTGTACCAAGATAATTACTGAAGTATGTCACCATGTTACATACACACTTACTTGTACTGTACCAACATAATTACTTAAGTTGTAATACTCAATAACCTGCACCAAGATAATTAATGAAGTATGTCACCATGTTCCATACACACTTACTTGTACTGTACCAACATAATTAATGAAGTGTATACATATTTTTGATATACAATTACTTGTACCAAGATACAATTATAGAAGTATGCCACAATATTCCATTTACACTTATACCAAGATAATTACTGGAGTGTGCCTCTATTTTCTATACACACTTACCACAATACAATGACTGACACTTACTTTGGAATGATTCAGTTCCCTTATTTTAAAGGATATCATTGGGTAGTATTGATGCAAACCAAAAATGGACTGGTATGCTTACTGGATCATAGGTTAGGAAGCAGCAAAAATATGGTCAAAAAAAAGACGAGGTATTTAAATGAAAAATACAGATTTAAAACAAACAAACTACAGGCCAATTAGACACAATTTCCTACAAGGTCCTTTAAAAATTGACATCATACACACTGTAAACTTGGCCACGTTGTTTCATGACTCCTACTGACAGTTCTTGTGCCTTGCTATGAAATATTCTCCTGCCCCAACATTTACTCAGTGAAAGCCATCAAAACTAACACTATTCAGGACTTGAATATAACATTTTTTCCAGTACAAGCTGCATTATTTTAATATTTTCATCTTGCAAAATTTATGCTATTTTCACTGTCCACATTTCATAAGTGATATTTTGAAATAAAATTTGCAAAATATCAAAAGCAAGAAATTTCATGTTCATTTAAGTTTCAGAATTGTAGCTAGCAAAATGCTAGATTGCCAGCATCAAGTTTGAGTTCTGCTACCATTGTGAGATTGTCTATAAATATGGATTTAACACTAAGTTTGATTGCATTTCAATACATTCACAAAGTAACCTGTACCACAATTTCTCATATGGTACACTTGTCCACACAATTTCTCTGCATGAAATTCAAAATTTGATCAAAGCACAAAACTGTAGTGAATTTAGTTCGGAAACCATATTCATCAACATTAAACATTATTTTAATCATTATAATTTCATGCTGCTAACACAAAGACTTAACTGTATCTATGACAATTTGTAATGCTAACATTTTATGGTATACAATATCTAGTGTCCATGGTTACTGAGGACACAGCAGATATACAGAAGAGAAGACAAACACCTTATCTGAGAATGGAAAGATTCTTGGTCGAGCCTCTGTCTCTTACAAGAGCTTTCACCAGTATCAGGTTTTTTGGCAGCATTCTCTTCCTCTGGCCCTTGCCCCTCATCTACTGCCCCATGGGTCTGGGGATCGGGTTGGTCAAGACTCAGGATGCAGAAGGAACCAGATGACACTTGTACCAATATGTCACCCAAGGCCTGGACTAGGTACTCCTGTGCTTCTTCTCCTTATAACATAAAGCATGATATAAGATTAAACACAGGTCTCCATAAAAAGGAATTGATACTTTATTAGTCCAAAATAATTTCCAAAAATCCTAGATAAGATAGTTCTTTTTTGTTTCTTAAAAAATAAAAGTTTTTGTTTTAATGTCTGCTATGACATATGTATTTTAGGGACCATTTTTATTTAAAATCAACCAGAACTTACAAGTCTTTTGGAGAAAACATGTCAATATGACCATCCATTTCAGAAGGAGTAGCAATAACATTTTTCAGATGGCAAGTGTGGAAACCATACTGAGTCCAGGATTGGCACTATTTTCATATATGGTAAACTCAATGTTATGTGAACTCTACTGAATAAAAAAACTACATTAAAAAATCCATGAAAAGTGGAAGTAAATAACAAAAAATCCATTTGATTAGTAGAAGTGGAAGTGTATAAAAGCTGGATCATCAGTCACAATAAATTACCAGATACTGTAGATAGGTCCTCTCTGGCATTTTCACTGAATAGAGCATTAGACAGCAAGAATCCCTGCACAGGTGCTATAACAGCACATGGTCCCCCGTTATGCTGAACAAGAGCTGTTGGCTCATGCTCACTGAATACAAATCCTGAAATGAAAAAAAGATACAGAAGTCAGCATAATTGTTAGATTTATTCATTGTTGTTAAATGTAAGCTAATCACGGGTCATGCTCCCGGATGAAGCGGGCAACTAAGTCGTCTAAAAAATGTACAGGGGTTGCTTCAAACAAGGCTAGAAATCTTTTCAACTGCCATTTTATAGTGTACTTTTAGAAGTAAAAAAAAAAATCTTGATTAACAGTAGTTGATTAAGTATTAGTACTAACTTTTAATTACAACACTCTGGGATTACACTGGGCTTCGCCAATGTCGCAAATTGCTATTTATTTAACGTATTGGTGATCACTTTGGCATCAACATTTTTGGCTGTTAAAAACTATATATTCAAAAAATTCAAAGGCACAATGACTGTTAAGCAAGTGGATTTTGAGTAAAGGCAGGTGTCAGCACTGCAAAAGACAAAAAGGAAAGTTGGTAAGAAATGGTATGTAAATTACTTAAATTGAAAAACATGGGAGGGGGTTCAAAAGTCTCCTTTACATTGACATAAGTTACAAGTGGCAGAACATACCAATGGTACAATAAAATTAGCTAGTAATTGGCAAGGCACATTTCAAACTGTACGCATTGGTCACCTTGAGTTCATTAATTCAGTAAAAGGGAAGTGGGTATTATCAGTAGAGTCTGAGTCTATTCCATACCACTTTATCAATTTACTCCAGCTACAATGTTGTTATGATGTCATAGCCTCATCAAGTCCACAAACTAAGTATGAATTCTATTACATGTATTAGCACTATCTACTGAGCTTATATAAATACTCACTAGCCTGGAACACTGTACTATTGTGGTACTTAATGTTATTACATGTATTCAGTTTGTCCCTTTACCCTCATTTGCACTTCAGAGACCCCCAAATGTTTAATCTGACCCCCAGTTGGTACCAACGTTTTGTTATTTACTTAGTCTGACACCTAGTTTTGACACCAAGGAGACTTCTCTCAGTCTTGGACCCATAGGGGATACTCTATTATTTGTACATATTAAAATTGTTTTACTATGGCTGGCTACTTATAACTTGTAAAGTTTCAATGACTTTCTCTCTTTTTATTCCTGTAAAATATCTTTGTCAATCAAAGTGTGTAAATGTAAATAGAACAGCAAATGGTGGCTGACCCAGAAGAACATACCATGAGGGAACTAATCTATACCATTGTGGCATTTGCCAAACTCAGGTATGGTCGCATGCACGTATTATAATAAACATAAATTGCAAATTACCTATGAGAAAAATGACATTATTGGAGCAAGCAAGGTATTGATGGAAATACCCATCAATGATTTTGAGCCATGAATTTACGTGGAACTGGAGTCGGATGTACATGCTCACTTGACGTGAAAAGATGACGCACCTGTCAACCCCCATTCACTGGTAATTCAAAATTAAATGTCGAGATTGTGAATAATGAACCTATGGACTACTGAAGACTTTTTCTTAGATGACGAGTTATTGCATCTGATAGTAGATCAAACAAATCGTAATGCAGATCAGAGAGTTCATGGGGCAGACTTGAAAAAAAAAAGTCGCATGAAGAAATGGCAGCCTGTCACACTTGAGCATCTAAAACGTATTCACATCAATTAAAACAATGGGTTTGGTACATATGTCTGATCTTGATTCCTAATGGGCTATTGATGATGTGATATCAACCGCATACTTCAGCAAAAAATATGTATGGGATAGATTTCAAGCTATTCCAAGCAATTTACACCTGTCAGACAATGAGAACAATTAAGGTGACTCTTAGGTTTAATCACCAGATATGGACCTCAGTTTGATGATATTATAATAAAGAACAGGTGATAGTTTTTCATGGACATTAATTACTGACTGGAGGGTTTAAACTTACCTCTGACATTCATGGAGTGGATTTTTGCAAAACTGTCACCCTGCCTTTACCTGTGATTTTCACAATTTATATATAACATTGTGACAGACATAACATGTGCATGGTTGGACTACTAAAGAATATAACATTTCTTAGATATATTTGAACTTTTCCATAAAAAACAAACAAAAATACTGATGAAATACAATTGTAACTTGTCATTTTACCTGTATTTACACCTGTACATGCAAATATGTTAAACTTACACATGTGTCTTGATGCTAATCTTAAAGTATAGACATGCACCATCATTTTTCATATAGGGTTTGTCCATCAATTGTGTATATTTAATGAAATACATGCAGTTTAAAGACTTGTGCAGTTTTCTTCTTTTCTCCCCTGAAACAATTCAGCACTGAGGGACCTTGTACTGGGGTATCTCTAAACATCCCAAGACTCTCCAAGAACACCTTAAACTTACATAATACTCACTTAACCCTTAAAGTGCGTGTCGCGACTATAGTCACGCTATTGTTTTTGGTCCCGTAGTGCGTGTCGCGACTATAGTCGCGCTCGAGGTGAGCAACACTGATCACATTCTATAACTTCATCTTGCCATAAATGACTGTAAAACTATATTTGATTGGTTTAAAAAGGCCCGGAACAAGCATTCTGCAGTACTTTACTATATTATTAACGATGCAATTTTACAAATCCTCGCTTCTAAACACATGGTACTTGTCCAAATCTAAAATGGCTGACGCTGAATACGACGGTGATTTCTTGCAACAAATATTCGCTTCTGATAGTGATGCTAATAGTGATTTTGAATAATTTGAAAAAAATGACATTATTGGAGCAAGCGAGGTATTGATGGAAATACACATGAATGATTTTGAGCCATGAATTTACATGGAACTAGAGTTGGATGTACATGCTCGCTTGACGTGAAAAGATAGCGCGCCTGTCAACCCCCCATTCACTGGTAATTCAAAATTAAATGTCGAGATGGTGAAAAATGAACCTACGGACTATTGAAGACTTTTTCTTAGATGACGAGTTATTGCATCTGATAGTAGATCAAACAAATCGTAATGCAGATCAGAGAGTTCATGGGGAAGACTTGAAGGTAAAAAGTCGCATGAAGAAATGGCAGCCTGTCTGAGCATCTAAAATGTTTTCGCATCGATTAAAACAATGGGTTTGGTACATATGTCTGTTCTCGATTCCTAATGGGCTATTGATGATGTGATATCAACCGCATACTTCAGCAAAAAAACATAAGTATGGGATAGATTTCAAGCTATTCCAAGCAATTTACACCTGTCAGACAATGAGAACAATTAAGGTGACTCTTCACACAAAATCAGCTCAATGATTGAACAAAAATAAAGCCGTTGCTGAGGTTTAATCACCAGATATGGACCTCGGTTTAATGATATTATAATAAATAACAGGTGATAGTTTTTCATGAACATTAATTGCTGACTGTAGGGTTTAAACATACCTCTGACATTCATGGAGTGGATTTTTGCAAAACTTTCACCCTGCCTTTACCTGTGATTTTCACAATTTATATATAACATTGTGACAGACATAACATGTGCATGGTTGGACTACTAAAGAATATAACATTTCGTAGATATATTTGAACTTTTCCATCAAAAACAAACAAAAATACTGATGAAATACAATTGTAACTTGTCATTTTACCTGTATTTACACCTGTACCTGCAAATATGTTAAACCTACACATGTGTCTTGATGCTAATCTTAAAGTATAGACACATACCATCATTTTTTATATAGGGTTTGTCTATCAATAGTGTATATTTAATGAAATACATGCAATTTAAAGACTGCAGTTTTCTTCTTTTCTCCCCTGAAACAATTCAGCACTGAGGGACCTTTTACAACAAAACAATGCAGCACTTTAAGGGCTAAAATTTCAACAACAGCACAAAAAACCAAAAACAAACAAATTAATCAACAATTATAAAAAATTAGCAAAACCACAAATAAGTCATTAAATAAATTAAACAAAGTGTCAAATTTATTGTATATAAAATTATTTGTTTATCTCAATAACAATTTAACTATTCCTTCATTCTGTTTTTTGGACAAATATTAACATGGAGCCTAAACAATTCAACAAAATGTGAGAAGTATGGAACATTGCCATTTAATGAGGAAATTGTTTAATATATATATATATATATATATATATATATATATATATATATATATATATATATAAACATATATATATATATATATAATTAAAGATATTTGATGCATATAGTTCGTTTAGAACTGTAAATTATCAGAAATAGGGCCATCGACCAATACTAAAAATCATTGATAGTAATAATGTCCGTATGTGTGTTTAATTTTCTTTTTTTCCGCTTCTTGGTACGTATTTACGAGATTTGGTGCTAATATATGCAACATTAGGGTGATCTTTGGGTGTCTTGGGGTGATTAGAGAGACCGCCTTGTACTGCAAAACAATGCAGCACTTTAAGGGTTAATAGTGAACCGAGCAAAGCTATAACACAGGAGTCTGACGTTTTATCAATAAAGTACGGCGAAATCTCTTACAAGATGGAATCACTTTATCGGTAATATAAATGGGTTACTTCCGTCTGATGCATTCTAGAAGAAAATAATGGTTAATTCGCCAAGTTGGATTCATCCGATAGGTATGCGTTGGTACGTTACTCTCTTTTGAATGTATATGTGTAGTTTTTCAGTCTTCTTGTGATACTTTAAAAGACGCATGAGAAAAGTCCAATCGAGCGGGGTGTTGTGGTCACGCTTGCACTCCTTGTGTTCTTTTATATTACCGATAAGGTGATGCCATGTTGTCAGAGATTTCGCCGTACTTTATAGATAAAACGTCAGACTCCTGTGCTTTATAGCATACCTTGAGTCCATCGATTAAAAACTTCGTCTTTCAAAGATGATTCCCAAATCAGGTGTTTGATTTCAGCAATTACACTATCATCAAGTTTTTTGGTTTCGGAAGACATCGTCTCTCAAAGTACATGGAATTTCAAATTAAATCAACGTGTTTCATTTATATATTCATTCATCAGCGCGCCATGTTGTTTATAATGACTGGTTATAATTTCCGGGTTCCAGACTTTATCATAATTCGGGTAACAAAACCGATTTCAACTCAGACTGCAAAAACACGGTTCGGAGAACAAAATAGACTTTACCTCAAGCTGGATTCAAAGTCGATCAAAGAGAAGTCGTTCACAAACATCATAACATTTACGTTTTGCACAAATGAAACTTTTGTTTTAAAGCAGTCACAATCGTCAACAACCTTAAGCGGGTAACATTAACGTCCATATAAAGTATTTGCCAATGTGGTCATGTGGACTCATTTACTCAAATTAAATGAATTAATAATTTTTGTTAAAATATTCAATATAAAAAGGTTTAATCAAAGTCTACTCAATCCTAATTATTGAATAATCTGCACCTTAAATATCATTTTCTTAAACTTTCAGACGCAAATTATGAATCGCTTTGGACTTAATACAGTAGAAGCATGGTAACAAACTGGGTCAAGAAAAGAGGACGTTGTGTCTATCATATATAAAAAAAATAACAGGGTAGTACTAATTTATTTTCAATAAGCGCTGCATTTATTGTGACATCACAATACGCGACATTTAAACAAATTTGTTTAGGTTGACCTCGTCTAAAATGTCCACTTAATTTATCATTGATTATGCCCTGCGTATTTCTCTGGGGAATATCAAACCATGAGGATCCAAATAAAGTGAAAATACTTGCCATTAAATGTATGTATAACCAAGTTCTAAAAATGTTACACCCATTACTGAAATGGTCTGTTCTGAACGACTACATGACCTGTATGACTTATACCATATCGTACAGGCTTTACCTCCCTCTTGAAAATACTCCTGGACCCCTCCCAATAAAACAGATTTAATAAACGAAAAGCATTAAGGATACAAAAATGTACCAAACAAGGTCATTTCAATTTATGATTTAAAACCTGGTTCTCCCTAACATTGTTCTCTTCTGCGCTTTTCAAATCAAAAGGGAGTTTATATTCTTTACTATCGTGGCGCCATACTTGTGTGGGCCACTCGATATTTTTTTCAAACAAAAGATGCAGTGTTGTTCACTATCTTCGATATGTTCTGAATAATTCTGTAAACGTTCGCAACTTTGGGAGTTACACCTGTTAAAACACATGTAGGTAAGAGTTACATTTCTTATTGCTTTTTTTCAATTCTTTTTAGAAATGTTTAAACTATATATTGTACATGTTGGATACATGGGAAACTGGGGGAAAAAAAGAGAGCAGACTGTCTAACTGTTTGCAACAATAGCGTCCGTGTTTGAGACGCGATCAAGATGCCAGTCTTAAGGGACAGTATACACATAGGTGTATCGCATAGGCAGGTTTTAGTCTTATCATTAAAAATGGTGTAAAGAGCTTAGAGCCTCTAAAGCTTAGGCGCTATACAAAGTTCTCATTATTATTATTATTATTATTATTATTATTATTATTATTATTATTTTCCTCCCTGTTTATCCTGGCTATTTAAAAAGATCTTGTTTATAACATTTACTGCTAAAATAACTTGTAATTCACATTATTTTGGTATTTGATTTATTTGTTTTATTTGGGTTATATAGTATACAGCTGGTCCATACTTAATATGTGCAAACTTTAAAACACATTTGTTAAAAACAAGACCTCCCCCCCAACCCCCACAACATAAAACAAAATAAGCAGCACAGAGAGAGAGAGAGAGAGAGAGAGAGAGAGAGAGAGAGAGAGAGAGTGAACAGACCGAAACTATTTCAAGCAAACCGAAACTATTTCAAACAAAGTCATAAAGGATTTCAAGCAGAGAGGGTGAACAGACCGAAACTATTTCAAGCAAACAAAAACTATTTCAAACAAAATCCTAAAGGATTTCAAACCGAAACCAATTCAGGCAGACAAAAAAAAAAAGAGAAATGGTTTCGGTTTGTCACGCTATTGAGACTCTGTCTCCAGACAGACACGGCACTGATGGTGCTTTGGAGACGAATTGAAAATCCTTGATGATGAAAGTCTTAAGACGAAAATCCTTTTAGGATTTCACAAACAGACTAATTTGTAAAACCTCTCCTTGTAAATCAATGAAATTATTGGACTGGTCGGTGCGTTTAAAATTAATTCTCGTTAAAAAATCATTATGACATCGCATATAGACGGGATTAGTTGGATCCTCATTTATTAGAAATCCTGGAGGAGCTATTGGTGCAGATGGAAATAAAAAATATCCTTGCTGAGCTTGATATGATCTTTAGAGATTTATTTGGTTAACTTCCTTTGATGGCATCACATACGCGATTTATTGCAATCACCGAGGATATATTCACATTCTCCGGAGCGATATGCCTACCACCGCCGTCTAGGTTATTTATTATTATGTTTGAGGATAGTTGTTTGTTGTGGTATTTTTAACCATGCGTCGTGAATCCTTTTGAAACCATCATCGATGGCATCATTGAGAGATTTTTTTTTAGTTCTGGGAGGTTAAAGTCTGGCAACTTCAAATCGGGGAGTATATCTTCAACGCGTATATTAAGTTTCTTTGCAAATTCAGTTCTCGTTTTAGGATTAGTATGACCTAATATAATTGAACAACTCGCGAATTAAATTTATCCATGTCGGCAATAATTTTATTACACACCTCCACGTATTTGATGGCTTCATCTCGGTTAGGTGGGTTTTTACTAATTTCTTCTATGAGGTTATTTTTCAATTTTTCAAAACTGGAATTCATATCCGTGAATTGTTTGTTAATATTCCTTTCCTTTATTACATAATACTTATCGTCCCTGGATCCTTCTAACTAAAAAAAAAAAAAAAACCATGAGCAAAATCAGAATGATTTAGTGGTTCAGCATAATAACCTAAACTATTTGTGAATGCACCGTCAATCCAACCACGATAACTATGATAATCTTCGTTCGTTGAAACATAATCAGATTTTTTCGGTTCAGGTGGTATATTAACGGTTTCTTGTCATGGTGGGATTTCAGGCCATCCTAGCACGGTCCTTATTGAGCTTTGAAAGATATCTACAACATACCCGGGTGAGCTTATCTCAATCGCGGATGATAGTGTTGGTTCATGAAATGTAATAGCGTATTTTGATTCTTTTCCAGTAATGGATTTTATTCTCCGCTGAAATTCGTTATTGATTTGTTCGATATGGTAGGACCCAGATGGTATGGAAACAACATTCCAGTCTGGAGTCCCGTCTTACTTATTCTTATTCGCAAACACCAGGGAATTATTCGGTTGTTGACCACCAAATGGTACTGATCTAATGTTAGGCCATCTATGGTATACTCGCAATTTTGCGAGTGCTATCTCCTTCACCGGAATTGCAGTAGGGAAATTCATACTGAATTCAGGATTGGTTGAGGTTATTGAGATCATGCTGGTTTTCACTGGGGTGGTATTTTCCTCTATTCGTTGAAGTAGTTCTTGCGATGTTGCCATTGTTATTATATTCGTGTTGTTTTTCTAATTTTGACATCGCGGAATCATAAACACGTACCATCGCTGAAAACTCACTATCGGATATTAATGTGTCATCGAGGGAGGATGATATCATTGAGGACAATTGCGAGTACGCTGTTGACACAACATGGAACTTAACAACGTAGTCTTGTAGTTTGCGCTGGCTGCATGATGATATTTTTTTTTTGTTATTATTGAAATTATTCCAGCAATTGTTGTCGCCGCGGATATACAAATTGGTACAGCTATCGGGGCAAACATTGTCACCGAGGAGAGTATAATACCAGCTCCGGTGATTAAACCTGATACCGAGTACACGGCAACGTCAACTGCAGTAATTCTTCGTCGGTATTTTTTTATTTTTACTTGATACTCTTCAGTGAGTGTTTTGAGTTTAGTTTGAAATTCTCTGACCTGATCATAGCGATACTGCTGTGACATTGCCAATGATGGCATTTATTTATTACAATAGATTTCAAATTGCTAGCAATAACAACGCTGACGTTTTCAATTAAGCTGTTTACTTTAATCCGCTACGAATTCCACATACCATGTTATTGAAACCCTAGCCAAATTATTATCAGTGGACATTATTGTGAATTGTTCAATTGTTCCCTAGTCGATGATCGTTGATATCATATTGTTGACCCAAGATGAACTCGTTGATGAAGTATTAAATTGAGTCGGCGACACTAGTGTTAATCGATAAATACCTTTGACGGTTGCAGTGATACTTAATATGTTATTTTGTGGTATCCACGTAAATGATCCGTATTGAATTGTGTATACGACGTTGTTGGTTTTCTCATGAGGAATATTTGTTTTTTCAAGTCTTTCTATCATCCTCGGTAAATCATCTTTGATTACATTGTTGATCTGTTTGATCTCTTCGATGAATTTGTTTACATCTATGAGTTTTATGTCGAGTTTATCTAATGAGGTTCCAAAAAATTTCTCAATAAGATTTTTACGAAAAATTGAAAACTTCTCAACATGATCTTCATACATAGATTGTAGTGTTGTTAATTCTAACATAGCTGTTTTTATCTCTGTGAGTTTCGGTGTGGTCACTGGTGGATTTCCAAAGAAATCTGATAGAGGTTTGTCAATATTGTCAATTATACTTCTTTGTAATTCAGAAAACCGATTAAATTTAGTTATATGGTCGTCATATTCATCGCGTAGTTTTTTTAATGGTTCTAAATAGTTAATTCTATCCACAATAGTTGAAATGAGAACATCTGGTTTGAGTTTACCCTGATCGGAAAAATCCGCGATGGTATTTTCTGCTACACCGCGTTGTTTAACTAAAATATCATCAAGGGAAACATTACTAGTTTTCAATTTACCCTGATCGGAAAACAACGCGATAGTATCTTCTACTGCGTTGCGTTGTTTAACTAAAATATCATTCAGAGAAACATTACTTGTTTTCAATTTACCCTGACGATCTTGAAATACAACTATTTCATTGGAATCAACACTTGCGAGGTTTAACATCTCGGATATTTCATTTTCGATTATTTTTTTTACATCACCGGTTGCATATATTTCCGTGGTGGGTTTTTTCAGTCTTGATAAAGATCTCCCCCAAATATCAATCATGTTATTTTATATAATTTCTCTCTAGAAAGCGATTACTCGTATATTCGTGTACGGTTTTATGTGGTGGTTTTCCCGATGATGAAATAGCGTCGAGAACATTTAATACTTCTAGGCCGTATATTGGTGGTTCATTCATTTTCTGTGTTGGTAGCGTGGAATACCAGATAGGATTTTTTAAAAAGTGGTTTATATAACGCATAAACTCTTTAGGCGGCGCTAATCCATATGAATCGATATAGGTGATCTCACGCTTATCAATCGCGTATGCAACCCAGTGGGTTCCAGGTCCGGTGCTGTTATCGAGATTAATGATACCTGTTTCAGTGTTGTTTGGTTGTTTGGGTAATTGATCTTTCATAAAGACACCTCTAAAGTTTTTTATCGCTAGTTTTTTTAGCAGCATCGAGTAAATCAAAATTTGACATGGGAACTATTGTTAGTAAACTGTTCCTAGTCTCAGGCCCTTTCCGCTGTACCATGAATACGGAGTTCCTGGTAGTCTTAGACCCTTTCCTGATCGTTTCTTTTTTTTGTATCCCTGTCCGGTAGCTTTCTTGAGTGCCATCAGTGCCGCTATACCAACGGCTCCTAGTGCGGCAGCTTTTGCTACCGCTGGGGCCGCTGCCGCAATCAACGCTGGTAACGCAGCGAAAAGTGGATAAATACCATCATATTTTATCATGTTCTTAATTGCGGCCGCAGAGAGAGTGACCTGAACACCTTTTTTATTCTTGATAGCATCATTGAAGTGTTTTATCTGACGAGTTGTCAGTGATAGTTTATTCTGACCACCAGACATCTGATTGTGCTTCAGCGATATTGTGGTTCCACGTTTTTTTAGCTGATTCCGATTGCAATTTTTTTTATTTTGACCAGGAGTTAACGTAACACTAACATGACTGCACGACATTTTATTTAATAACAGATTGATCTAATTGTCTACAACATATTTTCCACTGGTGCATCAACTACTCTCATTCGTCCACCAACACCTTCGAGTAGCATTGATTTGTCACTGAGAATTACAGCAACTGCTCTGTAATTCGGGATTGTGACAACACCACCTGCAGCCGGACGAGATACACGAGATGTGAAGTGTATGTCAACTACGGATTGTCTGGTTAAATCAAGATGTTAAAGCGAGAAGTAATAGATGTGATATCGATTTTTAAAATCAAATTGTGATATTTGCAGACCAGTATCCACATTATTATCGCGTCCCATAAATGTCAACAAACGGTGATACGCGCGTGCAATTTGGCTGGTTCCGTAATCAAGTAGTATATACTCAGATGGTTCCTGTTGGCCGTTTATTCTCAATGATACTTCATTAACACCTATTTGATCAAATATCATATGGCTGCGTAATTGACAGTTTAATCGCGCCGTATTCTGTAACGCAATAAATATATGACGTGGCGCAGCAGTGCCTTGTTTTGATGCCAGGTGCCATGTAAGTGTACCATCTATATTAGAATTCGTGGTATCTGTTGTTGTTGTTTTTAGCCATGATAGCAATGATTTTCCTCCATGATCCATAAATGATAGTAATATTTCTTCCACGGTGATTAATGGAGTCATTACTGGCATCCACAATGATAATTTTGATATAATGACTTTACCATCAGCAACACCAGCACAATGCCAGATTGCATCATTATCACTACCCTTTCGCACGAGTACTACTGTATGCTTCGCTCCATAGATAACTTCTCTAACATTTCTGTAAAATCCGAAAATATGATGTAGTGGAATCGCGCATGAAAATTGTCGACGCTGTCCTTGCAACATTGTTACGCGTGTTGCAAACCCCAAGTTGTTATTGGTATTAACGCTTTTTATAATATCAAAGGCAGCAGCTGGTCTTGCTTCGTGTTCATCATCATCTGGTTGTGGATCAACTGCAGTAGCTTGTAGTATCCGTAATTTAGTATACTGAATGTGTTCAGGGTGATCAATAATATCTTTAGAGAACATCATAGACGGACCTGCTGATCTTGTATAATCATCAGAGTATCCTGCTAACCCCACTATTGTTGTGGCAATACCAACCTCACACTCTATAGACTCGATTTCTCTTCCATCAATCATGTATCTAGCAAATCGATAGTTTATATATTTGTCCCTTATCTTTTTTGGAAATGAATCAATAGCAAATTTAACTAATTCAGCATCCTTGTAATCTTTAATTTTTTTTTATCACTTCTTTCGGAAATATCTCTTGAGGTGTGTATTCCACCCTTCTCTCTCTCTCTCTCTCTCTCTCTCTCTCTCTCTCTCTCTCTCTCTGAATTTTTCCTTTTTCTTTCTTCACCCTCTTCTTCTTTTTCCTTCATTGGATACATCTTCCCATATTGCTCTTTCAGTGGTCGATACGACGTTTTTAGTTGCTGTAGTAATGGGTTTGAATAACTGTTGAGTGTCTGTCGTAAAGTCAGTTTGAAGGTCCTGTCTTATTGATCAAATATCATATGGCTGCGTATTTGAGAGTTTAATCGCGCCGTATTCTGTAACGCAATAAATATATGACGTGGCGCAGCAGTGCCTTGTTTTGATGCCAGGTGCCATGTAAGTGTACCATCTATATTAGAATTCGTGGTATCTGTTGTTGTTGTTTTTAGCCATGATAGCAATGATTTTCCTCCATGATCCATAAATGATAGTAATATTTCTTCCACGGTGATTAATGGAGTCATTACTGGCATCCACAATGATAATTTTGATATAATGACTTTACCATCAGCAACACCAGCACAATGCCAGATTGCATCATTATCACTACCCTTTCGCACGAGTACTACTGTATGCTTCGCTCCATAGATAACTTCTCTAACATTTCTGTAAAATCCGAAAATATGATGTAGTGGAATCGCGCATGAAAATTGTCGACGCTGTCCTTGCAACATTGTTACGCGTGTTGCAAACCCCAAGTTGTTATTGGTATTAACGCTTTTTATAATATCAAAGGCAGCAGCTGGTCTTGCTTCGTGTTCATCATCATCTGGTTGTGGATCAATTGCAGTAGCTTGTAGTATCCGTAATTTAGTATACTGAATGTGTTCAGGGTGATCAATAATATCTTTAGAGAACATCATAGACGGACCTGCTGATCTTGTATAATCATCAGAGTATCCTGCTAACCCCACTATTGTTGTGGCAATACCAACCTCACACTCTATAGACTCGATTTCTCTTCCATCAATCATGTATCTAGCAAATCGATAGTTTATATATTTGTCCCTTATCTTTTTTGGAAATGAATCAATAGCAAATTTAACTAATTCAGCATCCTTGTAATCTTTAATTTTTTTTTATCACTTCTTTCGGAAATATCTCTTGAGGTGTGTATTCCACCCTTCTCTCTCTCTCTCTCTCTCTCTCTCTCTCTCTCTCTCTCTCTCTCTCTCTCTCTCTCTCTCTCTCTCTCTCTCTCTCTCTCGGAATTTTTCCTTTTTCTTTCTTCACCCTCTTCTTCTTTTTCCTTCATTGGATACATCTTCCCATATTGCTCTTTCAGTGGTCGATACGACGTTTTTAGTTGCTGTAGTAATGGGTTTGAATAACTGTTGAGTGTCTGTCGTAAAGTCAGTTTGAAGGTCCTGTCTTATTGATCAAATATCATATGGCTGCGTATTTGAGAGTTTAATCGCGCCGTATTCTGTAACGCAATAAATATATGACGTGGCGCAGCAGTGCCTTGTTTTGATGCCAGGTGCCATGTAAGTGTACCATCTATATTAGAATTCGTGGTATCTGTTGTTGTTGTTGTTAGCCATGATAGCAATGATTTTCCTTCATGATCCATAAATGATAATAATCTTTCTTCCATGGTGATTGATGGAGTCATTACTGGCATCCACAATGATAGTTTTGATATAATTACTTTACCATCAGCAACACCAGCACCATGCCAGATTGCATCATTATCACTACACTTTCGCAGGAGTATTACTATATGCTTCGCTCCACGGATAACTTTTCTAACATTTCTGCAAAATCCGAAAATATGATGTAGTGGAATCGCGCATGAAAATTGTCGACGCTGTCCTTGCAACATTGATATGCGTCTTGCAAACCCTAGGTTGTAATTAGGATTAGTACTTTTTTATAATATCAAAGGCACCACCTGGTCTATCTTCGTGTTCAACATCATCTGGTTGTGGATTAACTGCAGTAGCTTGCGGTGTATTTAATTTAGTATACTGAATGTGTTCAGCGTGATTAGTAATATTCTTAGAGATCATCATAGCTGGACCTGCCGATCTTGTATAATCATCAGAATATCTTGCTAACCCCACTATTGTTGTGGAAACATCAACCTCACGCTCTATATATTTAATTTCTCTTCCATCAATCATATATCTAGCACTCTCGAATAGCGCCATGATACCATTATTGACAAAGCCAACTCGGATATTTGGGTCATCTGCATATGGTGGATCATTATGAGCAGCATCACTTGTTACGAGTTCTCCTTCTGCTTCAATAAATGCTTCAGCGGGTAGAAAGTATCTGCTGGTATCATGGACTTGGAGTTCGATTCTTGATCGAAGATCCGGTTGTACTGTATGATAGGAATATAATTGATAATCGCGTACAGAATCATTCTTGGGTACTGGGGCGTCCATATCGAACGCTGGGTCAGGAGCTGATTTTTGAACATATTATTATATATTTCTTGATTTAAATCGCGATCTCGCTCGCGATTTCAAACCACTTCCTGCTATCATATTTGCAGTAATATTTCCCTGAGTGTTAATCAATGAAAAAAGCATCGAGAATTCGACGATCACGATGAAAAACACCACAAAATTTGCCTCACAAGGATAGAAATTTCATCAAAATCGATTTTCTCTAAATGAATTCCTGGGGTTTTCACACTCAATTTTCATGAAATTATGTCGACGGATTAGCCAAAAACACCACAAAAATGACCAAAAACGACCAAAAAAAACCCCTAACCCCCCCCCCACAAACAAAAAATTCAATAAAAAAAATAAAATATTTCAGCAATTAACAAACAAAATAAAATCCGTGGATTCCCACCCACCCGAAATTCATTAGTTTCTGTTCTGCGTGAGTAAGCATACCTGTCCATAGAATTATTTATCTTGGTGATTTAATCACTGGGCCTATTTAATTGTGTATTACTCATACTTTGAAACAGGTATGAGTTTTGTACATGTCTGTGTTTAGAGTGTCAGTTAATCCATGGAGAGATTTTTCTTTGTGTTGAGGGAACCAAACCGGCAAAGTGATTTTCACTTTGTCTGATGATTTCTCTTATTGTTTTGATTTTCGAGTTTATTGTGCGTTTGATTTCATATTGTTTGCCCAATGCACCTCTGACTTTTTCAACCGCAGTGAACAGCGGGATAAATTTGTTGATGTCGTTACAGAATACAAGCGAGTCATTTACCGCGCGCTGAATTCGTTTGATAAACCTATACTGTTTGGCAAAGGCACATCTATTATTTTGAGCGCTATCATCAAGATCATGAAATTCAGAGAGAATCTGACTACAATCTAATTTATCTGATAATGGTATTCCTTGATTTTTCAAATTTGAAATCTCAATTATAATGCCATTAATATTTCGAAATACATTATATGATATATTATGTATCTAATAAAAACATTGGTGGTCAATTTTGACCTGTTTTCGTACGATATGAACTCCATTCGCTCTAAGTTGTTATTCACATCTTATTGCGCCTAGAAATAGATATGTAAGTTATGTATGATATGAACTCCATTAGCTCTAAGGTGTTATTCACATTTTATTGCGCCTAGAGATATACATGAAAAACCCCATTTGGAACCTCTCAGGTGTTATTCACATCTGATAGGCCCAGAGGTACCACGAAGCGTAGTCTCCGAGAGGGGATCTATCTAGTAAAATAACGGGATAGAACCCCAAGAAGGTATACTTGGTGAATGGACGTCACATTTATATATAGATATATACAATTTACATATTTACAAGTATTGACATATTCACATATTTACAATGATATATGATATTTACAATGATGATATATGAAATAGGACGGAACATACACATAAGGGGTTGTTCTACATTCAAACTGAAAGCACCATACCCCCAACAAAATCACCCCGGGTTGAATGCAAAAACACATTCACACCGTGTTACGGTGTGTGACATATGGTGGTTTCACGGTTTGAATTTCGAATGGCTTAAAGTTCCAATTATTTCTGGAAAAACCATCAAAAACGATACCGTCGACAATAATGCCTGCCACGAGATTCGAACGCTGGGCACCAGGACGAGATCCCAACCGTGTATGGAATACACTAGTGTTCGTAATGTACGGGTATATAATTTTAAATATAATATAAGTGTATCACTCGAAGGGTTCAACGGATGGTGTATAAACCAACACAAAAAGCCATTCAGTTAGACCTTGAGCCTTCAAAAAATCCTAGTGAGATCCGGTGACAGTTATCTCTGTTTTATAAACCGTATACACAAGCCCACACGAGTTATTCTCCTTGGTGTTATAACACATAGTTCAAAATGAAATTCAAATATAAACGAATTGAATTCTATGTCCGGTTCTCTTGGAAATCGCTGATTGATATATTTGTTCTGCTACTTTCCTACTGAGGGTTCGCAAATATCAAAATATCTACCGGCTTCATTCATTTATTTAAATAATCTTTCTTCATTAGTTGCTGTATTAAATGATTTTATAGGTCTAGCATTTTCGAGTGTTTTCCAGTCCCTCCTCGTTTGGAATTTTCACTCTGAGTAATAGACTGTATATTCGATAAAGAATTGTTCTTAGGATTGGAATCATATGATCGATTACAAACCCATCCTTTATCAATCCATATGCGATTCTGTGACAGTAATATTTTTCCCTCCAGCAGTAAACATCAAATACCCAAGACCATTGTCCATCCCTAATGCTTTCTTCAGTCTACGGCGTCTGACAATACCATCACGAGATGCTTCATAATCTCAATGATCATAGGATGTGACTGAAATTCTTGGTTACTATATAGTATTTGTCAAATTTATTATTTGGTTTAATTATTACTTGAGAATCTATCAATGTAGTCTTGAGGTGTTCTTATGATTTTGTCTCTGACAGAGTCAGGGATGGAGTCATTGATGGAATCTTTGATGGAGTTTTTAACTCTATTTTCATAATAGCGCTTTAGCTCTTTGTATCGCTTACCACCACAATTGAGACACAACTGCGACTTACCCTGCACACCTACTCCACATCGTATGTAAGGTAACGGCCCAAAACTCCCACGACGTACGCTTAGTAAATGATATCAACAGAATTCATTTCTGCATGATTTGTTACAAGCGGTTACTGATCCTATCATAAGCCATTTGTAATGATTCATTATATAATAAATTCTTTATTTAAATACTTGTTTTAATTATGAATGGAGGAGTTCGAGAGATTATCGAAAATTACGCCTTGGAAAAATGTTAAATTCAATCTCGACAGAGTCTCCACTGATGTACCTGAGGGTCTAATAAGTGATAGAAGCATGAAGTAAGACCCAACGGCGAAATATATCGTACTGAAGCCCTCCACAACGAGATGAAAAAACTAGCTAGTGGTTTTTCAACGGATTACGACAAACAATTACTGACAAACTGTTTTACAATACCGTTGGTTGCAGCTCATTTCACGAGAAAGAGAAATCTATGGAAAACAACACGCTCAGAATTTCTCAGATATCGAATGAAGCTGCGTAGAATATGGCCATGGCGGATTATGGAATGCAAAATACGACCCCAAAATTATTATTTCAGTTGATATGATTGCGTGTTATCCGGGGAGTTTTCTTGGGTATGGAGAGTAGAATTGGACATCCCACACACGAGATGAACCATGATGCGATTAATGGACCACTCCACAATTTTGATTTAACCGGATATCATTTGAATTGGCTAAAGGACTTCATCCGTGCTGTTATGTTTGGTTTGGTAGGCACATCTCTGAAAAACACTGGATGCCAATAGTGTTATTATGGTATATGATTGATTCTAAAATGCTGATATCTCTGATTGTCAGTGAAGCAATTATATCATATCGAAAACAAACTGAAGTCTGGTTACTACAACCCGATAGTCTAGATAGTATAATCACCGAAAACAAAAAACAATTTCCTAATATAGACGAAGAATATATCGTGAAATTGTCCAAAGAAATCTTTGAAGTTAGAAATAAACACGCAAAAGATCTCGGTAGAAGAATAATTGGTAAATTCACACAGGGTGGAAAATACGACCACAAACGATATTCTTGGCGATTAATTATAGATGATGTTGAATACGATTTTATAATCGCAGATGCAACATCTAGGGGTATATATGTCGATCGTAAAGACGCTTTCTTGTCCGATGGAACCAAATTAGGTACAATTGTTACTTACATAGATGGAGAAAATCCTCAGTATACGTACTTAAGGGCATCTATGCTGGCTTATGCTTCTATTAATTTACTTTCGATGATAAATAGATTTCCTCACACCGCGGTTAGAGTCGCCACTGATTCATTTTATATAGATATAAAACATAAAGAAGCAGTGGCTGAATTCACAAATTCAGATCAGAGTTGGGGATCATGGAGAATTAAAAAAGGAAATACTGCGTGATTACTCCAAATCAGCAGATGTTACAATTGAAAACAATTACTTGAAAAATAATCAGATATCAGAACTATCTAATGCACCTTCGATATCAGATCCAATATGTAGATATAAAACGAGTTACTTAAACTGCTGTGGTGGATCAGCGAAGACGACTCGTGCGATTGAATTATTTCGAGGGAAATCGAACATGATTGTGCTAACACCAACACACAGACTTGCAAGAGAGATGAAACAGCGAGGAATTAATGCTTGCACTTATCACAGTTTTTTCGATGGAAAGGTGACGAATGGACTCCTGGTCGAATAGACGAGAAATATATTCCTGAAATCATCATTTGGGATGAGATATGCACAGTGTCGTTAGATGTATTACAAAAGTTTCTCGATTGGTTTTTGTTAGCGAATACAAAAGTGATAATGTGTGGCGATCATGGTCAACCACCACCATTTGTCGGTTTGTCCCCACATAATTGGCTGAAGAATTTTGTAGATTATTATGAAGAAATTAGTACTGATCATAGATCACTTGATAATGAATTACGCGAGTTCAAGAAACTAATCAGATTACATCCGGATAGAATCCAATGTGAAATAGCGCGTGAAATAATTTCAGAAACCGCAGTAAATGATTTCTGGGAAGAGTGGAGACCAAACGATTTGATAGTGGCAAGTAGAAAGATAGTCAAAGACATACTTCAGATGAAGTTATTTAACATGCATAAAGAAAAATTTGCAACACTTCCAGTGCCATTGTGTTATAGGCCTTCGGATACAAGAAGACAAAATTTTGTTGTTGATATTCCAGGACAAAGTGAAAAACAATTTCTCGTGTTAAATGATATTGTGTTGGTTGATATCAAAGTCGTCGAAGATGCATTGCGTGCTGATAAATCCCCATGGAAGCTAGGATACGCAGCAACGATATTCGCAGGGGTTGACTATATCCGATACAATTGTTTGGATCATAGATAATCGCATCGAGTGGTCGAATTTAGTTTATCTTGCAGTGTCCAGAGTACGAAGAATAAATCAACTTCGAAGAGTTGTTTAAGATTATAATGACACCAGCAACAATGATATTGTCAGCGATGACATAATCAGAAAAAATCAGCAGGATAAAAAAAATAATAGAAAATTCGATATTGATGCCGAATTTATAATTACACTGAAACAACAACAGAATAATCACTGTGCGAGTTGCAATTGTATAATGCGTTGGTGTTGGTCGGATAAGGATCCTCGCCAATTTACCGCAGACAGAAAAGATAGCAGCGTAGGTCATACCAGAGATAATGTGATGCTGACTTGTCTCGAGTGCAACAGACACAGAGGTGCTAGTTAAGACCACGCCGTGGTAAGTGAGTATCCTCGGGTATCACTTGTAGTTGTTCAGGAGCAGTTGAATCCAATCTATAGATTGCTGGTCTACCCGTGGATCGTGTTATGCTAGATATTTTATGTGTGGAGACACTCCAAATAGGATCAGTAGCTCTTTTTTTTACCACCTTCGAGCTCTCCTGGTTCATATAAATATCTAACAGTGACATTGCCGAGTATTTATTGTATATTGTATATTGTATATACTTTTTTAATCGCGTTGTTAGGTTTCATGTTGATTGTTCGAGTAATAACGCGATTAAAAAAAAGTATATACCCATAAAACCACAAAATGATTTTTTTAAAACAACCAATACTATTATTTATCGCGGTAATTACGCCTGGTAATCTCTTGACCCATTCACGAGATCGTTTATCCTGAATAAATTCCTTCACGTATTGATATCCAAATAACCGCTCAGCAAGTGTGCGATTAAATCGTTCAACAATTGCCTGATCGCGATGTAGTGCAGTATGTCCTCGTCTGATGGTGACATTATGATTCTTCATTGTTGATAACACTGCACCCAAAAAATTCCTTGCCAGGATCAACCTGCAATAGATTTGGCCAATGCAGAGGACCCTGCCGATAAATCCTTTCAGACACAGAAGCCACCTCAGTTGATGACTTTGTTTTTAATGGCGCTGCTTGTTTGTATCTACGCGCAACATGAACTACGGTTAGCGCGTACTTGTAAACACCATCATGCGGCAGAAATAATATATCAGCTTGATGAACTTCATTAGGGACGCTGACATGAAAATGCGAGAAATTAATTTGTTTAGAAGGTGGTAGATAAATTTGCCACGTCGCTTTTTGGATAACCAATCCGCTGCAGTGGTATTTTTCACCTTTACAGCGCTAGCGAGTTTACTGATTGCTGATTTATCCCTCCAGTATCCTCTTGGGGAATAATAAATAGATTCCATGATGTTATTAATTACCAGCACCCAACATTAATTTACTTTTCATCGCCGATTTTATCAACCATGAAGTCAACTTTTCTTTGAAGGATTTATCAGTGATAGAATTCAACGCATGAAGCAATTTCACATCTGCGATATGTCTGTGTTGCAGATTGCTGCTTTTATAAGCAACATCATGAGCACGACAAGCCTTATCAATAGCGTTTATTGGGTTTTCACTGGGTCATGGTTGGTTTTGATCATCGAGTCGGATATCGAGTTTGGTCCCGGGGCCACAATAACTATACCCTGGAAGGTGTTTTTCTCCTGGATATTTTGCCCATGGTGTTCCTGGTAATTTTACTAACTTGGCTGCAATATCACCTCCTCGTTTTTTTTTTTAAAACGTGTTCAGATTTCATAGAAAGAAATCTAAATTTTTTGGTACCACATTGTACAAACTTACCAGCAAGTGCTGATCTGTTATTTTTAGTTGTAATCGTCAAGTCATTTGTGCTAGTACGCTTCTTACATTTCATACAATATAGATCCATAATTTATTTATAATAACATGAATGTAATTGATTTTTCGTCGACAAAAATACGAGAACCAGTTAAACATCATCCAGCACTACCAAATTCTATTCGCATGATTATAATTGGACCATCTGGAAGTGGCAAGACACATTTGTTACTTAATTTGATAACGAGATGGATATGGGATAAATTATATTTGATAGCCCCGAGTGTAGACGATCAGCGATGTTGCGAGGTGTTAAAGGATTTTAACGAGAAAGCAAAAACGGAAATCGATGAGGATATTATCGAGTTTATAACCGATATCGAAGAAGCACCGAGTATTGATGATATTGATGGAAGTATTAACAATTTAGTCGTATATGATGATGTCATGTTAGACAATCAAAAGAATCCTGCTAGGATATTTTCCAGAGGTAGGCATAAAAATACCGATGTGATATATGTCACTCAATGTTACACTAAATACCAAATATGATCAGAGATAACTGCAATATTCTTGCTGTATTTAATGGAGTTGACACACATACGCTACAAAATATTTGGCAAACTTGGTGCGGCAGTGATAGGGATTATAATCTCTTTAGAAATTTCTTTAGTCACGCTCAGTCAATTCCACATGGATTTGTAACGATAAATGTGCACGACCCGAGATCAAGATATCGTATCGGACTTGTTCAAATATTCGGTTGAAACAATTTGTCTCCAAAACGCAATCAGTGCCTGGTCTGTCTGGAGACAGAGTCTCAATAGCGTGACAAACCGAAACCATTTCTCCTTTTTTCTGTCTGCCTGAATTGATTTTGGTTTGAAATCCTTTAGTATTTTGTTTGAAATAGTTTTTGTTTGCTTGAAATAGTTTCGGTCTGTTCATCCTCTCTGCTTGAAATCCTTTAGGACTTTGTTTGAAATAGTTTCGGTTTGCTTGAAATAGTTTTGGTCTGTTCACTCTCTCTGCTGCTTAAACGATATTTTTTTTAATATACTATTTATTGATTTTAAATTTATTCATTGCACTTTTAGAAGCTGTATTGTCTGGTCCAATATAATCCACTTTCCCTATTTTAATAATTGATACAGTGTACTTATTTTAATAATTGATACAGTGTACTTATTTTAATATCTGATACAGTGTACTTATTTTAATAACTGATACAGTGTACTTATTTTAATAATTGATACAGTGTACTTATTTTAATAATTGATACAGTGTACTTATTTTAATATCTGATACAGTGTTCTTATTTTAATATCTGATACAGTGTACTTATTTTAATAACTGATACAGTGTACTTATTTTAATAACTGATACAGTGTACTTTCGACTAATTTAGGCTGAGGTTTGGAGCACATTCGCTCCATTGTGCAAATATCAAATGCCAAAAACTTCACCTTACACACGACATTCTCTCAGAAGTACATGTTATCTGCAGCGTAGATGTACATACTTTGTTTTACGGACGTGAACATCAGCGTCATGCAATGCACTTTACAATCTTCTCCGTATACAGACATATTGTTCCATTAGCATTGAAGAAACATCTATACTGGTATCACGGTACCAATTGTTTTTCCATATACCTCAATGCTAATGTTTTGTGAAATAAATATACTTTCTATCCTACTTGAGCATGGTTAGAAACAATGTCACAGAGCACAATTCTAGATTGTCAATTTGACAAGGACAAAACCAGGTCCATTGTGTTTAAGAGAGATAACTCTGCTGGAACTAGACAGGGGTGAAGGTTATCTAGTTATCAGACCCAGATTCACCCATGTGTGCCACATTTTTGAGAAAAATCATAAAACATACAAAATATGATCTAGATATGAATTATCTTAATCTCACATGTTGCCAAGAGGCTTAACTTTATTTAAGCCTAACAGAAAGTAAAAATCTTACATAATGCACCCATCACACCTAGTGTTGTTTTTTTTAATTTCTGAATGCAATGTTTACGCCTCCTCGATCCTTTTGCGCACACGCTTCAAGTACACTTTTGGCAGATTTATCTGCCCTTCATTTAAACGCAATTTTAAGTCAGTTTGACTAGGCAGCTAGCATTACTTAAAACTATGTCCAATATGTTCAAGAAAATCATATTTCAGTAAGATTTTGGATGTTAGCAGGTTGTCAAAATATACGTTGGGTAAGGCTTTCGATTTAAATAAGAAGATTATATCAATTTTTGAAAGATTTCGATGTAGTTTAAATGGAGGTGAGGTATGTATATATGTAGTCCGTTTAATGGCACATAACCACTATAGTGTCGATATGGTGGGAACCATAAGTATAGTTGAAAACAAATGTAAAAATTAAAATTCGCAAAATATTTCTAAAGACAAACAGCAGCAGGGAGGCTGTACTGACCAATAGGTCTACAAATTAGAGAATCCAATTAGAGAAGGAGGCAAAAATGGACATACAAGGTTGAGAAGGATAAATCGAAGCCTCTAACGTGTTAGGGAGGCTGAATCGTAGACTAGCGCGCTGTCCATCCCTGCTACTGTACTGCGTACTCATATTCAAAAAGTATTTTTCTTCTACCAAAAATATCTACTACAGATTCTACAGTCATGTAAATATTTGAATATTCTTCATTTATAGATTCATCTCATCTAGCAGGCGTAACACGAAATCCATTGCTTGATACATATAATTCCCCTTCTACATGGCGGGCCATATTTAAAAAAAAATATTCGTGGTATAAATAATGTTACCATACTAAAAACAATATACACTACATCATTCATTTGTATTTTTTTAAGAAAGACAATTCAAGAAAATGTAACAGACAATATTCACAAGCACTATCATAAGAACTAGATTTGACCAAATTGACTGCCATGTAGAATACCAAAGTCCATAGCTTCTTTGAATTCCTCGAACGTTTCGTGCAAAGGTAGGTAAAGACAGCAAGAACACGTGCTGCTCGTGGGATATTTTGATTTAGTTTCATCATAGTGATTAAAGTATATCTTAGGATATTGTCCATATGATTGTTCCTTCATTCCTGTAGCAAACATAAGGATATCTTCTAGAGTTATATCCGAGTCTCCGGCTGAAACAAAGAAGAGAAGAATGAATTGGCAATTATCTATATCCACTGGTAGAAATAAACGATCACTTGTGTAACTGACAAATTACCGACTCTGTCCAACGTATCGAAAATATTAACTGGCCGTTGACTAATATTGCCGCAGGTTAAAAGATCGCACCATGGAGTTCAATACATCTCAGATATATGTGCAAACCATTTCACGTCGTTTTTTTCCTGGTGGTTGACACTAGACTCTGAAACTCTTGATAAAGTCCAAAGTATAAACCATTCAATTGGTAATTTACATGGTAAATGCTTTCTATTTTTCCTGTCAGGTTTGTCAAGTTTTGTCCATCTTTATTTCCCTCTATCCACACGATTATGTTAGGATACACATTTAGCTGATAATGGAGTCTCTGAATCAGCTGATTGTCAGATGCCACCTGGCAATTATTGGTAAGTCACTAAAAAAATGAGTAAGTTGCTCGCTTAATCATTAACAGTTGTATTTATATATTGACTATAATATAAATTGATTAACTCAGTAATTAAGGAAAAATTAAATTCCTGTAATATAAATTGATTAACTCAGTAATTAGGGAAAAATTAAATTCCTATAATATAAATTGATTAACTCAGTAATTAGGGAAAAATTAAATTCCTATAATATAAATTGATTAACTCAGTAATTAGCAAAAAATTAAATTCGTGGAACCAAGTTCATGTCAATTGCTAATAAAAATATGAGGTATTTCAAACGTTCTGAATATTATTGCGCTGTACGACAAAGTTTTGTATTAAGTAAAAGTATGTTGATGTTTCCCCTCAAATTACTAACCTTTCACCTTTATACACTTTCTGAGTCTCATTATCAAATAAATGTCATTTTTCATTCACCTTCTGTCATGTTGTTCAGACTCCGTGCTTCAGTCTGCACGGCATCTTTCAAATCGTTTACCTCTCAACTAAACGTCGATCAAGAGATTGGGCCAAAAATCGTTTGGTGCTAATTCAAGGCCATACAGAGCATGTGACAAAGTTTCGACGATCTGTCCCTGCAGAATCTCTGTCAGGACAGCTGATTTTCCACGCGAGTGCGTTGTCAGGGAGTAGATGAGATACTCGGGTACCGGTACGCGGACTGGTGATTTCAGAGTGTTCGACATCTTCTTGCAACAATTTGGAGGTATGTAATTTTTAATCATACTAGCAGACGCATGCACATGTACCTGAACGACTTGACTATTGCATGGAATAATAATGCCTATAACATTGTCTTGTCGAACAAATTGCGGTTTTGGCTAGTTTTCTCACATCCCATCTCTTTTTAAAACTTTTTTTTTTGAGTCTGATTGATGAATGTAATATTCTGTCCAATCACATGTGACGACCTCATTCAAACATATCTAATCATTCTGTTCATATTTGGCGTTTTCAACCAGTCTGTTTCTTTCTTTTGTTTGTTTTTATTTCAGTCGTCAACATTGTTATCCTAGAATATATCATTTTTATAACGATATTTTAACGTTGAGGAAATTATAATAAGTCTCTTGTAATTAATCATTAGTATCCAACAAACATAGCCTGTCGGTCTATTGAATTATTTTAAAATTTTCCACTGGTACGATTGAGTATTGTAACATAAATCAGGTGGAGTTGTATTGCGACAGAGATCAAGTGGTAATGTATTTCTACATTGAATAGTAATAGAGTCGTGGGATTTATACAAGGAAGAAGTAAACAATTGTTCATTTACTATTCAAAGTACCGTTATTTTTCTATTTTCAGTCTCCAGAAGTATTTAATGTCGTATTTAAATTCATTTTCAGAGGAATCACGTATTTAAGTTGTTTATCGCAATTACAAGGTACTCAGATAACTCTTTGAACTAGGCACTATTTTAGAATATTGTTAATTCATTCAAAGACATTCTATACAATGCCATTGGGATACATCAAAACTGCTGGAATTTTAGCATATTCTAGGCTTTGGGTACATTCAATACATAGAAATATTTTGGAACACTTCAGATTACTTGAAGTTCATTTTAACTTTGTAATTGTAGAACTTGGAGATATAAATTATGTATTAAGATTTACAAAACAGTTCAGTTTTGCTTCTTTTTGTTACTTAGTTTAAGAGCATAGAATCGGAACAGGACCAATAATAGATGCCAGTATAATTAATAACTATGTGCTTCGATGGACAGAAAAGAATACTATTACCCTCGACAATGCGTAAATAGGTTTCCCAGAATTCAATCGTCTTCCGTTCCACGTCAGCTACCATGTTGCTGTCATTATTCTCTCTGTTCTCTCTTTCTTCATCGTCATTATCATCCTCTTCTTGAAAATCTGTGTAGCTCTTATTTATGGTAAAGATAGAGGACATTTTCTCTGCAGTCAAAGGTTCTTGCTTGGAAAACAGCTCTCGAAACTGATCTGGATATTTCAGGATATAATCCAAAACTCCAACAGATTGCAGTCCTTGCTTAAAGCTGTAACGATATATATTCATCCTTATAGTATGCACTGCACCTAAATTAATCATTTTCTCTCTCGGTTAAAATTCACGGTTATAATGTTTACATTTTTTAATCTAAATACATTACTTAAAAAATGCTATTTAAATAAACAAATTAAATGTTTTTCGCTTAAATTATTTAAGAGTATAACAGATAACACTTTTCAACATAATCTACTAATTAAGCAGATGTCTCAATAGGTATATTTATGTTTACTAATTTTCAACAACTGATAACGCAGTTATTGTCATTCGATGCTTTCTATCCATGCCAAAAAATATCGTGAGTATTGTCTTCCTGATATATTTTTGGATCCTTTCCAGAAACAAACTATATAATCATCAGCATATTATGATATCAAACATTCATTTTTATTTATATTGGTGCCATTGAGATTTTATTTGCTCTCCAACATTCTTGACAATTTATTGTGTAGTTTGAAATACTTCAATAAAATACAAATAATATGACCACAACGGTAATAGTTTTATCGCCACAATGTTGATATCCCCTTTTAACCCATTTAGGAAATAGACCTGCCTGTATGTGAGTTGTTCAAACTTATATATCCATATTTAAACTTTTACTCTCTCTCTCTCTCTCTCTCTCTCTCTCTCTCTCTCTCTCTCTCTCTCTCTCTCATACATTACTTAAACATTCTATGATAAACGCCACAATATTTTAAAATGAACCGCACTCTTATTTTAATTATGATACTTAAGATGTTAAGCATTGCAACGCAAAATAACTGACTATCGAATTTACAGTGTAGCGCCTGTTACGGAGCTTGACAGCAAGATTGCTAGAGGCTGAATGCATACAAGTAAAATAACAAAACAAAGTGCTTAAAGTCTAGCTTACAATCATTAAACCGTTTTGAATAAAGATGTTATGCTCTGAAGTCTGGTACAGAATGCAGAAAACGATCGCTGCAAGTCGACTGTATTTGCTTTATAAAGATATAATACAAAGAAATCTTAGTTTTGAGTAATTCAGATTTATCTCTACAAACAGCTAAACAAAAGCCTAATGATATTACATTTTCACGTGCAAAGAATCTAAAAATGTTTAAAATTTTGCATTAAAATGGATTATTTTATTATTGATTTAATCATGGTAAACGTATCAGTGATTTTATTTAAAAAGTATCTACATATTGGATCATAACAGCTTAAAGTCGCATGTCGTTTATACATTGTATTATTATTATTCATATTATTGCCAGTGATTTTAACTTTCGAGTTGTATAACAAATTATCAATACTTTCTACGTCGTCAGTGTTCTCTCTTTGACTTTATTCGTACGTACATACATACATACATACATACATACATACATACATACATACATACATACATACGTACATACATACATACATACATACATACATACATACATACATACATACATACATACATACATACATACATACATACATACATATCGGTTTGCAAAAATGCAAAGGTTTCTATCCAGCCGGCCAACCTTTCATAACTTGATTAGTAGTGGATGTTTATAAACGGCTCAGTAAGTGACAACAAAACTGCAAAGTTTCCGCTCACTCGAAAAGATTTGAAACCCCTTGTGTGCCTCTCACTCGAAAAGATTTGAAACCCCTTGTGTGCCTCTCACTCGAAAAGATTTGAAACCCCTTGTGTGCCTCTCAAAGTTGTAAAAACAATCATAATTAGAAGAAGTCATTTTGTTGTTTATTTGCTAACTGATATTATTACTAAAACCATCAAAAATACTTTTCATACGCAACATTTAAAAAACCTAGCTCATGTAATAAAATGAATAGTTTAAAATTTCTGTTGTCAACATATTTTACTTTTCAGGTAGTTTGTCTGACTGTGCTGCCATGTCTATTATAATATGACGTTCTATTTAAACATGCTATGTTTAAAATCAACTCTCGTGATTGGTTAATTCCTACTATTGGATACGAAATCTTCGATTCCTTTTAACCTAATATTATGAGAAGTAGCTGTCCAATAATATTTTAATACTTTATTGCGGATCAATGTTTCCATCACAGTTTTTGCAATGATACATTCAATATGCTATGCTAACTCCATCAAGACCAAAACAATAATATTTCTTTACTTGTTTCCGCTAAATCCAAACCCATCTGCAGAAAACTCGGTCAGACACTAAACTGTATCCATCCTTTCCTCCACCCACTTCAAAACTTTGTATACAATTTTCCATTTCTTTTAGTGACTGTATTGTCTGAACTATCTTTAAGCAAATCTTTCTAAATCTGATTCATTATCTGAAACCTGAAACGGAACCCATTGTCAATTATACCATGTGATATGCGAAATTTGTATAGGCTCTAAAAATATCTTCATCTATCAAACTGTGACTGCCTTCCTAGAACGCATATCCGGCCTCTTGCTGGCTTGTTGTAAAAATAAAATCCTTTATTGACTCTATTTCCCAAGTAATTCCACATATTCTATTGTATCCTCAGTTTCGTATACCTAATTACTAATAACAGGATTAGTATTCGTATAAACAACGCCTTCTTCAACTATGCGTTTCGTATTCTTTTTATTTCATTTTTGTGTTTGTTTTCCTGAATTAACATTGGAGCTTACAATTAAACTCATCAGCTAAACAGTTTTATTCTTGTCAACACCATTAGTTTTGAGTATACTTTTATCTGCTATAATGTGTAAGCAGTTGGTCTTCATCTCCCTATTTTATTTGATAAAGGTACGAAAAGAAAAAGACTCAAATTAGTTTTGTGTTCGTAAGATAGTATTTTTATTTTTCTAGTTGTGTGTTGTTTTTTTTTAACCCCATAACATTACTACTAGAACTATCAATCTGATCTTTATATTTCTAAACAATCACTCGGGTATTAGAGTTTAACGTTATAAACATCACTATTTCTTGCTATCATGAAATAGATTTAAAGTAAAGAAACTTATTTGTGTAATATTGCTAGAATTTTGGAAAAGAATCAGGCCTGGTCAACAGCTCCAGTGCCTAGTGGTTAGAGCGTCCCCCACGGAAGCGAGAGGTCGTGGGTTCGATCCCCTGCCAATTCATACCAAAGACTTACAAAAATGGTACTAACAGCTGCCTTGCTTTGCGCTCAGCGTTGAAAGGTTAGTGTAAGGACTTGTCGACATGGTGTCAGGATAATGTGACTGGGTGGGGACATCATGCTACATGTCTGCGGCATGATGCCCCAGTGCTAGACATGACTATAAAGTGCCTCACTGCAGACATCGTAGCGTCATGACTGGAAAATTGTTAAAGCTACGTTAAAAATCCTAATCAAACAAACAAACAAACAAACAAACAAAGGCCTGGTCAATCACAGTAATGTGCTAATAAAATTGGAAATGTACGAATGTTCCTATTTTGACAACGTCCTTTCAACTCCTATATAAAAAGAGCGCTCAAACCTTTGATTTCATGATGCTTGAAGTGATCCACCCCAGCGTGCTATAAGATTTCATTCCAATTCAATATTATGAACACTGTTGTTTTTACTTTTTTTCAATTTACTTCCCCGATGTGTTTATGCATGCAGATGACACTTCTGCTCAAGCTGTACAGATTTGGATGAAATTAAAAGGAAACGAAATTCTAAACTGTTGAAGATTTCAAGTGGTTCGACCAACTACGCTATGTACATTCTTTCTAAATAAAACGGTAGGTAAGCTGGTACTACACAAACACAAAAAAGCATACTTCATAGGGATCTTGATGTTTGCAGCGTGGATGGCAGTTTTGAATGAGTCACTCGTTATAACCCAAACTATCAATTTATTCTTTATAGGAACATAACCATATAATAATGCCTCCAGATCAGACACTTCTAAGTAGCTCATGCATTTTAGTATAAATAACGTGAAGTCTTCACTGTAAATCTCACCAGGTGTGAGATGAGACTTTATTATTATTATTATTAGCTCTTTTATTATTATTATTATTATTATTATTATTATTATTATTAGCTCTTTTATTATTATTATTATTATTATTATTATTATTATTATTATTATTATTATTATTGTTGTTGTTATTATTAGCTATTTTATTATACGACATATTGTGTTTTCCAAGATCATAATTGTTAGAATTCACATATATGTATTCATTACGTGGGCATTATGGGCGTAATCCTGATCTATTCAAGATGACTAACTCAAAATCTTCATGAATATTATGGCATCATCCCTAACGTCATAATTGCAAGAAATAATGATCTCTGCATAGTAGTAGTAGTAGTAGCAGTAGCAGCAGCAGCAGCAGTGGTATTAATAGTTACATTAAACAATATCTACCAATATTCATTTTAACGTTTTTAAAGCAACAAAACTGAAAACTTATCAGTGTCTCTTTACAGCGTAAATAAACTTTAGAGTTTAAAAAAATAAAAATTATTCAATGCTGGCTGCATTTTGGTAATTAAACCAGTTCATTTGAACGTAATACTAAATTTATGACTTTTTCTGGTGAACAAGCGTAAACTCAAGCATGAAAATTGTACAATCTCTGGCCTGAATCTCACTTGTCGAAGGCAGGTCTTGTTCTCTCCACTAAGTAGTAATTTATCAGGTCCTGTATCAACTGGTCTTTGTTGTCCGTCTTTTCATTTCGAAGGCAACCAGTAATGTACAGGGTCTTGTTATGATTCAGGACAAAATCACGAACGCAGTCTGTTGTCTGAACCTACAAGTACAAAGATCAAAATGTAGATTCTAACAAATGGTCTTAGAAAATGTTAATGCATACATATTATTTAAAATGTATAACGGAAATATAGAGACAATATCTTAATATTTACAACAAATAAGAAAGAAGAACAAAAAAGATTCATAGTCAAGTGCTGGTTGTGCATATTATTTTCGCAGACAAATATCTCACTGGATTTTGCTGATGGGTAATAAGACCAATCGATATTATGTCAATGAAATGTGTCTGCAGATAGAAGAAATACAATTCAGATTTTGATTTTGATTTTAATTTTTGTCTGAGAACATATGTAAATGTCTTAAATGAAACTGCTTCACTTGATACATATTGATAATATTTTTCACTGCAATTTAAATTCATCACCTTTGATTCCTCTGATTCAAGTTAAATACTTACGGAAACTAATATTTACTTTTTAAATTAACTGTCACGGTCTTTCGATAAATCACCTTTGAAGTGCTGATTTCGCATTACAAAAGACCAAATTAACCCCAATCAAAATTATCCCTGTCTACAGATTATCCGTTTCAAAGCTAATATTGCTACCTAGGACACATATCGGGATACAGAATTAACAAATATTTTCGTAACAACCACAACTGTTTATATTTGATTTAACAATTGATACTGATTTTGAACATGTACCATACAGAAAACCACTTAATTCCATTTATATTGTTATAGTAATTGATTTTGATTTGTACATGTACAATACATATAAATCTAAAAGGTCTCATAAAATCGATGGTTGCCTCATCCAACAGCTGTAGCCAATCAGAATCATATATATCCTCGCGACTTCCAGTCACGTTTTCCGGTCCCAAAATCAGACAATCCAGCAATAGTGGAGACAAAAAGCGGGGAACTGGTCCTCCGTAAACCAGGGAATGTCCAATCACCATACCGGCATAGAAATATTCTTTTCTTTTATTGGCTAAAGAAAGAAGTTATGACAAAATTCATTATACTACGATATGAAAACAACTTTCAGTAAAAAATACAAATATATAAGAGAGAGGCATGTTACGGGAATATATTATTTTAGTGTACATGTTTGTACTAGTTTTATATAGTCTCTATATCATTAAATTAGTAAAAACTTTAATCAACTACCTGCAATTTCATGTAACTATAATTTTGTTAAAGAATTTTCTATCTGGTAAACTGACTTTTCGCCCGGTAAGGTCGTCAGCAACCCCTTGAGCTATCTCTTCAAAGATATTCAAAATCTCAGAATTACATAATTACTTATTGCGCTTGATAACTCACCCATCTATTAAAATCAATTTCCTCTCTGAAAGAAGATCACATTTCACAACGGTACATGAGATAAATTTATTATTTGAAATAAAATGAAAGTCACAAAATATATCTGTAGAACTAACAAATTATTAAAAGGTCACATAGTGAGGTTTCTTCTTGAACTGAACATAGAACCTTTCATATCTGAAAATCCAATATTCCTTGTTATGATAAAATTAAATTGTGTAGATTAAGCACAGCTGTACTTAAGACTGGATAAGGCAATACTCAACCCTTACCCCTAATAAACGTGAAATGACGCATCAAGGGAACGAAGAATTCGATAATTAGAGTTTACATTGACAGGAAATAACAAAACGCTCTAAAATTAGCAATGCGTATATGGAGTTTTCCGAAACTGAAACGACTTCAGCTACAGTTAAGGTCAAAAGAGGCATCATTAACTATTAAAAGTACAAATATAAATAAAATCGTTAAATGTGTTTAATAATTAGGAAGAATACGACAAAAAGGTTATTCGAATACCAAACTTTAGTAATACAATAAATTATTTATAATAAACTGTTTTAAGTTCCTGCTTCCAATTCTCTTTCGTTAAACGAAAAACAAAAATAAAAATATCATGAAGAAAGGAGAATGCATTATATTTTATGCACCGTATGAGAAATAAATTGGGAAGTAACCTCTCTCTCTCTCTCTCTCTCTCTCTCTCTCTCTCTCTCTCTCTCTCTCTCTGATGACATCTAAATCAACATCATATAACTAATTTCTCAACGTTTAGATAGATAAGTGACCAAATTCAAAATTTTATCTTAATTTAGGAAGTAAAGTTTGTGATACAATAGCATTTAAAGTTTCTTAATAAACATATTCAGTTGGCTAATTTAGTGTATTAATAATTTCAGTACGATTTTAGATGATCATTGCCAATTGAGGAAATAGTCAAAGGCATGTGAGCTAATGTAAATCTTATCATGTCGACATTCATGCCGGTCTTCATTCAGAAATGAACCCTGATTATCCCAACTGAAAACAATGTCTTTTAATGCCAGCGTACATGTAGGACATCAGATGTCAATAGCATTCTACATTTTTACATACATTCAAATATGGGCACTCTATCCACCTTTACTCAGGTTTTCTTTTCTTTATTTTAATCTTCCGGTTAAAAAATTACTGATCTGATATGTAATGCATTAATTTAAACTATCATATAGTAAAGGGCATTTACTCATCTTAAATTAAATATAAATTGTTGTTTTAAATTGTAATACTATATTTTTTAAACCAACGTCTTTTCAATCCTGCGTATTGTATGCTCTGCACCTCAATTGTCATCAAGAAACTTCCAGACGAAAATTATCGATCGCTGTGGACTTTTACAATGGTGCCAGATACTACACGTGGTCGCGACGAAATCACGTCGAGTCTAATAATTACAAGATAGGGTAATACCAATTATGTAATCAATGTGTGTATTGCATTACACCTTAATTTCATCTCATCAAAACATCTATCACTTATTTTAAGATTGGTTTAAGAGTGTGTACTTCTAGGGGCGTGTAAATAATGATATTCGAAAGGAATATGGATATATGAAGATCCAAATAAAGTAAATAACTGTCATTTAACGGTAAGATCTTCGAAAGGAATATGGATATATGAAGAACCAAATAAAGTAAATAACTGCCATTTAACGATAAGATCTTCGAAAGGAATATGGATATATGAAGATCCAAATAAAGTAAATAACTGCCATTTAACGGTAAGATCTTCGAAAGGAATATGGATATATAAAAATCCAAATAAAGTAAATAACTGTCATTTAACGGCAAGTTCTTCGAAAGGAATATGGATATATGAAGATCCAAATAAAGTAAATAACTGTCATTTAACGGTAAGATCTTCGAAAGGAATATGGATATATGAAGATCCAAATAAAGTAAATAACTGTCATTTAACGGTAAGATCTTCGAAAGGAATATGGATATATGAAGATCCAAATAAAGTAAATAACTGTCATTTAACGGTAAGATCTTCGAAAGGAATATGGATACATGAAAATCCAAATAAAGTAAATAACTGTCATTTAACGGTAAGATCTTCGAAAGGAATATGGATACATGAAAATCCAAATAAAGTAAATAATTGCCCTTTAAAGGTATGATGAATTAAAATCTAAACAATGTCACCCATTACTGAAATGACCGGAGAAGAACGCGTGCAAAACCAGTATGATTTTTACTACAATAAGAAACTCGTTCATGCAACCAACCAAAGGTAGTTGTATGCAATTTTCTGGAGAATGACCATACATAGCAACATTGCACATCAAATTGTAAATACCTTGGACATCATAGGAGAGTAGTTTTCGTCCAGACGGTCCCTCGAACAGAGAACAGTTTGCCAAATGGTCCATCACAAGCTGGAAATATTCCCTCTTTGGACCTCCACCATCTATTGCACCTTCCTCATTACCCTCGTCATCTACGAATGTCACGTTAAATTCACACATTGGGCTGAAGTATTCCTGGCGAAATTGCTCAAGAGAAGACTCCCATACACAGGATCGTTTGATGCACAAGGCATTGTATCCAGAGTCGTAAAAGTTCGCACGCATTTCAGACAGGATATCTTCTATTGGCATGCTTGTAGCACACATATAACATAAAGTACATTAATAAGACAAAGGAGTGTTGCTCAAAAAAATCAGATTCAAGATCTGGATCTTGTCAATCCAGAGAATTTAAATTCAAAGATTATATAAAAGACTTCGTTAATTTAGACACTAATAACTTTAAAATTGAGCCTCGACTTAAATCATCAAAACAGTTTTGTTGCAGTTGGGACACAAACTAATAATTACCTTGAAGTATTTGCACTTTGCAAAGAAGAGGTGCGTTATAATAAAAACAAAGCACTCGTAACGTACTCATTTTTAAATGTTGATTGGTACATATTTTTTCATGAAAGGTGTACAAGTTCTGTTTGTTTCTCAAAAAAGAATAAGTAAATTATTTATATTGCAGTAATGACTGAAATGAACTTAAGCTTCAATCTCATTCTGGAAACTGTTAAGGCAGGGAAATATCAAGTAATTTTACTTGTTTTGTGTTGAATTTTCTACACATAGATCGACGAAGTATGTCACGCAGATGCACACAGGACACGGATGGACAGTCACAGACACACAGAGGTACACGGGGACACAGACGAACAGTCATTGACAGGCTAACGGAGAAAGTATCAGAAAAGTAGATAATACAGTGAACGAAATCGTATCAACCTAATGCTCATCTGACCAAATGGTTAATCGTGGATGATATGCAATACGTCAATTTGACTAGACATACCTAGTATCTGGGTCACAATTCTCCATTCCGTCCTCCTCATTCTCATCATCCGTTTTCACCTCTTGTTCCTCCTCACCCTCGTTAGCCACCCTTTCCTCATCCCTATATATATATATATATATATATATATATATATATATATATATATATATATATATATAGAGAGAGAGAGAGAGAGAGAGAGAGAGAGAGAGAGAAAAAAAGTTGCCAAAAACGCTGCATGCATATATTCCTTTTTATCAATAATAAAAATAAGTCATTTTATTTCGGTCGTATAGCAACAGAGATTAACCTGAAGGTTTATTTTCGTGTAGAAATATATTATACGGTTATTGAAGTGTGTTCATTTTAACGCAAATTTTCCAAAATGTCGTTACTATCATGCATACTTTAGTGCATTCTATAGTGATCCTCTCACCTCATCAATTTCTACCGTATACTTGAAGAAAATAAACTATGCATAGTTTTCATATTTTGTTTGTGTGGGGCTTTGATTTTAAACTCAGTATTGTCTGGTAATATGTTTTAAAAATTCATCGGCACACATTTAGAATATATGTCTGCTTTCCTTCCATCCGTCCGTTTGTCCTCAAATACATACAGAGACATTTTACCACAGTTAAGAGTTGCTTTATACTAACAGAAAATCTGAAGGATTCTTCTCCTCATTAATGATGATCCACTTAATGATATCTAAGTTGCAAATTACTGGAAGCAAACATATTGGCTATGTATAGTGGAAAATCTGTTTATTATAAGTTTGTTCTTTTACTATCATAGTATTTTTTTAAACGTTAGCCTGCATCTCATTAAGTCATGTGAGTTCCCTGACAGGTTTCAATAGTACCCTGCTTTATACTTACAAAGATGCTGCTAAACTTCTTTCATTTGATCTTTTCAGCTCTTCGTCGTAAACGGATTTTGTAAACATACATCCATCATCGTGTCTTTGGAAAAGAGATAGGTAAAAATGGGTTACTTTAATATGCACAAGGAACTTATAATCAGCATTAGCAAACTAACATAAAAAAGAGAATATATCGAAAGACCTTAGCAATTAAGAGCAGGAATAGGAGGATTATACAAAGCAAGTATTTCTAAAATGGTTTAAAAGTACATTATCAAAGCCTTGGGTTTTGTTTGGTACAGAGTAAGTTTATTATAAAAATAAACATAGAAAACAAGGATAAAGGCACAAAACGGTTTAAAAGTAAAAATACAATGCTTAAAGCATTCAAAATATATTCAGCATAAACATCGCTATGGGGCGCCATCCGGCCCAAAAGGTTGCTTTCATTAGTTGCGTCATATTCACGAGCCACATTGGGTAGGGGAAATGGAGGTGATGTCGATAATGATGAATTCTCAACCAAAGGTACGAATGCAATATTTTCCCCAGCTAATAACTATAATGAATGATGTTATTAGCTCTTTACTCGCAGGTAACACGTGCTTGAGTAGCAATTTATCTTGTTGAATATAGCCAACTAAATGGTATATGCCTTTTCTCACTTGAAGGAGTGAAAGCAACGTAAAATTCTGGATTTGCATTATTGAATCATTATTGAATCATTCTTAAGGCCAGAACAATGAGATTTGGGCATATACATTTTCACTTTTTTTTCTACGTTGAACTCCCTTGTTCTAAACAGTGGCCTTCCTAAGAGGTTGTTGCATTTAACGCCATTTTTCAGCACATGATAGGCTATATATGGCGGCCAGTATTAATGATGGAGGAAGAACCCGGTGAAAACCCCGGAAAGTACCACCGACCCACGAGAGAACCTTCCTAATATATATATATATATATATATATATATATATATATATATATATATATATATATATATATATATATATATATATATATATATATATGCAACCACCAAGACCAACTCTCATCGCGAATAAAGAAACATTTTACCTTATTCTGTTCACCAATCATAGCATTGTTTTATTGTGTCTGAATGATAAAAAATAGTTCTAAAATGACCTAACAAACGTTGGTGCTTTCATTTCACTGTACCAAATAAATGTATTTGAATTACGTTTTCATCACAAATAAATTTCTCAGTTAGGCGTCCTTGCTTGCATTGTTTAGAATTTGAACAATATATCCCCGGTTTAATCACAAACCCTTACACCGGTATATTGTCATAACCTATCTTCACGATTCCATTTAGTGTTGTTCTAACTCGTTTCGACTTCCAGCGATAATCCAAATTCATAATTATTAAAGAGAGTCGGCTTCATATTCGAATCTTACTGGCGTTGAATCCTTATTTGCATTAAATCTTAGACGAAACAAAATCTGCACACAGCACGTTGAGTGAGAATTTAACGCACCACTTCAGGAAGTATTTAGGAAAATGTTCAACAACTACATATTATTTGAAAGCTCTTAGAAATACGCATGTCTACAAAAAGAGATTGCACATAGTCGTATACTGAAAACCTTCTTTAGGAATATTGAAACCGTATACAAGAAATTCTTTCCACGATCAACATCGATATTGAAAAACCTACCTCTCGTCTGAGTCTTCTTCTTCTGCTTCTTCTTCTTCCTCCATACCTTCGTCCTCTTGTTGCTGGTAATGTCTGGAGAATAAAAACACATCTAATAAATGCAATGTTATTTTTCAAATGAAAGTATAGTATCATCATTATTCAGTATGGATAAACACCAACGCTTTTAAAATATTAACTTGCTAAAAGTACAAAAAGTTGTTAATATACCGCATACATGTAGCATGATGATCCAGACATGTAGCATGATGACCCAGACATGTAGCATGATGACCCAGTCATTCACACTATCCTGACACCAGGCCGACGAGTCCTAACACTAACCTCATAATGCTGAGCGCCAAGCTAGGCAGCTGTTAATACCACTTTTTGTGAGTCTTTTGAATGAATCATCCCTGATTATGGTCAGTTTTACTTAATGAAAGGACAAAGTTTCAATGGTATTTGTATGTTGTCCTTAAAGGTTTAAAATATACAGTGAAAGAAGACAATTTGTGTGTGTGTGTGTGTGTGTGTGTGTGTGTGTTAGAGAGAGAGAGAGAGAGAGAGAGAGAGAGAGAGAGAGAGAGAGAGAGAGAGAGAGAGAATTTTCGTCATATCGCTACGATGTCTGTATTGGGCAGTATATAGTCATATCTAGAACTGAGACATCGTGCCGCAGACATGTAACTGGTTACATTATTCTAACACCAGACCGACCAGTCCTAACACTAACCTGGTAATGCGGAGTGCCTAGCGAAGCAGTTGTTAGTACCCTTTTTATAAGATTTTATATGACTCGACGGGGTTGGTACCCGCAGCTTAGTGCATCCGAAGTAGATGCTCTAACCGCTAGACCGCCGGCGCGGTCTGGCAATTTCTACAAGGCTGTTGGAGATCATATCTGGTATAGAATCTCGCTGAGTGAAAAGTAAAAGCACTACCTCTGCTGCGCTGGAAATGAAATGTTGATACGTTTTCTCTACACTTTATAGTTTTCTTTAGGAGCAGTGAACACGTATGTAAGAGATTGTAACCAGAGGCAAATTTTTTTAAGGCAAATGATTTTAAAAACAGACTTCTCAGCAATGTCTTCTTGTTATGGACCTTTGTCTTCTTGTTGCTCGTGTTGTCTGAAAGTAGCAAATGGTTCAAATTGATTGACAGGATAGCTCAGTTAACAGTGTTTCAATGGGTATTACAGTTTACATTGCATGACCTCGACAATAAAGATAATTTTGGTGACCTGAATACTAGCTGAAATTTTGGCTGTTAGATGAGGAAGGTATCTGATTAAACCGTGACGCTGCTAGAGATGCAGATATTCTCAGATGTTGATGCTAATAATACTAGCGATGGAGCAAATGTTATGATGACAATGATAACTAATACTCACAGTTCTTCTGAAATCGCGAGACTCATTTGAAGTGCTATGTCCAAGTCACGGTTGTTGTATCCAGATTTCGTTAAATCTTCATTTCTATTTCAAACAGAAAAATAATATTGAATCACCGTTTCACACGGAGCAGTAAGTACATCTTTCCGTATGTTACATTAGTTTATAATACAAAATGCTAAAAGTTGATACCTTTACGATACACTATACTACAAGCAATACAGTTTTAATGCCATGAATTACTTTGTAAAGGAGTGCTTTTTTATCGAATAAAATGTTTATAATGTTTAAACACGAATTTTTCATTATCCAGGATTTGGGCACTCGGAAAATTTATCAAAAGTTGCTACATGCTACACGCTTACATACACGTTATACATATAAGTCTTTCCTCCTGGCCATTGTAGACTAGAGCCTCGCCATGGCCAGATACAGTGGTGACATTGTGACACTATTTTCACATTCTTGGCATTAGATGAGGCAGAGGAAATTAACGTCAACTTTGTGCTTGACAATCCTAAATATCATAAATCTAACGATGAGTTTTACATAATATCTGAATCGTTCAAATGGAGATGAAATAATTTACAAAGACCGTGTTCAATCTTTATATAAAACTTCTTGAATTTCACTCCGTGTCTGCAAAATTGCTTAAATAGTACTATCTTCATTTGATTTATGTGGACCCTTCCAATGTATGTATTTCTTGTTTTTCTCCTTCTTAGAATTGTAAACGCTAAACGGTGCATTTTCTTGCTTATCTCGTATGCTCTTATTCATTGCAAATGGTAATCTGACAGGACAAATTACGCTTCCGATGCCTTGTTAACTTAGAGTCTGGTGCACATTTGACCTGAGAAAGTGCGTCTTAGGTGCCCTACTCACCTCTCTAACATAGACAGTTGTGTCTTTCTGACCTAGCAAATAGAGTGTTTATGTGCGATTGTGAAATAGCAATGCCTTCTTCGTGTGTCCCTCTGACCATGAAAAATTGTATAATTATATATATGATTGGATCTAAAATTGAGGATTTCTATAATTTTATTTATTCTCTTAGAAACTTGCTCTAGTATTTGTTCAACATATTGCATGCTACATTTTATTATACGAGTTATCAAATAAATAACATCAGTTGATATATAATTAGTGTTATGACGTGGAGAAAATACGACTTTTGTATTAGATCTACTGGTTAGCAGAACAAAAAACGATAACTCAACCTAGGAAAACAAATGGAAAATGTTAGGGTTAAATTGTAGAAGAAATTAGATGAAACAAGTCTTTTCAATTTTAATCAAGAAGTTTATCAGACACCAGAATCAGCAAAAAAAAAATGAGAATACTTCTAAACCAGATTGAAAATCTGAGCACTTTACGAAAGTGTGAAAAGATAAAAGTCAAAAAGTTGAACGAACTGGAGAACAGCATATAATCCACAAACAATTGAAAAAGCAGCAGCAGAAAATCAGCAAATCATTACAACGATATAGTAAGGAACGGCAAGAAATGAAGTAATCAAAACCTAAAGAAAATACAGCAAGGAACATGAAATTATACACTTATCGCATCTATTTTCAATTTAATAATACAAATTACATCCAAATAAAGGGTAATTCAATGGATAGTCCTTTGGCTCCTTCAAACGCTTTCCTTTTCGTGGATAAATTAGTAAAAAAATTTCTTTCAAACGAAAAGTTTAATCCATCTGTTGGTTCAGAATTTTAGATTACATATTTATGATATGGAACCATTCATTTAAAGAAGTGAAAAATATTCATTGATTGCCTAAAACATTTTCACTGGACGATTAAATTTACTTATACTGCATCTAGAACGTATGTTTATTTTTTGGATATAATTGTATTTAAAAAATATTGACAACACTATTTCTAAAAATATTCATGTGAAGAAATCTAATATACACTAATATGTGGAATATTCTTAATGTTATCCCGTGTCATGCAAAAACGGCATATCATTTAGCCAAGCCAAGAGATAACGTCGCATTATTACAGATGCTTGTCAATTACAAACTTCGTTGACTGAATTAAAAGCATATTTCCAAAATAGAAATTATCCTACACATATAATTGACCTTACGACAGATGATAGATCACTCCGCCTACCAATCACGTGAGATGAATACATGTTCACTTTTGACAAACCTGCAGTATTCGACACATAAATATGTTTCAGTTTGAGTGATATATTTATTAAAAATGAGTTGTATTATTCTTAAAAGTGAAAAATTGCAAAGTTACATAAATTATAATGCAGCAGACAATATTTATATTTGTATTTCAAGTTCGTATAGTGATAACTTAAGTGCGTTATTTCAGTAAATAATAACAACCAATTTCAAAGCAGCTCGAGAACTTATTCATGAAAACGGAAATGCGCTGTAAAAGATAATAATGTATTTAGTAATCTTATCCTTTTTTAAATCTGGCTTGTGTTTATGCTTCGTTGGACGTAAATTAATTTTTTAAAAATAATAACAAAACCCTAAATAATTACTGTTTAGAAATATACTGTTACACATACTAATTTTAATAGAAAGACCTTAACAATTAGAAGCAGGAAATATAGGTTTATCCAAATTAACAATAATGAATTTAGCAATGAGTATTAAACAAAGCGTGTATTTCTAACATGGTTTAACGGTATACAGTCGACTCCGGTTAACTGCACACCATCGGGCCCGTCACGAGACTGTGCTGTTAACTGGAGTGTGCAGTTAACCAAAGTACGGTACAGTACAACTTTAAATCAGCACCGCACGAATATATGTGAAGAATAAATTTAAACAATGATTAGAATCAACTCTTTCAACTTTTACTTAAATGTTAAGATTGTTTTCCTTCCTCCGAACACAACTTCACTGATTCAGCCAATGCTGTCAGACATTGATGGGTCATCTTCGACAGAAAAAGCGTTCAGCTCCAAAGTCGTCTGCATACTGTTTTACGACGTGTTGTCGTTTAAATTGAATTCCGTTGCGCATTTTCCATCTTTCAAACCATCCATTTTTTTGGTTTGAACGGTTTAGAGTAATGTTTCCCATGCTGTACTATGATTTTTCCCACGCTATTGCTCCCTAGTGGGCGCGGATATACATGTATATACCACCTAAGGCGTCCTTTACACGTCAATCATTTACAATGTTGCATTTGCCACCTTAATTGTCGGCTTATTTGAAGCGCTACAGCAGTGGACTGATCATGAATATACATTGTGCTGTTAACCAGAGTAAAATTGTATTGAATAATGTGCCATGGGCAGAAATTTTTCGTGCTATTATCTGGGGTGTGCATTTAAGCGAAGTGAAAAGCATTGGGAAAAAATGGGACCGTCATGACTACGTGCAGTTATCCGGCGTGTGCAGTTACCAATGTGCAGTTAAGTGGAGTCGACTGTATTATCAAAGTCCTGATTTATTTGGTACACAGTAATCTTAGCTATAAAACTAAACATAGAAAGCAAGGATAAAGGCTGACAAGGGTTTGAAAGTAAATTCAATCCCAGAAACATTCAATACATATTCAGCATGAACATCACCATAGGGCACCTTCCGGCCCAAAAGGTTGCCTTCATTAGTTGCGTCATATTCACGAGCCACATTGGGTAGGGGAAATGGAGGTGATGACGATAATGATGAATTCGCAGCCAAAGGTACGAATACAATATTTTCCCAGCTGATAACTATAATGAATGATTAGCTCTTTCCTCGCAGGCAACACGTGCTTTAGTAGCAATTGATCTTGTTTAATATAGCCACCTAAATGATATATGCCTTTCCTCACTTGAAGGAGTGAAAGCAACGTAAAATTCTGGATTTGCTTTATTCAATCATTCTTTGTAAATCTTAAAGCCAAAAGAATGAGATTTGGGCATTTAAACCTCACTTTTTCTCTACGTTGAACTCTCATGTTCTAAACACACACACACACACACACACACACACACACACACACACACACACGCACGCACGCACGCACGCACGCACGCGCGCGCGCGCGCACCAGGACCCACCACTTCATCGCGAATAAATGAACATTTTATCCTATTCTGTTTACCAATCATAGCATTGTTTAATTGTGTCTGAATGATAGCATGATGATAACATTGGTGCTTTAATTTCACTGTACCAAATAAGTGTAATTGAATCACATTTTCATCCCAAATAAATTCCTCAGTTAGGCGTCCTTGCTTGCATTGTTTAGAATTTGAACAATATATCTCCGGTTACTCACAAACGCTTACACCCGTACATCGTCATAATCTATCTTCACGATTCCATTTAGTGTTGTTCGAACTCGTTTCGACTTCCAGCGATAATCCAAATTCATAATTATTAAAGAGAGTCGGCTCACCTCGGATTAACGTTCACAAACTGCATATTATTTAAAAGCTCTTAAAAATACGCCTGTCTACAAAAAGACATTGCGCATGTTTGTACACTAAAAACCTTCTTTAGGAATATTGAAACCGTATGTAAGAAATTCTTTCCATAATCAACATCGATATTGAAAAACGAACCTCTGGCCTGAGTCTTCGTCTTCTTCTTGCATACTTTCGTCCTCTTGCTGCTGGTAATGTCTGGGAGAATAAAAACACATCTCATAAATGCAAATGTTATTTTTCAAATGAAATTATAGTATCAGCATTATTCAGTATGGTCAAATATCAACGCTTTAAAATATTAACTTGCTAAAAGTACAAACAGTTGTTAATATTTCATTAATATTTTCCTTGTCAATGTAAAGTTTACCTTTATTTGTCAAAATGCATCCAAAAAAATAAAACTGACCACAGAGTTATGTAGGCTTGTATCGACCTGACTTCTGCCATGATTATAAGTAATAACCTTGTTTACGAGCTTTAACAGTTCTGGAAATGAACTTGTTTAGATATGACTCACATCTATGGACTTCCATAGCTATATTGTGTGTCATAGGTCAAGTGAAATTAGTATAGTAAAGGATTTGGTAAACTATTATTCATTCCTGTTTTGTATCAGTCTTCTGGAATCTATGATCAGCGTCTGCAGATGTGTTCAGATATACTTCAAGAAACATTATTTATCTAAATTATGTATTGCAATCACAAAGTGCTCATTTTAGTTTTGGACTAATACATTACCTTGTAATTATGGAGAACTCATTTAAACACGTTCTGGATTACATCACGGTGGAACATATATATTTTTTATACTTGTGATAAGACATTGAGAATAATTTTGGTGTTTAATTCACAATATTGTACCTTTCTCTTAAATGTTCACTTTATAATTTTGACGAATACATTATTTTTTGGACTTTAACTTAATTGTTGTTTTCACATCAGATTGTAGTTTAATCTAGAGAGTCACTGGCTCTTTACATCATGGTTGAGAGTTCAGTTTAATGAAAGATTTTAGTTCAGCTATTTATGATTGTCTACAAATCTTTGACCTTGTTGTTTCATATTCAGTGTAAATTAATTTCATAACCAAGTCAATCAAATATAATAATTTTGTTCCATTATAATCAAGTAACTCTTATGTAGTCACATAATACTTTTGTAAATATGTAACCCATTTGAAATCAATTATTAATTGTGTAATCAAGTACTTCTGTTATAATCAAGACAAAACTTTACCAAGCAAGTAACACTTTTGTAATCAAGATGCCACCCAAATGTATCACATCAGTTTAAACCCCCAACAAAAGACAGTTAGGTACCTGACAATCATAACATACATTCAAAATGTTGTAAAATGTTTTTAAACTCATTTCACTGCACACCAATATGCACTCTTGCGCTAACATAAAGACCGAGACCCCAAATTTCAACAGATTGCCATCATTACGAATTATATATGAAATGCAATAAATAAATTTGTTTAATATACATCTTTTACTAGATACTAAATGGTAAACAAAAATAAAAAATGTTCTTATATTTTCTGTACACTTTATAGTTTCCTTTAGGAGCAGTGAACACGTATGTAAGAGATTGTAACCAGAGGCAAATTATTTTAAGGCAAATGATTTTAAAATCAGACTTCTCAGCAATGTCTTCTTGTTCTAAACTTTTGTCTTCTTGTTGCTCGTGTTGTCTGAAAGTAGCAATTGGTTTAAATTGATTGACAGGACAGCTCAATTAACAGTGTTTCAATGGGTATTATGGTTTATAGTGCAGCACCTCGATAATAAAGGTAATTTTGGTGACCTAAATACTAGTTGAAATTTTGGCTGTTAGATGAGGAAGGTATCTGATTAAACCGTGACGCAACTAGAGATGCATATATTCTCAGATGTTAATGCTAATAATAACGGCGATGAATCAAATGCACATCAAAGACTCTGATAATGACATCATTAATATAAATTGTTTAGGTTTCTTAAACAAATACTCACAGTTCTTCTGAAATCGCGAGACTCATTTGACGTGCCATATCCAAGTCACGGTTATTGTATCCAGATTCCGTTAAATCTTCATTTCTATTTCAAACAGAAAAATAATATTTAAACACCCTTTTATACAGAGCAGGAAGTACATCTTTCCGCATATTACAAAAGTTAATAATTAAAGCTAAGTTGATAGCTTTACTGTGCACTATACTTCAAGTAATAGTTTTAATGGCATTAATTACTTTGTAAAGGAGTGTATTTTCTCAGATCAAATGCTTAGAATTTTTAAACACAAAATTCCCATTATCCAGGATTTAGACACTCCGAACATGCATCAAACGTTGCTACATACTACACGCTTACATAGATGCATATATATATATATATATATATATATATATATATATATATATATATATATATATATATATATATATATATATATATATATACACACACAGTCGACTCCACTTAACTGCACATCGGTAACTGCACAGGCCGGATAACTGCACGTAGTCACGCCGGTCACATTTTTTTCAATTGCTTTTCAATGGGAACAAACTTCGGATAACTGCACTTCGCTTAAATGCACACTCTGGATAATAGCACGATAAATTTCTGCCCGTGGCACATTATTCAATACAATTTTACTCCGGTTAACAGCTCAATGTATAGTCATGATCCAGTCTACTGCTGTAGCGCTTCAAATAAGCCGACAATTAAGATGGTAAATGCAACATTATAAATGATTGACGTGTAAAGGACGCCTTAGGTGGTATATACATGTATATCCGCGTTCACTAGGGAGCAATAGCGTGGGAAAAATCATAGTACAGCATGGGAAACATTACTCTAAACCGTTCAAACCAAAAAAATGGATGGTTGGAAAGATGGAAAATGCGCAACGGAATTCAATTTAAACGACAACACGGCGTAAAACAGTATGCAGACGACTTTGGAGCTGAACGTTTTTTCTTTTGGAGATGACCCATCAATGTCTGACAGCAGTTTTCGAATAACAAGCGATCTATAGAATTTCGTGAAATTCGCTATTATTCATTGATTCATTGCTTGAATTAGTGAAATTGTGTTCGGAGGAAGGAAAACAATCTTAACATTTAAGTAAAAGTTGAAAGAGTTGATTCTAATCATTGTTTAAATTTATTATTCACATATATTCGTGCGGTGCTGATTTAAAGCTGTACTATACAGTACTTCGGTCAACTGCACACTCCAGTTAACAGCACAGTGTCGTGACGGGCCGAGGGTGTGCAGTTAACCGGAGTCAACTGTATATATATATATATATATATATATATATATATATATATATATATATATATATATATATATATCTGTGTGTGTGTGTGTGTCTTTTCTACAGGCCATTGTAGACTAGAGCCTCGCCATGATCAGATACAGTGACATCGTGACACTATTTTCCCATTCTTTGTATTAGATGAGGCAGAGAAAAAAGTCACGTTTGTGCTTGACAATCCTGAATATCATAAATTTAACCATGAGTTTAAAATCTATATCTGAATCCCTCAAAAGGATATGAAACAATTTACAAAGATCAGATTTTAAAGAAAACTTTTGCTGTTTAGAACAACTGACCTAAAACTAAACTGGATAGTCATGGCTGTAATCATTTTCGCTCATATGTAGTTCTTATCTGAATTGGTATGTTTTTGTTTTTAATGGTTTAACGCCATTTGTCAGCACAATATAGGCTATACATGGCGGTAAGTATTAATGGTGAAGGAAGAACCCGGAAACCCCCGGAATTAACCACCGACCCACGAGAAGTTACATGCAAGCTTTCCCACATAAGTACATTTGCCAAATCTTAGACTCGAACACACGCAGACAGAGGTGGGATGGCAGTGGTCCGTAACGGACAGCGCTTTAGACCACTCGGTCACTGGGGACCCCTTATCGGAATTGGTAAAGACTGTGTTCATGCTTTATATAAATATTCTTGAAGTTCACTCTGTGTGTGTGTGTGTGTGTGCATAATTGCTTAAACAGTACTATCTTCTTTCGATTTATGTTCACCTTCCAATCTATGCATTTCTTGTTTTTCTCCTTCTTAGAATTGTAAACGCTAAACTGTATTTTCTTGTTTATGCAATCCAAACATTTTAAAGAGTTTCCAAGACAATAAATAAGCATGGCTTTCATAAAAAAATGACAGAAATTCTCAGTTTTCCTCTATTTCAACACACGTTAATACCGATAATCACTCGTTACTCTATTTTTCTTTCATAGATATGGTGTATGTTGACCTGAATAGACGAAGCTTATTTGAAGCTTATTGGATTCATAAGTTAGATATTTTGTATCCTAATAGCCATAATATCAATGCATTATTTATTAAGCCCCAAATTAAATACTGGGCACAACAATAAGACTGGCTTATGTTTCAGATGTTATTCCAGGAAAACTGCTTTTCCTAATAAACAAAATTTTAGACTCCTCCACCTGACCTAGGTCACATTTAGAGTGTTATTTTGTTATATGAGAGGGCCTGTTACTAAAGTTATAATAAGGAGCATAGTAAACATGATCTCCATGACTCATTGAAGGATAATAATCCATATATTTATCCTTCAGTTAGAAAAAAAGGTCAATAATGTTGTTTCCGAAACTGTCATTGATTTTCGACAGGGTCAGTTATTCCGTTTTGCATTACCCAAAACATATGATGAAATTTATAAATGCAAAGAGCTAACAACCTTTTCAAATGAAATATACATAACATAACTCAAGCATCATCCTCATATTTTAAGTATTTACTCTGTTGTGTAATATACATGCTACTCATTATCAAAATACACATAGCTGAATATCAAAATAATGTAATATGTTTTGTATTGTAAATTACAATAGCATTGGATCAAGAACAAATATCTTCTGACAACTAACCTTTCTGATATTCTAGAAGTTCGGATATCCAATTCTGAGACCCTGTGCTCGGAATGATTGTCTTCGCCCCCATAACTTTCCCTTGAAAAAGAATAAGCTCATATAGCTCGTGAAAATGCATACCTTGTATTAATATAGAAGCTCAAACATTACCATGAAGGAAGAAAACATCCTCTGTGTAAAAAGATCTTTATAAGTCAGTTTGACTAATGATTTTACAAAGTCGCTTCTCATGAGACCATACAATAAGTGGTGGTATTTCACAGACTTACTAATTACTGATTACCATGTAAATGCAATACCATGACTTGATCTATGGCATTCCAAATAACCCTGTCAAATATTCAGGCTAACGTCGAATTTGTGGGAGATCAAAACGTGTTTCACCACAATCTTGCTGTTTAAGCAGTAGATTTTGATAAGAGTTCAAAATGATTAACTGGATAACTTCAAATAGCGCTGTTTCAGAAGCCAAGATCCTTATTTTGGTTTATATTGCAACGCCATGACGATAATGTTACCAGAGCGATTTCTGGTCCAAATACTACTCGAGATTTCAGCAGTTATTGGATAGAGGCATCTGATTACCGGTACACCACGAGGCAAAAAGCACTGAATATATCATAAGTTAAATGATAGCGATGACGATGACACCAATAATATAAATTTTTAATTTTAATAACAAATACTCACCGTTCTTTTGAAATAGCTAGGCTTGCTTTAACTGCTATTTCCAAGTCACTTTGATTGTATCCCGACTGAGTGAAATCTCCTCCATTCCTATTTTTAACAGAAGAATGATACTTTAAAATAAAACTGTGTGAATCATACTTGATAGATGAATCAGCAGATACATTTTCACGTGTTATAATTGTTAATTGAAACTAACTTTTACTAAATCTACTGGACACTATACAAGAAGCAATACAGTTTTATTGGCATTATATTTGTTATGAATCGAATGCTTCTAATTTTTAGACGCGGAGTGACCATCAAACCTATTTTGTATTACCTACCTACAAACCTACCTACCTACATAGCTGCATGCATACATACATACATACTAAAAATGGAAGCGCATTAATGGAACACTGCAAAACAAAAATAAGATGCAAATTCCTCCAATCTCATTCGGCCGCACTCAACTAAGTGTAAAAATCTCATGCATTATCTTTAAAAGCGATGAGCATTTAAACGTAGCTAAGAAAATGAGAAGAAAAGCGGTGGTTCCAATTTATTAATGTATATTTGTCACCGTTATTTGAACACGAATTATTAGCATTCATTTTCATGCTCTAGGCTTCCATTTCAAAAGGATATATATAATTTTAGCAACGTTTAGCAAAGCTGAAATATATATTAATAAGATACCATTAAGGAATTTGAATTAATAATTGACTTTGCAGTGTGGCGATGGAAAATGTAATGTTGCAGTGTTTCAAACAAATATAACATTACACTAATAGCGGTCAGGTATGTAATAGGGTTAAACCAACAGCTTTCGATATGCATTGTATTATCTCACACCTGTGACGTCTCATTGGACCGTTCGTTCCTATCAGTTGAAGACTGTCTAAAGGTACTAAGGACGATCTGAAGAAAAAAAAAACATTTTGTTGAAAAGATTTTACATTCAAGCTCCGTGATTTCAAGTCAAGTCATTCTGGCGAAACTGGCGTAGAATGGGATATCAAAACGTATTGTAAATTTTAGTGGAATTCCTTCGCAGTGAATGCTTTTTAAATTAATATAAACAGTTAAGGGGGACAAAAGCAAGACGTATATGGTAGATACTAATTACTGGCCTTTGCGAGCATGAAACCAGGCAAACGATATTTAAATATTTAGGAGAAAGGTGGTGCGGTTAAGAGTAAAACATCAAAAGCGAAGCAAGACAATATCTGCTGTTGAGTTGGAAATGTCCTAAGGGTTGTCCCCATCAATGACTGCCTCAACCCTCTCCACCATCTTGTTTAAGATCCCACCTCCAGCCGCCTTAGTCTTATGCTATGTACTGTCAAAGTCTTTATCTTTACCGTTAACCGTGGAACAGGAAACAGAATAAGAGCGGATATGTGAATTCAAAAGTCATTCTTTATGGATATGCTAAATCTTGTATTTCCGGAAGGACTAGGTTACAGCTTACAGCTTGTAAAAAATCCATTAAATAACTTTATTGTTCTGATAATGCTGTTTACTTTGTCGATTTATGGGTTGTACCCAAAATTTCAGGTTTGACGAAGTATGCGAATACATTTGCATATTTATAAAATATGTAATCAAACTGTTCTCAAATGTAGTCGTTTAGCAACAAACGGCGTATTTTCTGTAAACAGTTTCCACAAGTATTTATATAACAACAAATTATTTTCTTTGTAATGAAACTATTCCCAAATGAATGTATTTAGCAACACACTGTGTGTATTTATGTAATCAAGGTGATTCCAAATGTATTTATTTAGCAACAAACAGTATATTTATGCAATCAAACTGTTCTCAATTTAAGTATTTAGTTAGCAACAGACTGTGTATGCTGTATCGTCTCCTAAACAGCACGGGGTAAAAAACCGTGTAAGCATAGAAATAAATTTCAACAAGATTGATGCAGATAATAAAATATCGACACATTGTGCCGCTGAGTGAAAAGCAAAAGCCCCACTTCTGCAGTGCTGGAAAAGAATTGTTCATACATTTTGCATATCATTTAAACTATTTTGCAAACTTGATTCGTGAGAAAAATAAATTTGCATTTTGGTACATGTTATAGTTTTACTTAGAAACAGTGAACACGTTTTTAAGATCTTGTAACCAAAGTCAAATTATTTTAAGACAAATAATTTGAACAACGTCTTATCAAAGTCGTTTTTTAAAAGTCAGATAACTCCTGGTTTGATCTCTGATGATGAAGGTGTCGGCGATCGTGTTACGTTCAGCTTGGATCATACTCGGCGCCATCATGCTCTCTTCGATGAGCCAGATGAGGGAGTTCTGCGGTATCGATGGCTGAAAGGTAAGATATCTTCGTTTGCGCACCACTGGATGAAACTGTGCCATTGACGTAATATAATTTCGGAGTTGAGGGCCGTCGCGCCGATCCGATTCTCACAACGACTGGTGGCAAAAAAGTTTAATTCTGAGGGCCTGATTAAGATGATCCAGATGTGCAGGTTCGTGGCTCCGGACAAAGATGAAACAACTGCCGTTGTGATCATATGTATAGATGAAGGAAAACACGAATTCCGCGGAGCTTCGTATGCAAGATTGATGAGATCGTTAATCCACAACTCCACCCGAGAGAGTGGTGCAATGAGGATGAGGCAACGAGCTGATTCCCTTGTTTTCTATATCACTTTGGAAAACATAGATGTTAGGGATTAGTGTATGAGCTTTGGTTGGTCCAATCCAGAGATAGAACACCACTGCCCAAACTGTCAAAAAACATTTTGTTGAAAAGATTTTACATTCGAACTCCGTGATTTCAAGTGATACTGGCAAAACTGGCGTATAATCGGATGTCAAAACTTATTGTAAATTTTAGTGGAATTCCTTTGTTGTGAATGCCTTTTAAATTAGTAAAAACAGTCAAGGGGGACAAAGTCAAGATGTATATGGTAGATCATGATGACTGGGCTTTTCGATTATGACATTACAAGATTCGTCAGACAAAAAATGACACCGGGGCCGATATTGAGCCTCCATTGGGGTGTCTGGAATTTATAAACAGTGTTGTAGGCAAAACGCAGAAACGTCCATGGGAGCCTTATGAATAGAGATAAAGGTATGCGTAGACTAACCCAAAGAGATGTCAAAGTCTCCCCTTTGGATATCGCTTAAATTGCGCTGTGGTTTTCTAAGAAGGAGATAAACACAAAATGCAAGGATTGGAAGGTCCTCTTTTATCAAATGAAGATAGTACTGTTTAAGCAATTTTTCACACACAGTGAACTTCAGGAAGTTTGATATAAAGAACTTATTCAAGTGTTTGTCCAACATATTGCATGCTACATTATTTGTTAGTGTTCAGTTTTTAATTCTGCTTTAGAAGTTTATAAATTTTCGTTCATTATGTTGTCTGATATACTTGTTGGTCGAAATTGAAAAGGCTTTGTCCTTCTTATTTCTTTTACAATTCATCACTAACATTTTCCATCTGTTTTGCTAAGTTTAGTGATCGTTTTTGTTGTTAATCTGCTAATCAGTCGACCTAATACAAAAGAGGTATTTTTTCAAAGTCATAACACTAATTGTCTACCAACTGTTGTGATTTATTTATATAACCTTTATAACAATATACCTATATTATGATTGATTGTCTCTATTTGATTTTTTTAAATACTAAATACTGAAGAGAAATTCGTTAGCAGAAAATGAGCCTCCAACTTTCTGTTACGACTATTGACTTTAAGTAACAGAAGAAAAATAATCGAAAACCAACAAGTTTTATAAAAATTCAACAAGCAATATATTTCCTTAAAGCACAAATACAGAATGTAAATAAATCACTGACTGTATTGAGAATTAAAAACATAAGTCTTAACGATTTGAGTTTTCAATAAAGTTTAGAGGTATTCCAAGCTAAATCCTACGCTGAAAGTCTTGATGTGCCTTTGATAAGCTGAACTGTAATGATGTACAAACAATCCTTCTTGAATAACAAAAATATCCAAAAATATATTTTTCTTTGAATTCACTATAAATCCAAGTCTCTATTTCCATGAATATTATTTTAGATGAACACATTGAATTTCCAGAGAAAAACTAATTTCAATAAAAAAAAATTCAAGCCCAGATGAAATAATGGGTACAACAATAAGACTGACTTATGTTTTAGATGATATTCCAGGAATAAATGTTTTTCTAATAAACAAGGCTGTAGACTCCTCCACCTGACCTAGGTTACATTTAGAATGTTCTTTTAATAAAATAATATTTCCGAATGAAACATTTCATTCTAAAAGGTTCCAAAAGTCGCAAAATAAAATCTTTGTTATAATTAGAAAGCCTGTTTCTAAAATTATAATAAGGAGCATAGTAAACACAATGTCCATGACGCATACAAGGATAATAATCCATATATTTATCCTTCATTTAGAAAAAATGTCAATAATGTTGTTTCCAAAACTGTCACTGATTTTCGATTGGGTCAGTTATTCCGTTTTACATTACCCAAAACATATGATGAAATGTATAAATGCAAAAAGCTAACAAACATTTCAAATTAAATATACACAACATAACTCAAGCATCATCCTCATATCGTAAGTATTTACTCTGTCGTATAATATACATGCTACTCATTATCAAAATACACATAGCTGAATATAATTAGGTCCGTGTAAATGTTTTACACAGTAGAGGCGCGGTGCGGATAACATAAATAGTGTGAAATTGCCTCAAAGGATAAAAGTGTATGAAAAATATTATAAATTGTGGAAACAATAATGTATTTTCTTTCTTTGATGAATTAAAGTGAAACGATGGTTACGTTATGGAATTCAAATGACAGTAATATGTTTTGTATTGTAAATTACAATAGCGATGGATCAAGTATAAATATCTTCTTACAACTAACCTTTCTGATATTTTAGAAGTTCGAATATCCAACTCTGACAAACTGTGTTCGGAATGATTGTCTTCGCCAACATAACCTTGCCTTGAAAAAGAATAGGCTCATATAACTCGTGAAAACGCATGCCTTTTAATAATATATAAGCTCAAACATTACCGTGAAGGAAGAAAACTGCCTCTGTGTTAAAGATCTGTATAAGTCAGTTTGACTAATGGTTGTACAAAGTCACTTCTCATGAGGCCATAAATTAGTGGCGGTATTTCACAGACTACCCAATTACTGATTAACATCACGTGTTATACCATGACTTGATGTATGGCGTTCCAAACAACCCTGTCAAATATTTAGGCTCGCGTCGAATTTGTGGGAGATCACAACGTGGTTCACCACAATCTTTCTGTTTAAGCAGTAGACGTTGATAAGGTTTCAAAATGATTGACAGGATAACTTCAAATAGCGATGTTTCAGGAGACACGATCCTTATACATTTTGGTTTACGTTGCAATGCCATGACTATAAAGTCACCAGAATGATTTTTGGTCCAAATACTACTTGAGGTTGAGGTTTGAGGTTTCTGCACTAGTTGAGGTTTCTGCACTTAGTGGATCGAGGAATCTGATTACACCATGACGCAAAAAAGCACTGAATATATCATAAGTTAAATGATAGCAATGATTATGACGATGGCAAACACTAATAATATAAATTATTTATTTTTAGAACAAATACTCACTGTTCTTCTGAAATTGCTAGGCTCGCTTTAACTGCTATTTCCAAATCACTTTGATTGTATCCCGACTGAGTGAAATCTCCTCCATTCCTATTTCTAACAGAAGAATGATACTGTAAAATAAAACTGTGTGAATCATGCTTGATAGATGAATCAGTATAATTGTTAATTGAAACTAACTTTCACTAAATCTACTTGACACTATACAAGAAGAAATACAGTTTTATTGGCATTACATTTGTTAAGAAATCGACTTGTAGTGACCATATCCAGCATTAGAGCACTGGAAGATAGATCAAAGCTATTTTGTATTACCTACCTATCTACATACGTATGTCTTCCTTGCAGGACAATTTAGACTATAGCCGCGTCTTGACACAACTCAGTGACAACATCCACCCTACTTTCCCATTCCTTGCTTTGAATGCGGCGAAGAACAATCATCTTCCTGCTTAGCATGACTATTATTTAAAAAAAAACTGTCATGTTCATGCTTAGCAAGCCTAACTATTATAAACACCGGTCATGTTTGTAATTGAGATGTCTATTATATAAAAACGGTCCTATTCATGCTTGGCAAATCTGTTATAAAAACTGGTCATGTTCGTGCTTAGCAAGCATAACTATTATATAAACCGGTCCTGTCCGTGCTTGACATGCCTAACTATTACAAAAACCGATAATGCTCGTGCATGACATGCCTAACTATTATAAAATCCGGTCCTATTCAAGCTGAGCATGTCTATTATAAAAACCGGTCGTGTTCCTGCCTAGCATGCCTGTTATAAAAACCAGTTATGTTCGTGTTTAGCATGTCTAACTATGATAAAAACCGGTCATGTTCGTGCTAGGCATGTCTAACTATGATAAAAACCGGTCATGTTCATGCTTAGCAGGCTTAACTATTACAAAAACTCTAAGCTCGATTGTTACAACTAGATCTGAATGCCCGAAAACAAACTGCATATAATGGTTTAATACATTTTGTTCAATTATAGATCGTATCAGAGCTATTAAAGACTGTCAAATTGTTATAAGAATTATTCTAAAAGTTTCCTCTCATAAAATATCTGAAGTTGAAGTTCTATCTTCATTTCATTTATTTAGAATTTCCAATCTTTCTAATCATCTAATCAACGAGTTTGTTTCCTTTCTCCTCCCTAGAATTACAGATGCTAAATTTTGCTTTTTCTTACGTCAAATACTGATATGCATTGTAAGCGGGCGTCTAAGAGACCAGATTCCACTCTAGGTGCACCACTGACCTGACAAAGATAGATTCAGATGCACCTTTAACCTGGAAAAGAGTTATTCAAGTGCCATTCTGACCTTTAAATGCGTTCTTCACACACACACACACACACACACACACACACACACACACACACACACACACACACACACACATACATACATACATACATACATACATACATACATACATACATACATACATACAAACATACATAAATACATGCTAAAAATGGAAGCGCATTAATGGTACACCGCAAAACAAACATTAAGATGCAAATTCCTCCAATCTCAGTCAGCAGCACTCAACTAAGTGAAAATATTCATGCATTATGTTTAAATGCGATGAGCAAGTAAAAGTAGCTAAGAAAAGGAGAAGAAAAGCGACGGATCCAATTTATTAATGTATATTTGTCGTCATTTTTTTAACACGAGCTACCACTCCGGTGGCCTAGTGGTTAGAGCCCGGAAACGGGAGGTCGTGGTTCGATCCCAGGCCGAGTCATACCAAAGACTTACAAAAATGGTACTAACAGCTGCCTCGCTTGACGCTCAGCATTAAGAGGTTTAGTGTTAGGCCTGGTAGGCCTGGTGTAAGAATAATGTGACTGGGTGGGACATCATGCTACATGTCTGTGGCATGATGCCCCAGTGCTAGACATCACTATAAACTGCCTCACTGCAGACATCGTAGCGATATGACTGAAAAATTGTTAAAAGCTACGTTAAAATTCCGAATCGAACAAACAAACAAACAAATGAACACAAGTTATTATCACTCGTTATCTTCATCTAGGGCGGTCTAGGCTTCAATTTCAAAAGGATATATATAATTTTAGCAACTCTTAAATGTATTGTAATAACATTCCATTAGGACATTTGCATTATTACTTGACTTTGCAGTGTGGCGATAGAAAGTATTATGTTGCAGTGTTTCAAACAAATATAACATTACACTAATAGCGGTCAGGTATGTGATAGAGTTAAACCAGCAGCTTTCGATATGCATTGTATTATCTCACACCTGTGACGTCTCATTGGACCGTTCTTTCCTATCAGGTCAAGACGGTCTAAAGGTACTAAAGACGATCTGAAAAAAAAAAACATTTTGTTGAAAAGATTTTACATTCAAGCTCCGTGATTTCAAGTCAAGTCATACTGGCGAAACTGGCGTAAAATGGGATATCAAAACGTATTGTAAATTTTAGTGGAATTCCTTCGCAGTGAATGCTTTTTAAATTAGTAAAAACAGTCAAGGGGGACAAAAGCAAGACGTATATGGTAGATCTTGATGACTGGGCTTTGCAATTATGAAGCTAGGCGTACGATATTTAAATATTTATGAGAAAGGTGGTGCGGTTAAGAGTAAAACATCAAAAGCAATGCAAGACAATATCTGATGTTGTGTAGGAAATATCCCAGGGGTTGTCCCAAACAGTGACTGCCTCAACCCTCTCCACCACCTTGTGTAAGATACCACCTGCAGCGTCCTTAGTCTTATGCTATGTACTGTCAAAGTCTTTATCTTTACCGTTAACCGTGGAACAGGAAACAGAATAAGAGCGGATATGTGAACTCTAAAATCATGCGTACTGGATAAGCTAAATCTTTGTATTTCTAGAAGGACTAAGTTATAGCTAACAGCTGGTAAAAAAATCTATTAAATAAGTTTAATGTTAAAAAAAATGCTGTTTACTTTGTCGATTTCTGGGTTGTACCCAAAAATGAAGGGTAGAGTATGTTTCGAGTACATTTGCATATTTATAAAATATGTAATCAAACTGTTCTCAAATGTAGTCGTTTAGCAACAAACGGCACTTTTTATGTAATCAAACTGTTTACACAAGTATTTTGTTTTTAGTCACAAACTATATTTTCTGTGTAATCAAAATATTCCCAAATGAGTGTATTTAGCAACGAACTGTATATATTTATGTAATCAAGCGGTTTACAAATGTATTTATTTAGCTAGCAGTAAAGAGTATATTTTAGGTAATCAAACTTTTGATGATGTAATTCAAAACACAGCTGCTCGGATCATCTATAGAGTACCACGATCAGAGCACACCTACCCACTACTATGTACCCTACAATGGCTATCCATTCGATCCATAATCAAACACAAAATTTGTTCTCTGTGCTCCGTTTCAATGACGGACTCCAGCCCAACATACCTATCTGGCCTCACCCATGTAAACCAAGCAGAAGCGAGACAAAGACTGTTGTTTCAAAGCTGGCCGGCGTACAACAGGAAGAAGAATTCCAGTTATTTCCCTTTCGCCCCAATAGATAAACAATTTAAAAATTCGGCCAATAATTTTGATAACCTGGTGCAAATTCATCTTAAATCGTCAACCGTTGTGTCAATTGTCAAAGAGATACCTGTACGTATTGCATTATTCAACGCCCAATCACTAGCATTACCGAAAAAGCGCACAGAAATAGTTAATTTTATCAATGACCAGAATATCGACGTCTTCTTCCTGACAGAAACATGGCTAAAAACATCAGGCAATGAGCCCAAAGTGCGCGGATTTAACAACCACCGCTTACTCCATCAAGTCGTTCCCCGCAACTCTCGCAGAGGTGGAATTGCTGTCATCACAAAGAATGACACAATAAAATGCCTGAAGTACAACACAACCTTCAATTTCTGCCACACATCGTTTGAACTAGTCCAAACAACACTCACACTGGAACAAAGGTCAGTCAATTATAAATGTCTCTACCGTCCTCCTCCTAGTAGAAAAAACAAGCTTACTGAATCTCTCTCTCTGGAACAGTTTCCGAATCTTCTGGAGTATGGAAATTCGATAGGTGGCAACCTAATTATTCTTGGAGATTTCAACTTTCACTTTGACTGTCCTGAAAACTCACATACGTCAAAACTTCTAGATTCCAATCATGTTTTCAACCTTAAACAGTCAGTTAACCAACCCACCCATAAACTTGGTCACATTCTAAACTGATTTCTTCATATACCTGATGTTACTATTCTGCAATCCATCCATGTATCCAAAGAACTTGCATCAGATCTCTTCAGTATATGCCATCTCGATATATCAGTCCCTAATCCTCAACCTTTATTTGCTACTAAGAGAAACTTTCCGTATGATAAATAAAACCAACTTAATGCATGACATCCAAGAAAACCTAACAACTTACTTACATCCTACAGCGGAACAACTCAATAACTGCCTGCGTTCATTCCTTGGAAAACATCCCCCAGCAACCAAATGCATAGTATCAATTAAGAAAAGTGTTCTCCGTGTTATAGCAGTTAGGTACCACCTTCGCACTGCTAAAAGACATCGCAGTAAAGCAGAGAGGCTTTGGCTTTCCACCAGACTCACTATTCATAAACAAATCTATGAAGCCCCTAAGAATAACGTCACATAGTCCATTCAGCCAAATTATTTAACTAAAGTACTGAGATCACGGAGAGTTCCAGTCACAAAGTGCTCTTCGCGATAACTAACAAACTAATGTCAAGAAACAAACGCACTCCACTGCCATCTACCTTCTCTCCAGTAGACTTTCCTGACCTATTTACAAATTTCTTTCGTGACAAAGTACAAACCATTAGAGATTCGCAGGACAACACAATTTCGGTTGACTCGTCACCATATAAGTTATGATACAGAATTTCAGCGACAACCATTAGGAACATTTGAACATGTCTCTATTGATGTAGTACGGACAATCGCGATGAAGAATACATTAAAGTCTTGTGACTCATCCAATTCCAACATCACTGTAGCTTGAGTGCTTAGACCCAATATTGCCTTCGCAAACTACCGTCCATCAGTGGCGTAGCGAGGGTGTTTGGCGCCCGGTGCATGGTTCATATTTTCGCCCCCCCCCCCCTCCCGGAGTAGCGTAGAGTATTTGGCGCCCAAGATGACTGGATAAGTACGCGTGACCCAGATTCAGTCTGAACCAGAGTTAATCTCAATCAGCAGACAATCGGGCACGGACTTAGTTGTTTCTTCTGAAGCACACTTTGAAACATATACACTCAATCCTCCTCTTCCAGCACCCCCTCCCCCGCCTCACCCCAAGACGGAGCCGGGTGCACCTTGCACCCCCTAGCTACGTTACTGGCTCCAAGTTTCTAATCTACCATTTATATGCAAAATCTTAGAAAAAGTTGTTCTAACCCAACTTGTATCTCATTTGAATTCAGTCATTTTAGCAATGTACAGTCTGCATATCACCCTTACCACAGTACTTAAACTACTCTTCTGAAAGTATTTAATAACATTCTCTCTGCTTTGGATAGTGGAAAGATTACAGCCCTTACCCCTTCTTGATTTATCTGCAGCATTTGACACAATAGACCACGATATATTACTTCACCGTCTCCAGCATGTATTTGGCATTCAGAATACACCTTATAGTAGTTCAAGTCCTACTTAGTCAACAGGACACAAGTTGTATCTGAAAATGGAATAAACTCCAGCCCAGTTGATCGGGGTCTGTTTTTGGACCTGTTATATTCATTCTACACACTCAGCTGCTCAGAAGTGTCATAGATCATCACCTAGTGTCACACCAATTACACGCTGATGCACCCAGATATACAAGTCTAGCCACCCAAATGAAATTAATGCTACCATCCATGGAGTAAAGAGGTGCATTTCTGATGTGACTCCAGTCCAATATACCTATCCGACCTCACTCATGTGTACACACCAGCAAGATACTTACGCTCCTTTTCTGACAATGGTATACTCATTGTTCCCACTATAAAAACGAAGTTATATGGACAACGTTATTTTGCATACCAGGACCCAGCATCGTGGAACGACTTGCATATTGAAATTAGAAACAAAGACAGTGATCACTTTCAAGAGTGCTCTTAATACTCATATTTATCGACTGCAAGAACAAACTTAAAGACCTAATAATGTTTCATACCTTAATTATTTTCAGCATGCTTTAATGCTTTCTAAATTCATGGTGTTTTTGTTTTTTGCTTTTTGAAGTGATTTTATTATTAATGGTGTAAAGCGCTTATTGCTTCTTATCATTATGCGCTGTCATTATTATTATTATTATTATTATTATTATTATTATTATTATTATTATTATTATTATTTAGTTAGCAACATACTGTATATGTTATATTGTCTCCTAAACAGCATGATAAAAACAGTGTAAGCATAGTAATAAAAAATATATATCTGCAACATTGGTGCAGTTAAAATATCTCATCTTAGTGCCGCTGAATCAAAAACTAAAGCCCCACTTCTGGAGTGCTGGAAAATAAAGTCATTTAAAATTTTTACAAACTTGACTCGTGAGGGAAAAAAATCTGTATTTTGGTACACGTTATAGTTTCCCTTGGGAACCATAAACACGTGTATAAGCTCATGTAACCAGAGCCAAATTAGTTTGAGACAATTAATTTTGAAAACGTCTCAGCAAAGTCTCTTTACTAAGGTCAGATAACTCCTGGTTTTATATAATATCCTCTCTCTGATGATGATGACAGGTATCGGCGATAATGGAGCGTTAAGCTTGGATCGTACTCGGCGTCAACTTGCCCTCTTCGATGAAACAGATGAGGAAGTAAGCTATCTGCAGTATCGATAGCTAGAAATGTAAGATATATTCGTGTGCGCACCACTGACTGAAAGTGTGCCATTGACCTAATGTAATTTCGGAGTTTAGTGCCGTCTCACCCAAGCGATTCTCACAACGACTGGTGGCAGAATGGTTTAATTCTAATGGCCTGATTAAGATGACTCAGATGTGCAGGTTCGGTGCTCCGGACAAAGATGAAATAACTGCCGTTGTGGTCATATGAATAGATAGATGAAGAAAAATACGATTTCCGCGGGGTTCTGTATGCAAAATTGATAAGGTAGTTCATGCACACCTGCTCCCAACAGAGTGATGAGATGAGAATGAGGCAACGTGCTGATTCCCTTGCTTTTTATATCACTTTGGAAACATAGGTGTTGGGGAATTAGTGTATGAGTTTAGGTTGGTCCAATCCAGCGATAGGGCATCACTGCTTAAGCTGTCGAGTCGATGAGAGAGAAAGGATGGGGTTTTGGCATCCCCAATCGTCTCAAACAGGCTCACCAAATGTAGGTTCCATCGGATGCAGATCTAAGTAAAAACCAAGGGATGGAGAGACCATCTATTATGTACAATTAGATTGTTCGTAGGGAGGGATCGGTCACTGCATTAAGGAGTCCTAGGATATGGTGAATCTATATGGCTAGTGGATAGCAACAACACTTTAAAAAGTCCCACACCATGACACAATGTCTGGGGACTAGGTTCCTCCTTGTTGTTGAAGAAAAATCATCATTGTTCCCCGCTATGATGGTAGCGGGCGGTCTCCTAAGCCTTGGGTGCTTGCATCGGTATAGACTGTAATCTCTAGCATGTGGACGTGTAGATGCATTACAGCTATGAGCCAAGTTAGTTTGTTCCCAATTTCGCCAATGGTGTCTCAGTTGAGTGCAGATTTCAAGAAGATGGCCGTGTGGGAAAAGATATGGACTCCATTCGTGCAGAAAAATAAGTAGAAAGTCAATATAAGTCAACCTAGGACCATGATGTCCGCTGCCGAGGTGTAGCAATCACGTGAGGATAGAATCCTTTAAAAAAAGGCGATACAATGGGTAATTTTCATGCCTGATCCTGAGGGAGACAAAACATGGTGCTTGTGTATTGAAGTACATACCGAGGTGAACAAATGGTTGAGATGCTACAAAGTCGGATTTTTCCTTGTTGATGAAAAGTCCAGATCGGTAACAAGGACTATCACGACTGGTTAGAGCTAATTCGCTTATTTTGCTGCAGGATGTTGTCCAGGTAGCTAGATGTTGCCAAACTAGAAATAGGTCTGACGTGTGCCATTACTTAATTCGCGGAGGAGGTAAGACCCTGGGGCCGATGTTTAGCCTCCATTGGGATGCCTTGAATTTATAGATAGCGTTGTAAGCAAAAAGCATGAACCTCCATGGGAGCCTTATGAATAGAGACATAAAGGTATGCGCCGTCTAACCAACAAAGATGAAAAAGTCTCCCCCATGGATATCGCTCAAAATGCGATGTGGTGTTTGAAGTGGTATACAAGGGACGTGGATACATGGATTAAGGGTGCTTATGCTGAAAACCAGACGTAGAGAACTGTTAGCCGAAGGGACAAGATTGTTCTTTTAGGGTTTAACGCCATTTTCAGTACACGATAGGCTAAACATGGCGGCCAGTATTATTGGTGGAGGAAGAATCCGGGAAAACCTCTGGAAAGAACCACCGACCCACGAGAAGCTACTGGCAAGCTTTCTCACATAACTACATTAGCCAAATCTTAGACTCGAACCCACGCAGGCAGAGGTGAGACGGTAGTGATCCGTAATGGCTTGATGGCTTGTCAGTGTACTTCATCCATCGGGACGTTAAACAGAAGCAGAATACAAAGAATGTGCTCTTAGCTTGAGACTAACACCCATGCTCTGAGGTATTCTGAAGATAAACTATGCTCCGTCGGTTTGAAGTTAAAGTAAACAAAAGTCCAACAACAAAGTCACGGCAACGATATTTCTCACTAATTAACAACATATACATAAATCTACCTGACTGTCTACATTACACAAGAAAAACCTTCGCGTAAAAGGGAACTGAGGCAGAGTTATGAAGACGTACACAGAAGGTGCGACAAAATCCACTGTGAGGCAGTACTTGTAAGGAATAAGGCCAAGATTCCGCTCGTACAAGTAAATACATTAAAGTTGGCGCCTACTTAAGCCTTGGATATAAACTCGCCAATATGTACCTGTTTGTAAAGGAATTACACATATATAGGAGTTATATGAGCACTAGAGACTGCACATATACAATATGCATAGAATAAACTGACGGTGAAGTCACTTAAGCTCCACGTGCATGTGTGACGAGGACAAAGTGTGCCAACTTTTAAAGGCAGGACATTGTCCTGATAGAAAGAGAGAAAAAGTATATATAGAAATACAGATGGAGTATACTTTCCTTAGAAGTGGAAAACACCGCAACTTGTAGTGCTATATCTTCCACGTAGCTTCTTGTATTGCGACGTCTCTCGTGACGAGAGCGTGCTTGACTTCTTGGCACGAGCGGAAGTGTTAACTGGGATATTTTTTTTGCTGTGCGTTCAAGTCTTATATGTAAAGGTAGTTCACTCTTCCCGACCGCCAAATAGGTCGGTATACGACGTTTAGCTCCCTTTAGCTAAAAGTATCTGGGAGGACTGGGTTTGTTCGGTAGTAAAGAATACGTATGTCCCACATTATGCAGAGTTTTCATGTTCATTGCTCATAAGAGTCCCAAATTCATAAGCTGTCAGAAACGGAACTAGATTGGTTGAAGATACTCACCTTCCATGATTGTTTGACCTGTGATGTGTTGTTTTCATCTTATCACTCGATCCAGCATTTGACATATTGGTATTTCTGATATCAGGTAGTGGGTTTCTGTGCAACAAAAATGTAAGACCTTTATTCGATACTTGATGTAATAAAAATCAGTCAGTCCAAATATGTATACATTATTCATTAACACAAATAGATAATAGCTAGAATTGTATATTTAACAAACTGAAAATCTTCACACAAAATCTAACGATCTTAGCACAATAAGCAGTTCTATTTTCATTGCTAAGTTACAAATCTAGAAAATATGCTTTCAGCAAACTACTTCATAAAATTAAAGAGTATGTCAAGTTTCTGGATGATTATGGTCTGCACCCTATGATCCAATACCAACGAAATAGAAAGAGAAATCTGGTATTGGAACATCTATAAAACGGTTTCACCTACAACGGCTTTATAATTATAACCATTGACACAGAAATATGATGCAACAAATTGTAATGTACATTATTACCTTGTGTCGGGAAGATACACACTTCCTTCATCATGTCTCTGTGTATGTTTAGATATCTTCATGTTTTTTGACCCTGATGTTGGTCTTTCGACAATCGTTTCATCTCTGGTGGAAAAAAGCGACCACAAATCACGTTAATCCATTCTCGACTATCTCACTACGGCCTTCTCTGTCACCTTAATTCATATATCCTCTCAAGAGTGAACCACTTTACAGCAAGAAGGTTTAGACAAGGCTTAATCAAAGATTGGTTTATATTTAGACAAAGTTCGAATCTCTCATGTAATCTCTGCCGATTTTATTACAATTACGTTCTGTATTATATTAACGTATGTTCGGGTTAGCGTTTTATTTGTTAGATCTTGATTCCGAAATTTTATTAACTCCAATTTGTCCTTTAGTTTAAAGATAATTTTGTCCTTTAATTTGAAGATAATTTGTCCCTTCAGTAACATAATCTATACATTTCTATATTTCTAACCCATATCACGAATCTTTATTTTAATTTATTTCAAAAACCAACACACACACACACACACACACACACACACACACACACACACACACAAACACACTAAGATGTTATGGTTTGATAACCATCGTGAATGCGAAACCAGGGAGAGTTCCTTTAAATGAAATTTGAATTTTTTTAATCAGTAAAAGGTGGAATGGTAATGTAGATTACAGTCATCCAAAAGTGTGTTTGTGCTTATCCACTAAATAGCTCGTCAAATTCATCTGCTAAAATGTCATGTATTTCAGTCTCAATGTTGGAAGGGTATTTCGTGGGTTTTTCAGTGATGTCTTTAGCATCAATGAGTTTTAAATTCCTTCCTTTGAAACATATCAGATGTTATATTTTTGGACTTTATATCCTGATACCTTTTAAAGCTGTAGCCATTCATTTAAAAACTTAATGATATATACCTGTTTTAAATGAACTATTTTTGTGAAAATTTCTTGACTATATAGTCACTTTTTGGAAGTTATTCCACATTCGAAAATTTTTAATTTCTTGTTGTATTATCTGACTACCATTTTCTCTGCTACAATCCCATTTCGAATGACTCATAAGTGCAAAATAGTAAATTTTTGTAGTGTTGTGTTTTGCAATGTTCGATTTGGTCAACAGACTCATTTGCATCACACTACATGTAATGTTCTTCTATTTATAATATTTGAATTTTACATATGAATATGTCACTGTTACTTCCCTGTAAAAGGTTTTTTAATATACACCATTTAACGTGTGTTGTTGTTGTTGTTGTAGGTTTTAACGCCATTTTTAAGCACACGATAGACTATACATGGCAGCCAGTATTATTGGTGGAAGAAAAACCCGGGAAAAGCCCCGGAAAGAACCACCGACCCACGAGAAGCTACTGGCAAGCTTTCTCACATAACTACATTAGCCGAATCTTTGACTCGAACGCACGCAGATAGAGGTGAGATGTCAGTGATCCGTAACGGAAAGCGCTTTAGACCACTCGGCCACTCGGGGCCCCTCTTTAACGTTTGTAGATCATGAATTTTTTCATTTAATCTTATTTGTTCAAACTCGTACAAAAATGTGTTAGAATACTGAATCTAGTTTCCTCAATGCCTTATATAATGCTTGCGAATTTCTGAGCAAACATATCATAGGTGACTTTTTAGGACATTTATTGCCCAAAATTTAAAAACAGTACAAATTGGCATATTGAGATTATTTTATCGGAATAATGGCTTTATGCTAGATATTATAATATCTAACTCCATAATAAATTGTTTGATTTTTTCATACCTAGTTCTTTGAATTTTCGAGAAAACAGTTTTGATATGTTTCATGTATTTTTACAATATTATAGTTTCATAGGGGCACCAGATATTAAATGAACCGTTCAACGTTTCCATATTACGTAAACTTATATTCGTTATCTTTGAGCTTTTAAACTTCAATAGTCTGTAAAATAACACCCTAATATTCTCTCCATTTAATCTCTAACTTTAGAGTAGAGGCGACTAATATTGTCTGATTTTAAAATGTTCTTCCATGAAATGAAGAAGTTAGCTTTTTGTACAATTATATGTATTTCAACATTATGGTCTTCATAGGTCTCTTTAATCATTTTAAAGCTTTGTTTTGTCAGACCATGTGGGAATGTATTCTATATTTTTTTAACTTGACATTGATGTTATAAAATATTTGTCTTCTGTACCTTTTCTTAACTTATTTTGCCTGGAACATTTCTCTTAACGCATCATGAATGCTGTTTCCATTTATTGTTTCTCCTATGTTTTTGGCCAACTTTATTTGTGGAGACAACCATAAATTCTACAAATTATTAGATTAGGGGCCCTGAGTGGCAGAGTGGTCTAAAGCGCTCTCCGTTACTGATCACTGCCATCTCACCTCTGTCTGCGTGGGTTCGAGTCTCAGATTCGGACAATGTGGATATGTGAGAAAGCTTGCCAGCAGCTTTTCGTGGGTCGGTGGTTCATTCTGGGAGTTTTCCCGGGTTCTTCCTTCACCATAAATAATGGCCGCCATGTATAGCCTATATTGTGCTGAATAATGGCGTTAAACCCTACAAGAACAACAGCTTTACATATGTATCCACAGTTGTATATTTCATATGCATGCATGTCAACAACGTCTGCCTACCACTGAATCACTTGACTTGTATTGACCATTTTGTGTTGAAAACGTTAGGTATCTTGCTTGTATACCAATGTAACATTCTATTTTAACCTCTGACATTGTAATATTTATAGGCTATTCTTTTCCATTATTCGTGGAAAATCATACATGACACCCATTTCATGGTCAAACAATAATTATTCTTGTAGGCCTTTTGCAGATTTATAAGATAGCATTTAGTTGTTTTTTTATTTTGATATTGTAGACACTACCACTAGACTTTCAAGCCTTAATCAGTAGACCTTATTTTAAAAAAAATAACTTTTAATAAGTTAAAAAGTTCTGGTAGAACAGAAAAGGTTATTTTTATGATTTTAACATAATTCCACATTAGAATTATATGAACTGATTAACTTAGTTACCAAAGTGAATAAATTAAGTCTTGAACATTGAAACATTAAACGCTGTTATTTGAATTATCGATATCATATATAGACATTATAAATGCATTGTACTATTAAATGTATCGTGATATATTTATCGAAGCTATTAACTCTCTAGTTCATATATTAAATCATGCACATTTTAATCTTACAACAATAAACAGGTCAAATTTTCCAATGTTTAATATTTAATAATCTTACAAATACATGTATACGACATTCTTATAATTTATTCATACTTGTACTTCCTTGTTACTTATATATATATATATATATATATATATATATATATATATATATATATATATATATATATATATATATATATGTAGATCATTGTATACAATACATATAGAGGAATATATATATATATATATATATATATATATATATATATATATATATATATATATACTTTATTGATTACTAGTCTATTAAGCAGGGTCTGTCTATAATTCTTCGTTACCTATATAAAACTGTTTACATACGTGTGCGCTTTCAAAGTTGTTTTATTTTGCAAAGTTTAGACTTTTCAAGATATAATGTAATGGGTTACATTTGTGACGCTGCTCGCTTCGTAGTGTAAACCCATCGAATTATTTTTTTCTGTTTTTTAAAAGTGTATTGTTTATTTATGGATATTACCTGATCTGATTAATGAATGTATCCTTCTATATGGTCTAATTAACTAAAATCCTAATTTTAAAGACTAATGTTTATTTTATGTATGCAATTAGATGATTTAGCTATTAAGTCGTGATCAGTTATGAAAAAAACAACACAATTAATATAGTAACACTAGGGATTGGAACTGATTATAAATAATGTAGTATGGTACCCAGGGGACACAAATGAAAGTATGATATATGGACAATTTGAATAACATTTAAATATTAGCTGAACCCTTTGCTGATAAGGGGAATTTAGCATCAGTCCTTCGTCTGACATTTCCGGTTGTACCCATATTATTTTAAAAGTACAAAGTTACCTTTGGGGAACAAGAAAAATGGTAACGAAAAGAAGCAACATTAAATTCCCCTTTGTATCTATGACTTGTTTTTTTTTTAAAAAATGGCCCAGTGGGTATAAGGGAATCATGATGCAAAATATTAACATTATATTTCCATCTGTACCAAAATTGTTAATGCCATATCAGCAGAATGGTAATGTTAAAATATGTTTAAAAAAGGACAACACTCTACTCGGGAGTAAAAAATTAATTAAATATGAGAGTGAGTGACACTGGCATATGTAACCTAGTCATTTTAATATTTGAATTAGTAGCTGAGGACAACCATTGTAAGTAACATAATCGAATAATATACAAGAATAAACGAAGAGCCAATACAAACAACAATAATAAGTACATTCAATTCACGGGCAAAATATATTGACGTCTGGTGTGTTCCAGGTAACAGTTGATTAATCAATACTCCTTAAAATCAATACAATGCCAGGTGTGTTCCAGGTAGCAGTTTACTAATCAATACTCCTTAAAATCAACACAACGTCTGGTAAAATTTATATCATTCATTACATGTTTTGTATTTGCTCTCGATAGCTAATTTTAAAGCTGACATTGACTTTCTGGTGGTTTTATTTAACTATATTATCGTATGATGGATAGTGTATTGGCTTTTGAAGAAGAAAACAAATATTGGAGGTGGGCCAGAACGTATAATACTTAAACTACACCAAATGAGATTAGTACGTTTGACTAAATAACCATTGTTACATGGAAAAGAACTATGGAGCAGCTTAAATTATTTTCCATTAAATAAAATGTAGCTTTTAGGATTCAATAAACCAATTTATTATGCAAAATTATGTCCGCAAAAATTAGCACACGCTTTATTCGGGGAACAACCTTTTATATTATTTTTTAAGAATAGTGGTAAAGGCATATGTAATTTCATGTGCATACAATTTATGAGAAGTTATTTTGCTTTACTCACGTTAAATGTATAAATGCAGTGTCAAACTTTCTCATTCTAAGTTATGTCTTTAATGATTGTATCGGACTTGCCGTATATGTTATTAAATTTACCTGCTGGTCACAGGTGGTAGTCTCATTCTAAGTTATGTCTTTAATGATTGTATCGGACTTGCCGTATATGTTATTAAATTTACCTGCTGGTCACAGGTGGTAGTCTCATTCTAAGTTATGTATTTAATGATTGTATCGGTCTTGCCGTATATGTTATTAAATTTACCTGCTGGTCACAGGTGGTAGTCTTATTCTAAGTTATGTCTTTAATGATTGTATCGGTCTTGCCGTATACGTTATTAAATTTACCTGCTGGTCTTTAATGATTGTATCGGACTTGCCGTATATGTTATTAAATTTACCTGCTGGTCACCGGTGGTAGGATGTTATAGGGACTGAATGACGCTCTGCTGGAGATTGATAAGCTGCTGGATGGACGCTGAAGTTTCGACTTGCCTCTTAATTGTGATGTGCTGCATATGCAATGAATAAACGATACGAAACTCGGATATGGATTAAATGCTTATATTGTGTGTCGTATATTATCTTTATCGTTAGCACAAATCATAATAAAAGTTAGCACTCCAAGCGACTTTACTGGAAGTTTTAAATATCAAAGACACAGTAGAACAAACTATTGGAGGAATTATATTTAATAGCATTGCATTGGCTTCTCAATAATTTAATTTAAACATGAATATATATGACATGATTTTCAAATGGCACAATGTTGTTTTTCTTTTTAGTCATATCATTATATATGTTGTAAAACGCTTAGAGCGTCTAAAGATTAGGCACTGTACAAAGTCCTCATTATTATTATTATTATTATTATTATTATTATTATTATTATAAAAAGAAAGGTTTCCTCAATAAAGCTTTCTTTATAGAATTAGTCAAATAAAACATGTGGTTAAAAAAACATAAGATGAAATCTTGTGTATGATATAAAGTATACATAAAACAATATATTTCTATACACGTGAAAGTTTACCTGTTATTTAATTGTCGTTTGTCCTTTATGTACCTGATAACATTATTTAAATTGCTGAAACAACAAACTCTACCTTCATAATCTCTGAGTTTTGTTTTCAACTTACCAATGAAAGCAAGGGGGTTGTGATGACTATACTACAATAATCGGAGAAGGAGCTGAACTAATGAAAACTTCAAAGTGTTGCAATGCAAATATCAAAGCCAAACATTAATTTATTAGATAAATAGAACACTGGATGACCAGCACCATTTTGAATCAAAACTGCTCCAATCACTTGCATCATATCATCAGTTTAAATGATTGGCTGGAATTTGGAGCAGTAAGAACTGGAGAACTCTTCAATACAGCCTTAAACTAATCAAAATCCTCCTGGCATTAATCAGAGCAATAAAAAGTTGTTTCCTTGCTCAATGCATTTGTCAAGTGTTAAGCAATTATAGAAAACTTGGAACAAAATTTCCTCTAATGTCCAGCCATACCCAAAAATCACATCCGTTGCTTGTAACTGAAAGACACAAGGAATACAGACATAGCCTTGTTCTTATCATCTATAGGTTTAGCTTGTCCATGTCCCACGATACGTCTTAGAAATCTTACACAAGCACAGAAAAACTCACTTTGATCGCTAATTCTTTTTGGAACAGATGTATTCATGTTCATTAAACGTTGTAAAGTACTTGACGATCCCTTCATCCCAAACGACATCACTTTATATTGGTAAAATCCATCGGAAGTCACGAATGTTAAAATTTCCTCTGCCCTTTCAATCAGTGGAATTTGCTAAAATCCTTTCAGAAAATCAAATTTGGTGACATACTTTGCATTGCCAAATTTATCAATTCTCATCGATTCTTGGTAATTGAAATGAATCTGTCTTAGTCACATAATATAATCAGTGTACATGCGGAAAGTAGTATCTGGTTTCGGAAGAAGTATTCCTAATGACCCTGTCACTTTTCCTTGGCTCTATGAAATCATTCTGCAGCAAATACTTAATTTCTTTTTTCAAGCAGTCCTTTTTTACAGGGTTCGTCCTGTACGGGTGTTGTTTCACGTGTGTGGAATTTACAATTTCAACGTCATGGTAGATTTAGTTGGTTCTTGTAGAACATCTAGAAATAAGTGCTCATATTCAAGTAATACCTGTTTAAATTCACTCCGTTTTTGTTTTTGCAACTGTAAAGGTTTCTGGTTCAGATTATTCCGAAGATTTGTTACTTCATAATCAGTAGAGTCCGATTGCATACATCTCTTAAATTCCCACTGTGTGGGACAGGTATAACTAAATTAATTGCATGATTAACATGGCTATCTCTCTCTCAACATAATCATTTATGTGGCAAAGTGGTTTTCATTTTCGCCTTACAGGAGTATTTATGGTAAATTTTAAATCATTTGTGTTGCTCGTCCGTCGATTTGACGAGAACCTCTCTAGTCATCCGCGGGTTGAATGGGTTAGTTCTTTTCTGTGTGTGCATAGGTGGCTGGTGAGGCCAACCCTTGCACGGCATGTTCGTTTGCATTAGGGACAGGGGATGAGTGGGACATCTCCAGGAGGGTTGATGGCACGTGCTTTTTTGGCTTTCCTCGTCAGCTTTGAAGCTGCTTTCCTGCTAGATTCGCAGAACTTGTAGCCTTTGTGCACAGAGGAACGCCAAATGACTCGATCGCTTGCCGTTTGCTCCCAGGAATCAGGGTTTATGTGGAACGCTTTCAATGCGTCTTTGAGATTGTCTTTGAAGCTTCTATTCTGACCTCCGTGGGATCGCTGTCCTTGCTGTAGCCGTTGGTCTGGTATGCGTACAACATGTCCCACCTAGCGTAGCTGACACTGCATCAGGATGTATGCTGGGTAGACCTGCTTGGGCGAGTACCTCAGTGTCTCGAACCTTGACCTGACGCATGATATTGAGTATGTTCCTGAGACTAGTAGTGTGAAAGTGATTCAGCTTTCTGGCGTGGTGTTGGTACACCGTCCATGTTTTTCATGCACAGTGTGGGGATTACTACTGTCCTGTAGACCTTTAGTTTGGTCTGGATGCTGATTCCTTTTAATTCCAGATATGTTGGCATACAATCTGCTGATTGTTGTGCTGGGTCTGACAATGCGACGGTTCACCTCGTCGTCAATAGTGATGCTCTGTGACAGTGTGCTGCCAAGGTAGGCGACGCGCTCTCCAGGGGCCGGCTGCTACATTTACCTTCTTTTCAACTGTGTAAAGACCATACTACTTGGATGATTTTGTGATACGGGCAGGAGAGCCAGAACTCTATCACCAGGCACAATACTCCTTTCCATTATTTCTTGCAACCTCACAAGCCTTCGACAACTTGTATTTAAAATTGGAAACATAATCGAGAAGATTTATTTCAATATCTTCATTAGAAAGAAGTTTCTCTTTTAACAACTTTAACGATCCACGCACAGTATGCCTTAAAACTAGTTCTAAGGGATTGAATCCTAAAGATTCTGGAACTGATTCCCTAATATCAAACAATAAGAAATGAATGCCTTCAGCCCAATCTTTACCTGTATTAAAACAATATGACCGAATCATAGTTTTCAAAGTTTGATGAAATATTTCTAAAGCCCCTTGGCTCTCAGGGTGATAGGCAGAAGATCTGAATTGTTGGATGATCAATTCGTACATAACATTTTGGAATATTCCATTCATAAAATTTAACTCTTGATCAGATTGATCTAATTTGCGAAAGCCAAACTGAGTTAAAAAAAAATTATGAAAGCTTTTACAATTGTTTAAGTTTTAATATTCCTTAAAGGAATTGCCTCTGTAAATCTTGTTGACGCACACATTACGGTCAACAAGTATTGGGGACCTGACTTGGTCTTAGGTATGGGACAAAGACAATGTACCATTGTTCTGCTAAATGGTTTGTTAAATGCATGAACAGGTTGCAGATGAGCCTTAGGTATCTTTTGATTGGGTTCTCCTACCATTTAACAAGTATGACAAGATGTGCATTATTTACAAACATCACTTTTAATTTGTGGCCAATAACAGTGAGTCAAGAGCTTGTGATAAGTCCTATTCATCCCTAAATAACCAACAAAAGGAGTTTCATGGGTCAGACTAAGTATTTCCTGTCTGTACGATTTCAAAACTACAATTTGATAGTTCACTGACCACTCGTCACCAGCAGGTACCTCAGGTGGTCTCCATTTGTTCATAAGAATCCTTTTAAATGAAATAACAAACCGGTACTTATGTGGTTTCAATTTCAGTAATGGCTCTTTGAATCAAGCAGCATATCTCAGAATCTATTCCCTGTTCTTCGACAAGTGGTTATATTTTCCCCCCTAATTAGTATAAAAAGGATGAGTAGTTAAAAGAGTAAAACTGTTATAAATAATGTTTGATTGATGCAAACAAAAGTCAAAGTGGCCTCATCAAAAGTCTGACCAATACATGTATCAGCTAAAAGAATACTTTCCTGACCAACACCATTCTCAAGTGCTTGCTTTGCCATCGCTCTAATGACTGTACAAGCTGGATATAAATCAGGGAAATCTTTTTCAACAGGAGCGACTTTCTGATTCAAACAAGGCTTATCAGTTACAAGTGGATTAGCCACACACTTTTCTACAGCAATATCATTGCGTAGTAATAAACTGATGCCACAATGGCTAAAGACAACACTGTTTCGTGTGTCACAGGTCCTGGGATTAAGCCATGAAGAGGAACACGAACAAAGCTGCACTCTTCTCTCTGAATACGAACACTCTCATTTGAAGAAGTTTTTCAGAAAAAGACAAAGTACCTGATTACAAAGTCTGAAAAGCTCTGTGTCCCTTAACATTTTACTTGAGATAGCACTGACCGAAGCACCTATGAGTGATATAGAACCTACCGACATGAATGGCTCATCATTCACCATAATAACATCAAACTGGAGTTTATGAAACACAACAAATGAATTGCTTTGAATACATGACCATGACCTCTTAAAAAAAAGAGCAGTTGGAATAGGCCTGTCTTGAGTATGATGCTTTTTTTTCAATTTGTAGCAATCAGAAATAATGTGTCCTTTCTTCTTGAAATAGGTACAAATAGGAAGAGATAAGGATTTCTGATCAACCTTATCAGAAAAATATATTTCTAAAAGATGTGTCAGATTGAAAATTAGAAATGCTCGTTATAGGCTGAAACAGCTTTTAATAGAAAATTTCTGAGTGGAAGACATACGTACAAAAAAATGATATGAGCTAAGGAATACTCATCAGCAGTACGAGCAGCAATGTCCACGGTTTCGACCTTATGCTCATCAAGGTAAGTCGTAATGTCACTATAGACGCAATTCTTGAGCTCCTCAAGTAATACGAGATCGTAATCTTGATCAACTTTCTTGGCTAAGCGCCACTTATCAAATTGCTGCTCTTTTCTATTGCAAATTCGACATGAGCTTGTCCAGCTTCTTGTTATAGTTCCTGAATTTTTTGCGCTAAGCCTCGGGGACTAACTTATAGCCCTTTAAAATTAATTCCTTTACTAGATCATAGCCAGCACTCTGCTGTACTTACAGGGAAGCATAAGTGTCTCGGGCTTTTCCACAAAGTTCACTCTTTACAAATATGCTGCCTTGGACATTTCTAATTTTCAGCATTGATTTTCACAATGAGGAAAATATAAATCTACATTATGACCTTCCAAAATTTGTCCAATCGGGTCAAAGGTCAAATTGTAGGTATGTAACTTTCCATCCTATTATGATTGAATTTGGCATTCAGCAATTCAAGTTAAAAATGAATTCATGGTTTGACCGAACTACAATGGAGAGAACGTTTGAGTCTGATAATTGAGCTCTATCTCTCTTGTTCATTCTTCAAAATATTTTTCCGATTAGACTTTTCGGCCCTTACAAAGTTAAGAAGAAAATATGAATTAGTTAAATTATAATATTAGTGCTCCTGTGATCTAAATAAATTATAGGAGTACGAGTATATTGAAAGCGATAGCCAGGTTAAACATGTAATTAACCTAGTTGTAATTATTCCATTCAGTGAAGATTTAAGTGAAGGGATATCATCATAGATTCATAATCTACTGATATGTGAGTAATAAAACTTTAAAATCAGAACTTATGAAAGATCTGGACCAGAAACGTTCACATTTGCAAAAGCAAGAAATAAAGAAACTCAGACACTTATTATTTGAATATGAACACTATGACATTGAAATTGTAGATTCTATACCTGTGAAACAACTGACATAAGATTCTCCAAACATTGTATATTTACTCTGTAAATATGTGATGCAATTCCGAGTCAAAATGAAATTTGTTTACATATTCTGTAGTCGATTATTCCAAATCAAGTGCTTCAAATATCCAGGAACAAATACATTACAGTAAATAAGAGAATCTCTGCATACAGTAAGTAAGGGAATCTCTGCATACAGTAAGTAAGGAAATCTCTGCATACAGTAAGTAAGGAAATCTCTGCATACAGTAAGTAAGGGAATCTCTGTATACAGTAAGGGAATCTGCATACAGTACAGTTTCCTTCACATGAATATCGCAACAATGTAATGTTTAGTTGTGAAAGTGACGCTTTACGTTACGTAAACACGAGGATCATCGCCGTAACAATGCGACATCACGTGCATTGGACATTCTGTATTGAAAAATTTTGTGTGTAAAATATTCTGCTTGTTCTTTTATTTATAGTTTGTAAGAAAAGTATAATCTTCCTTCAAACGTTAATACAATTTCAACTTTGTTAGGAAATATTTAAATGTAATAAAAAATGAAAGAAACAGCGTCGTTCAGAATGAATCAGCTTATTCGTTCCTTTTTTCTATGTAAACAATTTCTACTGAAGGTAAAACCATGGGATTACAATAATCTCAAGTGGATAATATTACATTTGTTAAACTCATTGAATAATGTCCAGCTTTTGCTAAGCAACGCTCGAAAAAGCTGGATATCATTCAACTCGTTTCATAACTTCAGTATTAAATCATTACCCATTTGAAATCCACTATATATCTTACCGAGTAGGCTTAACTATATCTTGACGAGTGGGATTAACTTTAATATCTTGCCGAGTGTGTTTAACATTTCCTTGGACAGGACCTTTGGTGTCTACAAAAACAAGAAATTGAAATCAATGTAACGTCATCTGTACATTTTTGCAATACACGTAACATTCAAAAGTCGGTTGTTCAAATGATGAATAAAAAGACCTACATTGCACAACCGTTAATGACATACAAATTAGGCTCTTTATTTATCGTGCTAACCTAACTGCACAGAAAAATATTTACGGGTTTTCGATAAGGCAGTTCATTTATGTTGAGTTATGTACAGCAAAATAATCCTTGAATTCCGACAACCATCTTTTCAATTTTTTCTACAGCTTAATATTTATTGGGCAAATAATAGTCAGGATTTTGCTAGTATGCCATTAAAATACACACACACACACGCACACACACACGTACGTACGTACACACACACGTACGTACGTACGTACACACGTACGCACGCACACACACACACACACACACACACACACACACACACATACATACATACATACATACATACATACATACATACATACATACATACATACATACATACATACATACATACATACATACATATATACATATATATGAGTTATAATTATTGTACTGCCACGTTTATCTTTGTATAATTTATATGTCGATTCGTTTTACGTGGTTTAATGCAAATATTTTCTATTCTTGTTTGTGACTTAGCAAGAGATTTATATTGGCAATACAAAGCTGCATTTTTAAGAAACGTTTAGTACCTTAGATCCTTATAGGATACGGTTATGTTCATTTCTGAACTTGTGTCTTTGTTTGTAATTATTGTCCAGATAGTGTAATCTGTATAGCTTGCCATATATAACGTCATTACGTTTTATCGTTGACACCCGTGTCATGCGTAGTACACGGCGTTAGATATATTTTCAACTGACCAAAATGACCGGAGTGATGTAAACCGGAGTTATCAGCTGACCAGAGTGATCAGAGTCGACCATATCAGCTGTAAAGCTGAACCATAGCAGCCGTGGAACTGAAAATTGTTGAAAATTGTTGCTGGTCGAGTAGCAGGTGATCGGGCGTTGCTGACTGAGATTGGTGGGCTCTGATTGCTTTATTGACCAACCTGGAATACTGACGGCTTGATTGATCAGTGTGACTGGTAGCCGAGTGTGCTGGTGACGGAACGTATGACTGATTGCACACGTCATCTTTGGGCACATTTTGGGGGTTTGTAAAATCCAGTGTTTTTCGGTACTGGAAAGATAATTTGTATACCTGTTCCTTTTTGTTTATAGAAGTTCACTATTTGAATGAATACATTTTTCTATGAGTAAAATACTATATTTTTTTATTGTTTGAGTAAAACGCAGCATTCTTTTCGTGGTGAAATCATTGTGAATCATTCACCTCTTGTCTTGTGTCGTGTAAGGTCATTCATTTGTATTTTCATTATGTCCGTGCGTCTTATGTTGATTGGTCCAATATCTGGATCATATACACGCACATATTAATCATTATTAAGTTCTCATTTTAATCATTTGTCAGTTGTGTTGTGTTGTAAATTCGAAATCCCACCCGGTTATCTTGGTTCAATACCTCATGTTTACACAAACACACTAAATTAAATATATATAATTCGTATACTAACCATTGGTCATAGAAGGCGACGAACCCATTTCGTATGTGTAATCCTGATCAAAGAGATTGAAAAAAGATCTGACGGGCCGCTCATATTCTGTAGATCATGTGATCCATCAATAAAATGACAGCTTTAAAATCCGAAAGTGTAAAACGTCAGTCAAAACAGAGCATTACTGCGGATAACTCTCCCAAACACGAAATACGACGCTCTGTTTGATAAGCTATAAAAAAAACAAACGTGGACCAGGAAGGAAATTCCAAACCCATTCTGGTTTCGTCTGATTTCCAATATGCTACCTGGAAATTAAAATTTTAATCAGATTGTTTTCGGCATTGACCTCTGATTTTGTAAGTAAAAATCGATAGTTAAAAGTAAATGAGTGAAAGAATATTACAAGAGTATCAAGTACACTGATAATTATAAACTCATCATGAATGTTTGATTCAGAATTCCTGCAGTACTCGGAGTTTATAAAGCGTGTATCGATCATAAAGCTAAATTAAATCTACGATATTTGACACTTAAAACGCTAAAGTCAATTTTTTTAAAAACTAAAACACTTACTTGATATCAGCCACAACTACATGTTTCAAATCAGGAAGACATATCTATATAAATGAGTTGTTAGCTGCACCCTTCACAGTAATACATTCAGTGACAATATTACAGTAAATGTGCCAACCTACTCACTACTCTAACAACCGCACAGTATATACAGTCTAAGGATTTGATCCCCACTATTGGTCGTAACACCGCTCGATAAACAATAAAATATTTGCGATTCAGCGCTTCAGTGTCTGACCTTTTTTAAAGTCGGCCTTACATAATTACATAATTATCTATTGAAACAGTAGTGAACAAACGACAGACGAGTATTGCTCCCAGGTAAAAGCAAGGCTATTCGACGGTAGAATATAAATGCAGAACATTTTAAAGATAGCTTGTGTAGATTTTACATTATCAGTCCAAGCTTGAGTACAAAATGCCTAAACGTTGTATACAAAAATCGGCACAGATTAATTGCCTTTTTCATTCTTAATGTACAATGGATAATTTGGATTCTTTTTCAAAACCAGACCAGAATTACTAGCAAAACGATTTCTTTTTCCTTACAAATAAATGTTTCTTAAAGTAACTGTTTTCGTATATAATGAAATTTTGACAGAAAATTATACGGGAAACAGCTTTTCGTTCCATACATCATATGAAGTTACGACTTTGTATTAATTAAACAATTTGAAAGTACACCCTAGCGAGATTCTTGTGCATAAATGTGACAAATGTAACTTGCCTGAAGTATGCAGATTGAAAATATTAGTGCGCATGTGTTTGAACGGGAGATAGGATAAAAAAGTAAACAAAACCAGAACGAGAGTAGGGTTTTACTTATAGTCAACGGCATATGCGCTTATTTTACTACATTAAAGATTAATATCGATTAATAATGAAAAACGTGTACAAATAAATAGATAAAATGTTCACTGTGTGCAAAGATTTGCCCAGTCACGAGAGTTTGAGTCTAAGATTTACGAGAAATATTTACAGTCACGAGAGTGTGAGCCTGAGATTTACGAGAAATATTTACAGTCACGAGAGTTTGAGCCTGAGATGTACGAGAAATATTTACAGTCACGAGAGTTTGAGCCTGAGACTTACGAGAAATATTTACAGTCACGAGAGTTTGAGCCTGAGTTTTACGATAAATATTTACAGCCTGAGCGTACTATGCCGAAGACGTTCACACACAGCCAAACCTATGACGTTGTCCTCAATGGTGCAAGGCATGACTCGGTCATATCCTTAAGTCGAGAAGAAAAATAAAACGTTGGAAATAATTCTTTCTGGCCGATTGCACCGCATATTTTACATCAGAAACGATCTATGAAATATTGACTGTTTCCTTCTGCTGCTATAGTGTGGCATGTCTCTTTCTGCTGCTATAGTGTGGCATGTCAACAAATGTAGTTCAGAATACAATTCTCAATGACTGTAAGTTAGATCTGAGGTTTCTATCTCAACTTCACGATGTTCCAAGTGATAAGAGGTCATGTTTCATTGAAGTTTCAGTTCACCATTCAAATACAGCATTCACATTTATGAAAAATTGTCATAAATGACTTTGTACACCGTTGGTTCTCTTTCGTTTTCATTATACAGTAAGTTGACTATTCTGAATCCTCGGCCATCATCCTTAAGTATAATAACTGGTACTATGATCAAAAGTCTTTTTATGACATGTGTTAAGAATAATACAAAGCTGAAAGACTTAGTCTCATTTTGTGACGTCAAAACTGGTTTATGCATAACGATATAACTTGAAGTAGACTTTAATAAGACTAAGTATATTGTTTATCTGGCGCCACTATTTTAAGTCCGGTGGCCTAGTTGTTAGACCGTCCGCCTCGGAAGCGGGAGCTCGTGAGTTCGAGCCCCGGCCGAGCATACCAAAGAGTTACTGATGCTAACAGCTACCTCGCTTGGCCTTCAGCATTGATAGGTTAGGTTAGTACTGGTAGGTCAGGTGTCAGGATAATGTGACTGGGTGGGACGTCATGATACATGTCTGTGACATGATTCCCCATTGCTAGACCGCTATAAACTGCCACACTGCAGACATCGTAGCGATATGACTGAAAAATTGTTAAAGCAACACTTAAAACCCAATTACAAAACATGATTTTGTATGACTGGGAGTAACCATTATAGACTTTATCGATTTTTTAAAAGTTTACAACTCGATTTTTTATGACTGGAAATTCAGTATGATTCAAATCATCATCAATCTTTATTTCTTCTTTTCAGAATTACAGGAAAAAGAAAAATTAAAAAGAAAAGAATAATACAGTAGCTATGTACTACTAACAGAGGTGTATTGAGAGGGACCTCTTAGAAGCACCGTTTCATTTTGAAGAGTCTCGCATAAGAAAATCATGCTTAAGTTATTTCTTTTAAAATAATGTGCCCTTCTGCACAGTACAAATAGCAATCAAAACCAAACGACTTTATGAAAATTTATACTGCGGTATGTTATCCAAACTTAGATAAATTAAAATTCAGTCTTATTACTCAGAAATGAATCCACGCATTACTGAAGCAGAGAACACCAGAAGCAGACATTATACGTGTATGTGTATTTCAGACGTATCTAAGCCAAGACCGTTGAGAAATTCCCTTCACATAGCACGTTGAATAAACTGCTCATATGTTTTATTGTAAAAGAGACATCAAGACGAATATTAAAGCCTTTTATGGCAAGTGTGAAAAATACTTTTCTGTCGCACAATGCTTTGACAGCAAACAAGAACATGAATTGTTACATCTGTTAAAAATAACTGCACTGATAACAAACTTGAATGGTATTATTTAGTACCTTTAGCATGACGTTTGTAATGGGACAAGTAACTGTAACTCTCTCGTTATTTTTGAAGAATACAAAAGAATTTTTGTTTATGGTAAGGATTAAATGAAGATGTTATCTATCCTATTATCTAACGAATTAAAGGTAGAAGTAGTTACCTCCCCACTATGTTTTTTTTAAAAAACCTGTTCAACAACCTTCTTTTGAGAATGTGATAGGTGTAAGGTGAAGTTGTTTATATTTGCAGCAAGCCAAGTGGAGAGAATATTGGCATACCTTTATATTACTTTCTCGTTCTATGGATAATATTTCTTTGGATAGTGTAGTTGTAGAAATTGCACATGATGTAAGCACACAGCAAACATAATGGCTGCCCCCATCCCACGTGCTTGAAAAATCAGCCTGAATTAGCCTAAAATAGGCTTCAGAAACTATTAAAATAAGGAAAATGAATTTCGCTAAACCAGAAAAAAAACTATAATTCTGAAATGCAATGAATGAATTGCGAATTACATAAAATGCAAAAACGTTATCGGATCACGTGTTTTACAAAAATTTACCTCTGCTGAAGTCCAAAATAGGAAAATGATCAAGCGAAGTGAACATTTTTTAGATATGCATCTAAACTAAGTCCAAGCTGTATATAGCCAAAATTATATCCATCAATCACCCACCAAAATAGAAGGAATTAAAAGTTATTTGAACAATACATAAAATACACGTATTTGTATATAGCCAGTGAGGAAACAACTTATATGTTCTTCTTTAGTTTTTAAAAAACCTAACACTATGCATACTTCAAAACTTAAAAAAACTTAAATTAATTCAAGTTTTATTAGAAATGTTTTTAGATAAGATGATTATTGAACGAACTGGAAATTCTATGAGATTTTGTTTTTGTTTTTACACACACCGAATTCATAATTTTAATCATTCTCTTGATTTTGTTATGCTTATCATTGATAACAATGATATCAATCTTTATACTTAATAAGCAAATTATAAAGTAATAAAAATCATTTCCTTTTAGATAATAGCCTGATCCAATATGAAGAGTTTAAAATACAATGTAAAGAAAGTCCTTGAATGAAGCAACTTTTAAAATTGTAAGTGGGCTTGGAAATAACTGACAGTAGAAACTTCCTACGCAGATAACGAAGAGATCAATATAAAATAGTTGTTGCGAAACAATTAGTTTAACAGTATTAACTTACTATTGCAAAAGTATATTTATTTTGTAAGTTTTGTAATAATAATAAGGTAAGTTACTAAACAAGTAGAAATGTATATGATCTCCTTAACACATACTGTCTTGTAAAATGTAAGGATTTTGTTCAGTGTAGATATTAAACAATAATAAAAGACTGATATAATCCAGATGTTGTGTAGTCTAGTACAAGCTTGATAGAATCCAGATATTGTGTATAGTCTAGTACAAGGCACAGAATCCAGCTATATTGTAGTCTAGTACAAGACTGATAGAATCCAGCTATCGTGTAGTCTAGTAAAAGACTGATAGAATCCAGCTATCGTATAGTCTAGTAAAAGACTGATAGAATCCAGCCATTGTGTAGTCTAGTACAAGACTGTTAGAATCAAACTATAGTGTCGTCTAATACAAGACTGTTAGAATCCAGCCTTTTTGCAGTCTAGATAACAATCATATTCTTTAAAGCTATAATAAATCCTTCCACCATGAGAAGACAATGACATCAAGAGAAATATTCAGGAAAGGTATCATAAATATTAGCATGAAAAGATTGGGAAAAACTTTATGTATCGAATGACCACGCGTTCATTTGCATTGATTAATTTTTGAGACGGATTGGTATAATCACTGATGAAAAATAAACTGCTCCTCTTTGATTCAGAATCACAGAAAAAAGAAAATTAACAAGAAAAGAATAATACAATAGCTATGTACTACTAACAGAGGTGTATTGAGAGGGACCTCTTAGAAGCACCGTTTCCTTTTGAAGAGTCTCGCATAAGAAAATCATGCTTAAGTAATTTTTTAAAAATAAGGTGAAAATTTATACACTGGCGTGTATCCGAACTTAGATAAATTACATATCAGTCTTATTACTCAGAAATGAATCCACGCATTACTGATGCACAGAACACCAGAAGAAGGGATTATACGTGTATGTGTATTTCAGACGTATGTAAGTCAAGACGGTTGAGAAATTTTCTTCACATAGCACGTTGAATAAATTCCTCATATGATTTATTGTAAATGAGACATCAAGACGAATATGAAAACGTTTTATGGCAAGTGTATAAAATACTTTTCTGTCGCACAATGCTCTGACAGCAACAAGAGCATGAATTATTACAGCCATTAAAAATAAATGCACTGATAACAAACTTGAATGGTATTATTTAGTACCTTTAGCATGACGTTTGTAACTGTAACTCTTGTTAGTTTTGAAGAATACAAAATAATTGTTGTTTATAGTAAGGATTAAAGGAAGAAGATGTTATCTGCCCTGTCATCTAACGAATTAAAGGTAGAAAAATTTACATCCTCTCTGTTTTAAAAAAATAAATTCTGTTGAACAACCTTCTTTTGAGAAGGTGATAGGTGTAAGGTGAAGTTGTTTATATTTACAGCAAGCCAAGTGGAGAGAATATTGGCATACGTTTATGTTACTTTCTTGTTTTATGGATGAGATTTCTTTGGATAGTGTATTTGTAGAAATTGCACATGATATAAGCACACAGCAAACATAATGTCTGTCCCCCTCCCACGTGCTTGAAGAGTCAGCCTGAATTAGACTAAATTAGGCTTTAGAAACTATTAAAAAAAGGAAAATGAATTTCGCTAAACCAGAGAAAAAAACCTATAATTCTGAAATGCAATGAATGAATTGCGAATTACATCAAATGCAAAAAAAGTTTTCGGATCACGTGTTTTACAATTTACCTCTGCTGAAGTCCAAGATAGAAAAATGGTCAAGCGAAGTGAACAGTTTTTAGAATATTTTAGAGAAAGTTTGCGTAGATTTGACATTATCAGTCCAAGCTCGAATGCAACATGCCTAAACGTTGTGTACAAAACTCGTCACAGATTAATTGCCTTTTTAATTCTCAATGTACAGTGGATAATTTGGATTCTGTTTCACAACCAGACCAAAATTACTACAAAAACGATTTCTTTTTAATTACAAATAAATATTTCTTAAAGTAACTGTTTACGTATATAATGAAAATTTGACAGAAAATTATATGGGAAACGGCTTTTTGTTCCATGCATCATATGAAGATGATGCCAAAATTGGTTTTGCATAACGATATAACTTGACGTAGAGTTTAATAAGACTAAGTATATTGTTTATCTGGCGCCACTAACTGAAGTCAATATTTTATGGAACCGCTCCAGTGGCCTAGTAGTTAGACTGTCCGCCTCAGAAGCGGGAGCTCGTGGGTTCGAGCCCCGGTCGAGCATACCAAAGAGTTACTGATACTAACAGCTACCTCGCTTGGCGTTCAGCATTAAGAGGTTAGTGTAGGACTGGTTGGCCTGGTGTCAGGATAATGTGACTGGGTGAGACATCATGATACATGTCTGTGACATGATGCCCCATTGCAAGACATCACTATAAACTGCCACACTGAAGATATCGTAGCGATACGACTAAAAATTGTTAAAGCTACATTAAAAACCCAATCACACACACACGATTTTGTATGACTGGGAGTAACCTTTATAGACTTTATCGATTTTTAAAAAGATTACAACTCGATATTTTATGACTGGAAATTCAGTATGATTTAAATCATCATCAATCTTTATTTCCTCTTTTCAGAATTACAGGAAAAAGAAAAATTAACAAGAAAAGAATAATACAATAGCTATGGACTACTAACAGAGGTGTATTGAGAGGGACCTCTTAGAAGCACCGTTTCATTTTGAGGAGTCTCGCATAAGAAAATCATGCTTAAGTTATTTATTTTAAAATAAGATGCCCTTCTGCACAGTACAAATAGCAATCAAAAGCAAACGATTTTATGAAGATTTATACTGCGGTATGTTATCCAAACGTAGAGCAATTAAAAATCAGTCTTATTACTCAGAAATGAATCCACGCATTACAGATGCACAGAACACCAGAAGAAGGGATTATACGTGTATGTGTATTTCAGACGTATATAAGCCAAGACCGTTGAGAAATTCCCTTCACATAGCACGTTGAATAAACTGCTCATATGTTTTATTGTAAAAGAGACATCAAGACGAATATTAAAACGTTTTTATGGCAAGTGTGCAAAATATTTTTCTGTCGCACAATGCTTTGACAGCAAACAAGAGCATGAATTGTTACATCCGTTAAAAATAACTGCAATGATAACAAACATGAATGGTATTATTTAGCACCTTTAGCATGACGTTTGTAATGGGACAAGTAACTGTAACTCTCTTGTTAGTTTTGAAGAACACTAAATAATTTTTGTTTATGGTAAGGATTAAAGAAAGAAGATGTTATCTCCCTGTCCTCTAACGAATTAAAGGTAGAAAGAGTTACCTCCTCTGTATGATTTTAAAAAAAAAAATCTGTTGAACAACCTTTTTTTGAGAAGGTGTAAGGTGAAGTTGTTTATATTTGCAGCAAACCAAGTGGAGAGAATATTGGCATACCTTTATATTGCTTTCTTGTTCTATGGATGAGATTTCTTTGGAAAGTGTATTTTTGGAAATTGCACATGATGTAAGCACACAGCAAACATAATGGCTGTCCCCCTCCCATGTGCATGAAGAATCAGCTTGAATTAGCATAAATTTGGCTTCAGAAACTGATAAAAAAAGGAAAATGAATTTCGCTAAACCAGAAGAAAAGAAAACTATAATTCTGAAATGCAATGAATGAATTGCAAATTACATAAAATGCGAAAACGTTATCGAACCACGTGTTTTATAATTTACCTCTGCTGAAGTCCAAGATAGGAAAATGATCAAGCGAAGTGAACAGTCATTAGATATATATCTGAACTAAGTCCATGCTGTATATAACGAAACTTGTATCTATCAATCACCTACCGAAACGGAAGTAAAAGTTATTTAAACAATACCTAAAATATACGTATTTTTATATAGCCAGTGAGGAAACAACTTATAAATTCTTCTTTAGTTTTTAAAGTAAAGCAAACACTATTCAAACTACATAATTAAATTCATTAAAGTTTTATTAGAAACGTTTTAGATAAGATAATTGAAATAATTGAAAATTCTAGGATATTATTTTTTTGTTTTAAAAAACACTGAATGAATTTTAATTATTCTCTTGATTTTATTTGATGCTTATCATTGATTACAGATGTATACATTCAATTTTTATACTTAATAAGCAGATAATAAAGTTATAAAACTCATTTCCTTTTAGATAAATATTTTGAATCTTAGTTGAATTCCAGGAGATTTGTGAATCTTACTGACAGTGCACAACATTTTAAACGTATTTGAAAACTTGAGATTGTTTGAATCCCAAGCCTAGTCTATAAGTGTAACTATATGAATATCTTAATGTTATTATTATTATTTGAAACTAAGGTTTCGTAAAGCTGTATATCATAGAGATATTATTGGTTTATTTTTAATGAGTGAATGTTAGTATAGAGTGATTGGATCAATTGTATGTTGAGAGTGTGTGATAATCATTGTATTTTTACATCATACATTTTTCTTTACTAATTAAGTTAATACATTTGCATCGTTCAAGCATTATGTTTGAATTATTCATTTAATCCAATACCCATTCGGTTACAATTCTGCGACAGTTACTAAACCAGTAGAAATGTGTATGATCTCCTTAAAACTTACTATATTGTAAAATGTAGACTGATAGAGTCCATCTATTGAGAGGTCTAGCAAAAGCTTAATAGAATCCAGATATTGTATAGTCTAGTACAAGACTGATAGAATCCGGTTATCATGTAGTCTAGTAAAAGACTGATAGAATCCAGCTATCATGTAGTCTAGTAAAGGACTGATAGAATCCAGCTATCATGTAGTCTAGTAAAAGACTGATAGAATCCAGCTATCGTGTAGTCTAATACAAATCTGATAGAATCCAGCTATCGTGTAGTCTAGTACAAGACTGATATAATCAAGCTATTGTGTAGTCTAGTACAAGAAGGATATAATCTAACAATCGTGTAGTAAAGTACAAGACATAGAATCCAGCTATCGTGTAGTCTAGTACAAAACTGATAGAATCCAGCCATTGTGAAGTCTCGTACAAGACTAATAGAATCCAGCCATTGTGTAGTCTAGTACAAGTCTTATAGAATCCAGCTATTGTGCAGTCTAGTACAAGAATGATAGAATCAAACTGTAGTGTCGTCTAATACAAGACTGATAGAATCCAGCCTTTGTGCAGTCTAGATAACAATCATATTCTTTAAAGCTATAATAAATCCTTCCACCATGAGAAGACAATGACATCAAGAGAAATATTCAGGAAAGGTAACATAAATATTAGCATAAAAAGATTTGGAATACCTTTATGTATCAAATGACCACTCGTTCATTTGCATTGATTAATTTCAGACGGATTGGTATAGTCACTGACGAAAAATAAAATTTTCCTGGTTGGTTTAGAATGTGCCGTTTGATTTAGAATGCAAACACAAATACAGTCAGGTAGATAAAATTTAACACCTGATTCTCTCTTATTGGTTAAAACCAAAACTATCTGACAGGAGGTGGGGTATAAGGTTCTTCATTCACGCTGCTGTAAACAGTTTGTTTAAGCGCTGTACCGGTAGTACCTGTTACGATGCAATCTATTCAGACATATTTTCTCAGAGCCTTTATATTATTTTTTAGCTGGAAGTTGACCAAATAATTTTCATAGCGGCGTGTTTAAAAAAATGATTTAGACAACAAATTCTGCAGCTTTGCTCAGTGTTCTTACACGCTTAATACAGCGTGTTACTATGTATAACAATTAGAGAGATTCCTGACACCGCAAAATGGAAACCTTTTAGAAGTCCTTTTCTTCTAGCTCCTTCACAAATATATCTTAAAGAATAATACAGTCTCCTCGTCGAAATAAGTCCTCTTCTTAAAGAACATGCCCGAACACGTGTCTGCTTTCGGCAAAATTCTTTGATACAATACGATAAGGTCTTTTGAAAATGTTGTAACCTAGAAACAACTTTTCACGAAATATGATAGTGTCCGTCATCATAAATAGCAATACTCATCGCGTAGAGATTTGTCAGTCCAACATTACAGGCTCCTGTCGTTCGTGTGTACCCATACAAATCTCGAACATTTTCATCTAATATGTCTCCTCCAAACAATGCAATCAATGTTTCTAAGATTGACAGTCTTGAACTGCTTCTACTTGGCAACTTTAAATGCCTTTGTACAGTTTGAGCTATACTGATATACTGATATCATCTCAAGAGGAACGAAAATAGCAGACTTTGCATCAAACACCATATATTCCTCCTCATAAATTAACAGCACACAAAAATATCCACACAAAAGTGATGTGTGTCGTGAGGTGCTGCTGCAAATTTATTAAAAGCATAAAACCATAAGTATTTGGACATCTAACATACGATAGCAACTTTACAGAAAATATTGAAATGATTAATGAAAAGTTGCAGATTAATTACAATTAGATGAAATGCTAAAACAACTGTTTAAAATGGCATAGTAATTGTTTCTATGTCTACTGTGATATTAATGTTTACATTAATAATTGCTTTAGCTTTATCAGAATCAAAATTGGTCCAAGTTTTGGGTTTTTAATCTCTTTCCCATGTCGTCCTATCTACCTCTTTCAACATCAAACTCCTCCTACTCCACGAGAACAATGTTTTCAAAATCAAACAACGGATTGAAAATTGAACCAAATGATATTTTAGAATTAGCGAATACAATAGTTGTTATAATAACTAACCTTAACGGCAGTTTGATACTTAAATTACTTAAGAGTGATGGCAACATGCTTTTTTACTGCACAAACACGTCATATTACACATTTTTGTAATAATGAGCTGTTACTTGAACTAATGCGAACAGGTTTAGACCCTGCCTCAACGAGGATACAAATTTCGCAATCCATTTAAACCAGCAAACCAAATCAACCATTATTGTTAATTTTAATGATTGTTAATTTCATCTTAAAAATGCTTTGTCGTTTCTAAACTGGATTTTGTCAGCACTTAGTGATGTTCATAGTTTTTGTCAGCACTTAGTGATGTTCATAGTTTTTGTCAGCACTTAGTGATGTTCATAGTTTTTGTCAGCACTTAGTGATGTTCATAGTTTTTGTCAGCACTTAGTGATGTTCATAGTTTTTGTCAGCACTTAGTGATGTTCATAGTTTTTGTCAGCACTTAGTGATGTTCATAGTTTTTGTCAGCACTTAGTGATGTTCATAGTTTTTGTCAGCACTTAGTGATGTTCATAGTTTTTGTCAGCACTTAGTGATGTTCATAGTTTTTGTCAGCACTTAGTGATGTTCATAGTTTTTGTCAGCACTTAGTGATGTTCATAGTTTTTGTCAGCACTTAGTGATGTTCATAGTTTTTGTCAGCACTTAGTGATGTTCATAGTTTTTGTCAGCACTTAGTGATGTTCATAGCATTTGTCAGCACTTAGTGATGTTCATAGTTTTTGTCAGCACTTAGTGATGTTCATAGTTTTTGTCAGCACTTAGTGATGTTCATAGTTTTTGTCAGCACTTAGTGATGTTCATAGTTTTTGTCAGCACTTAGTGATGTTCATAGTTTTTGTCAGCACTTAGTGATGTTCATAGTTTTTGTCAGCACTTAGTGATGTTCATAGTTTTTGTCAGCACTTAGTGATGTTCATAGTTTTTGTCAGCACTTAGTGATGTTCATAGCATTTGTCAGCACTTAGTGATGTTCATAGCATTTGTCAGCACTTAGTGATGTTCATAGTTTTTGTCAGCACTTAGTGATGTTCATAGTTTTTGTCAGCACTTAGTGATGTTCATAGTTTTTGTCAGCACTTAGTGATGTTCATAGCATTTGTCAGCACTTAGTGATGTTCATAGTTTTTGTCAGCACTTAGTGATGTTCATAGCATTTGTCAGCACTTAGTGATGTTCATAGTTTTTGTCAGCACTTAGTGATGTTCATAGCATTTGTCAGCACTTAGTGATGTTCATAGCATTTGTCAGCACTTAGTGATGTTCATAGTTTTTGTCAGCACTTAGTGATGTTCATAGCATTTGTCAGCACTTAGTGATGTTCATAGCATTTGTCAGCACTTAGTGATGTTCATAGTTTTTGTCAGCACTTAGTGATGTTCATAGTTTTTGTCAGCACTTAGTGATGTTCATAGTTTTTGTCAGCACTTAGTGATGTTCATAGTTTTTGTCAGCACTTAGTGATGTTCATAGTTTTTGTCAGCACTTAGTGATGTTCATAGTTTTTGTCAGCACTTAGTGATGTTCATAGTTTTTGTCGTTCATCAAGTATATCATGATATACGCAAAAACATTCTTAGCTACATAACTTGTAATTGTGTTGTCTTCTTTTTGTCGTCAACACAGTTCTTCTAATACTAAAACATTGACTGGAATTTCTTTTAAAGCTACGTTAAATTTCCAAATCACAAAAACACATACCTCTCGCTCAAACACCTGTATTTGTTCAGACAAACAGACTTAACACTTCCGAGCTCATGTAGAACGACCACTAGCTGCTCATGGTGCTTATAGAGCAATCGCTGTTATACTGTCAGATAAAACAATGCAGCTCGAAGGTGTTGATGGACGAATGAGAGTACTTGATGCACCAGTAGAAAATATGTAATTAAATCATTCATAACATTACTATGTTATATCAACACGCTTTACTCTGACATCTCATCATATTAAAAAGCTGCACTTCGCGAAGAATTATGGAAAAAAATATATTACTGAAATCAACAGCGTTGCAAGGCACAAGTAAATTATCGTTGAGTTTGTATGTGCGAGACAGACCCTAGATCGTACGGTCAAGCGTTCCAACGTATGGTCTCAACGAACCATACAGTGTTTCCAGATTGCCGGCGATCAACCACTAAAACAGACAGTTTATTTGAGTGTCCAGACCAGAACCTTTTACAGTTCCAGTGCTAGCGACCCTCAGTTAAAAAATACTTAATTTTTGTTGTTGCTGTTCACACTATTTAATTATTTGCTCTCATAAATCAGAGCTTTCTATGTCACAATGGAACATTAGCAAGGTGACATTAGCAAGAGACATTCTCATTGCCCTATAGGAGTAATTTAATGATCGTGTACTCGAATGGGAGTGTGTTTCTTCATTTGGAGTTTCGTTCTTGTAATGTTTCAAAATCATATATGATTATTTTTAGCATTGAGTTGTTCAGTAAGTTGTATTCCTGCATTACGTAATGTTTCAATAGCAGAAATGATCACGTTAATATTTTTGTAATTCATTATATAAGCAAAATATTTCTTTAATATAAATGATGGAACGTTGGAACGCTCAGCGTTCTACGTTGTAATATGTTAGCACAAAAGAAAATGATTAGGCATGGGCGGTGCCCATTGACAAGAATTTCCAGCCGGTTGGGCATACTGCTTGCCGTAAGCTGATAGTGCTCGTATGTTATATACGTCCAACAGGCTAAAATACTGATTAGCAAAAACTATGACGACAAGACTTGCTACATGGAGTTGCTGATCCAATCATCAACCATAGTCAGCGTTCAGAATTAAGTAAGGTGACATTTTAATTGGTGCTACGATAAACGACGAGCGAGCAGCGACAATAATAAATTATCTAGCGCTCTGACAAATACTTTTTCTGAATAAAATCATCGTTGCCATCGCTAATAGCAACGTTCACGTCGGTGGTAACGCTGACAGAACTTGGATTATCGATGATAAACGTGACCTTGTTCGGGAATCACAACACCGTCAGAGCATTGTCACTTTTGATAGAAATTCTAGACCATGGATGATGACTGGTATAAACAGACCATATAAGAAGTGGACAAATCCTGTGACGGCAGTTGTTCACGCGATTTATCCGTTAAATTAACATACTTTTGATGCTCTTCGTCCGATGAACGGATCACTTGCTATAGGGTTGCAATACCGGCACGAAGAATGACAGCATTATACTTAATTGTGTAGTCCAGTGAATCACAGAAGATTTTATGAACTCGCTACGAGGAAATGGTCTTAAAGATATGCGACGGATGGGCAGAATGTGTTATGGAGCCACAAAAAAGGATATATCTTAGCTGGGAAAGAAATGGAAATGGAAATTCCCAATACAGGTAAGAACAATAACCATACAAATATTATACGCGGCAAAGTATCAATCGAGGGTTCTCCAGTTATAATCGTTGACCAAAACGCACACGCATGGATGTCGAGTATAACAATATTTCCTCGGGAGAAAACGGTAACCTTGTTGAGTGTATCAGGATTATCAGCAGCGTGACCCTGTGTCGGTATGGTTGTTTGAAAGCGCCGAATTTGAGCAGCCAGATGGCAAGCAATCAATGTCTAGCAGTCATGGATTTGATCAATATAGGACACCGTCCTGTGAACTTTCTTCACGGTCAGATGATAAAGGTTGCGTTAAAATACACAGTTGACATGAGCGTCATAGAAAAGTTATTTGTTGAGAATATTCATCCTGTCATCGTTTAACGAACTAAATCAAAAGATAAATCTCATGGACTACAGCGCCAAGAATAAACATGGCTGTGCTCCAAAAGTGCTTATGAGATGTATGCTCGATTCTAAGTCATTGTTATCGCTGACAGTGAGTGAAGCAATCATTTTATACAAACGTCAGATCGAGGTTTGGTTGCCAAGAGCGGAAGACAGCGACGGCAAGGATGTATCATTCGCCAAGATAAAGGTCGAAAAACCATTGGTAAACTTACACATGGAGCCTTATCGGGTTACTGCGCTAAGAATAAACATGGATGTGGTCCAATAGTGCTTATGAGATGTATGCTCCATTCTAAGTAATTGTTATCGCTTATTGTAATAAATGACGTTGTACAAGATTGATCATGGACGACGCAGAACTCGACTTTAATTGCCAAAACGACAAAGTATTTTTGGGTAGATAACTTATAAATCTACCAGATGGAACCAAGCTAAGTACTATTATCAGCAATTAGGATGGTGATTCGACGCAATTTACTCATTTAAGAACTTTGATGCTCGCTTATGTGATTTCGATTATCATTGGATGCTGTCATAGTCACCACAGTTTTATTTTATATCAGCAAGTCAAACATAACACCGGTACATACATTTTTAGCGGATGATGCTCCATGGACGCAGTGGCGAATAAAAAAAACGACATGCTACTTCATTATTATAAACCTGTTCCCGAATGTTATAAAACTTAACAATCGTCGAAGATATCATTGGCACCATCGGTGTATGATCCAATATTGTGACATAACAATGTTTATATTAATGGCCCTGGTGGTTTTGTTAAAACTATACGCACGTTAAAATTGTCCCAGTATTCACACATGGTAGTTTTAACGACAACTCACCGACTTGCCAGAGAGATAAAAGTGAAAGGTTTTAACTGTCATAATTTTTTCCGTTTCTCCAACGCGGATGATAAAATATTTGCATGAAACAGTGCCTCTAATTTATACTGAATTCAAACTTGGAATTATATTATTGTAATTCAGCAAAATACTGTGGTAACCTGCATTTAGGGGGTGAGGTATGCATGTATGTATACGGTAAACACCATTCATACAAACCATCCAATTCGATCTCAATTGTTTTTTTTGTTTTTGTTTTTCTCTGGTTGTTGTTAAAATTAGTGCATTGCCAGTGAATTGCTCAAATGAGTTGACATTAATATTTTCTAGGATCCTCTGTTTTGGTTAATTCGTCGATTAATAGTCAGTTGACATAGTATACATGTTTTGAGTTAACGAAAATAGGGAGTATCATGCCGGCGGCTTCTATCCATGGTATTTTGATTAATGACTATTTCTAGTTAACCGCTTATGACTGTACGGTACCTACTCACTGTGATTATAGTCCCTGATGTTTCATTTGTAAACATCATAGCATTCAAGTTTGGATTTTCTCTTCTATATTTCTTTGGTACATACACATGTTGACTGCCCTGTCATGCGGTCTACCTCGGTAATATTGTAAGAGAGCATAACACAGTTTCCGAATCATTGCTATGAGCGACCGCATAACACTGTAAGTGCCGCGAAATACAAAACTGATTTTTTTTCTTCTTTCTTTCTTCTTGGGAGCTATAAAATCATAATGTAGCAATGTTTAAAATATCAAGCTGTTGATTCAATAAATAATCATTGTAAAATTTGACTAAATATACATATGCAATAATTGCTCATGCTTGTTTGCATATTCCAACGAAAATTGTGGGTTTTGTTAGAACTGTGTGTTTTGTGGGCTCTGTTGGTTGTGGGTTTTGTGGGCTTTGTTGGATTTGTGGGCTCTGTTGATTGTGGGTTTTGTCAGGAGTATATAAGGCCTTGTGGGGGGCTGCTTGTGGGAAAATCAGTCAGCTAGCAGCCATAAAACTAGGTACATCACAATTATTATGAGGTTTTTCTTATAGTTTTTTTTATTTTGTTTTATTTAGTTTACTATAGAGTTATGACACTTTAGGCAATATTTTGGACAGTACATTTTTGTTAAAGTTTATTTATTACAGATCAATATTTATTTAGGGAATGTATTTTTATTTTTAATTCTTTTCTCTTTTTCAAATTATATGCATTCTAGTCATTGCTAATTTATTTATTTTTACAAGCCAACTAGATATTGTTGAATCATTTGCTATTTTGAAAACTCATTTATATGGTCAAGTGAGTGTTGTCCTCACAGACCAATACTGTTATTTATTTATTTTCTTTATTTAATTAGTTTTATGACTCTAAAGACATACTGAAATTTCTCTACTTTTCAAATATTTAGTTACTTTTCTTAAATTGTAGGTACAACAATGTTCTTAGGGAAATATAATGTCTAAGTCATTGTGAGTGTTTTCCTCACTGACTTGACATTTAATTACTTACATCTATATCTGTTCATTTCAAATAAGTATTATGCTATACTTGAAGTGCAGAATCAAGCAAGTGTTTTCCTTGCAGATTAGTACATTTAACAATTACAATCTAGTTATATTTTCTCTTCTGTAGTAAACTTATTGCAAAAAGTGCTGAAAATTCGAAGTAGCCAAGAAAACGTTGGCAAAGTCCGAGAGTTTCTCTGTCATTACAGCAAAGCATTGACTTTGATCTGGCTAAGGAGTGCATCTTAAAAGGTTATGAATTTGTTCCTGAGGCTTATTGGAGTAAATTCAAGTACAATAAAAAAGAGGCTGGACAAACTTATGTCGAATTTGAAAGAGCAAGGAGGAAAAGAGCAGCTATTTGATATGTGGTGGTTAGCCAAGAAAGCTGATGAAGATTAGGAAAATCTCAGACAACTCTTAATATTTCAAGAATTGAGTCCATAGTGACATTAGGATTTATCTTGATGAGTATAAGGTCGAAACCTTGGAAACTGCTGCTCGTGCTGCTTACGAGTATACATCAGCTCATAGGGGTTCTTTGGTTAGTAAGTCTTCCATTGAGCAATATTCTGTTTAGCAAAGTATTTCAGTCCAATACGAGCTCTTCCAAATCTCAATCTGTCATAACTTTTAGAAATCAAGTTTCTGATAGGATTGAAGAGACGTCCTAATCTCTTTCTACATGTACCGATTGCAAGGAAAAGGACACGTTATTTCTGATTGCTACAAATTGAAAAAAGCATCAGAATCAAGACAGACGTATTACAAAAACTCTTATTTCTAAGAATTCAAGGCCACGGTCATGTATTAAAAGCATTACATTTTTTGGTCAAATAAATCCCAGTCCAATTTTATTAGGAAAATTATGTGCAATTCATGTCAAAGAGTTCTAAAACACTCATGAGTTGAGTGATTAGGCTATTGCTCTCTCTATTAAAATGTTAGGGGAAACTGGCTATTACTGAAACGGAAGCCACAAAAGTACATGTTGCTTGTTTATATAAAAAAATATATTATTATTGAAAAATGAATTCTTATGAGATAATGGAGAACTCCCGAGGTACATGCTAGTGATGAGTAGTCAGTTAACTATCAAACTGTAGTTCCAAAATCTTACAGACTGAAAATTTTTATTCTGGCACAGGGAACCTCTTTGGATATTCGTTTAGGAATTAATCAAACTCATCACAAGATCTTGAATCACGTCTATTGGCCAGACATTAAAAATGATATTTTAAATGCTGCAGATCTTGTCAAATGACAGGAGACCCCAATCAGAAGATACACAAGGCTCAACTGAAACCCATTTCTGCATTTGACGAATCATTTAGCAGAATAAAAGTAGAGAGCGTGGCTGACATGCCTGATTTTATTCTTCAAAATGCTAATAAAAGCATTAAGGTATTTAAGTATTAAAGCAATTATGCTAATTAAATCATTAAAGCAAAAATAAAAGCATTAATCCAAGCATGCTGTTTAAAGCATTATAGCAAAATTGATAATAAATGCACTAAAGCATAAAAGTGAAAAATGCTAATAAATTGGTTCACTTTTTTTAACTTGGTCTGATCACAACATTCCTCTACCCCCCCCCCATGATAGGATTCACATTCTGACTAAAAGAAATGAAATAAAATAGCACATAAAACATCATGATGTGTCATATATAGTTTTTATTACCATGCGTTGGTCATTAGAATGGTTTCATGTAGTTTTTTTACATTATGTTTTTCACCCATATCTATAAGAATGACTCACTGTGCTGCTCACCTGTTTCCAGTCTGATGGTACTTCGTCGGTGTCATATATGCCTTTTATATTCAATTTCAGTGTTTCAGGGTTCGTTCTTTTGCTTATGCGAATCTAGTAAGAGTAACATACAGAGGGTGCAATTATTCAGAAAACACTTCACGTCGACATCCATGACGTCCACAACACATAATGCCATTATTTAAAATGTGTACATTAATATTGTGATAGCATTTTACCAGAAGACCCTCATCTGCATCATCGTACTTCATACGAGTTGGAACGAGTTACGATAATTAAGACGATGATGGTACCAGAACAGGGGTAGTATGATTTCAGTAAAATATAAACAGCATCGAATGAGTTCCGCCGAATGGCTGTGTCAGGTCCACATATATGACGATTTGTATCTTCCTTGATAAGATTCAGAGTTAAAAATAACAAGATCTTTGTAAGACAGCTGATATGGAAACTTTAGACAGAAAATTCGACAGCAATACAATGGCCTAAAATATACGATACTGTCCCAAATGGATAGCATTTGTAAGGCTGATTTCACTGAAATCACGCTTTTTCAGATGCCTTTCAATGATACTATTGTCCAGTGAAGGAAACATTGTTCAATGATGATAGCGTCCTGCGAAGAAATGTTGGGCAATATGTGTAGTTAAAGTTACGTTCATTCCTCTGAAAAAGTAAATCTGTTTTTGAAGATGCAATATAATATGGATACACAATGACAAACAACATTACAATAATGATATTTCAGCACACAATGACAAACAACATTAAAATAATGATATTTCAGCACACAATGACAAACAACATTACAATAATGATATTTCAGCACATAATGACAAACAACATTAAAATAATGATATTTCAGCACGATATTACTGTTAAAACAGAGTATTAATCTGCGTACTCATATTCAAAAAGTACTTTTCTTCTACGAAAAATATCTATTACAGATTATACAGTCATGTAAATATACATATAGCTATAGATTCATCTCATCTAGCAGGCGTAACACGAAGTCCATTGCTTGATACATATAATTCTCCTTCTGCATTGCGGGCCATATTTAAAAAAACAAATACTCGTGGTATAAATAACGTTACCATACTAGGAAACAAGATGCACGACATCATTCATTTGTAGTTTTTAAGAAAGAAAATTCAAGGAAATGTAACAGACAATATTCACAAGCACTGTCATAAGAACTAGATTCGACCAAATTGACTACCATGTAGAATACCAAAGTCCATAGCTTTTTTGAATTCCTCGAAAGTTTCGTGCAAAGGTAGGTAAAGACAGCAAGAGCACGTGCTGCTCGTGGGATATTTTGATTTAGTTTCATCATAGTGATTAAAGTTTATCGTAGGATATTGTCCATATGGTTGTTCCTTCATTCCTGTAGCAAACATAAGGATATCTTCTAGTTTTATATCCGAGTCTCCGGCTGAAACAAAGAAGAGGAGAATGAATTGGTAATTATCTATATCCACTAGTAGAAATAAACGATCACTTGTGTAACTGACAAATTACCGACTCTGCCCAACGTATCGAAAATATTAACTGGCCGTTGACTAATATTGCCGCAGGTTTAAAGATCGCACCACGGAGTTCAATACATCTCAGACAAATGTGCAAATTATTTCTTGTCTTTTTTTCCCGGTGATTGACACTAGACTCTGGAACTCTTGACAACGTCCAAAGTATAAACTGTTCAATTGGTAATTTACATGGTAAATGCTTTCCATTTGTCCTGTAAGGTTTGTCAAGTTTTGTCCATCTTTATGTCCCCTCTATCCACACGATTATGTTAGGATACACATTTAGCTGATAATGGAGTCTCTGAATCAGCTGATTGTCAGATGCCCCTGGCAATTTTTGGTAAGTCACTCAATAAATGAGTAAGTTCCTCGCTTAGTCATTAACAGTTGTATTTATATATTGATTATAATATAAATTGATTAACTCAGTAATTAGGCAAGGATTAAATTCGTGGAAAGGAGTTCATGTCAATTGCTAATAAAAATGTGAGAGGTATTTCAAACGTTCTGAATATTATTGCGCTGTACGACAAAGTTGTTTTATTAAGGAAAAATACGTTGATATTTCCCCTCAGAGTACTCCCCATTCACCTTTATACACCTTCCGAGTCTCGTTATCAAATAAATGTCATTTTTCATTCATTCACCTTCTGTCATGTTGTTCAGACTCCGCGCTTCAGTCTGCATGGCGTCTTTAGGCCAAAAATCGTTTGGTGCTAATTCAAGGCCATACAGAGCATGTGACAAAGTTTCGACGATATGTCCCTGTCAGGACGGCTCTGTTTTACGCGAGTGCGTTCTCAGGGAGTAGATGGAATACTCGGGTACCGGTACACGGACTGGTTTTCGGATTGTTTAACATCTTCTTGCAACATTTGGAGGTATGTAATTTTTAATCATACTAGCAGACGCATGCACATGTACCTGAACGACTTGACTATTGCATGGAATAATCATGCGTATAACATTGTCTTGTCGAACAAACTGCGGTTTTGGCTAGTTTTCTCACATCCCATCTCTTTTAAAACTTTTTTTCTTTGAGTCTGATTGATGAATGTAATATTATGTTCAATCACATGTGACAACCTCATTCAAATATATCTAATCATTCTGTTCATATTTGGCGTTTTCAACCAGTCTGTTTCTTTCTTTTGTTTTTATTTCAGTCGTCAACATTGTTATCCTAGAATATATCATTTTTATAACGATATTTTAACGTTGAGGAAATTATAATAAGTCTCTTGTAATTAATCATTAGTATCCAACAAACATAGCATGTCGGTCTATTGAATTATTTTAGAATTTTCCACTGGTACGATTGAGTATTGTAACATAAATCAGGTGGAGTTGTATTGCGACAGATATCAAGTGGTATTATATTTCTACATATAGAATCTTAATAGAGTCGTGGGATTTATATAAGGAAGAAGTAAACAATTGTTCATTTACTATTCAAAGTATCATTATTTTTCTATTTTCAGTCTCCAGAAGTATTTAATGTCGTGTTTAAATTCATTTTCAGAGGAATCACGTATTTGAATTATTTATCGGAATTACAAGGTACTCAGATAACTCTTTGGGCATGGCACTATTTTGGAATATTGTTAATTCATTCAAAGACATTCTGTTCAATGCCATTGGGATACATCAAAACTGTTGGCATTGTAGCATATATCAATATTTTGGAACAATTCAGAATACTTTAAGTTCCTTTTAACTTTGCAATTGTATAACTTGGAGATATAACTTATGTATTAAGATTTACAAAACAGTTCAGTTTTGCTTCTATTTTGTTACTTAGTTTAAGAGCATAGAATCGGAACAGGACCAATAATAGATGCCAGTATATTTAATAACTATGTGCCTCGGTGGACAGAAAAAAATAGTCTTACCCTCGACAATGCGTAAATAGGTTTCCCAGAATTCAATCGTCTTCCGTTCCACGTCAGCTACCACGTTGCTGTCATTATTCTCTCTGTTCTCTCTTTCTTCATCGTCATTATCATCCTCTTCTTGAAAATCTGTGTAGCTCTTATTTATGGTAAAGATAGAGGACATTTTCTCTGCAGTCAAAGGTTCTTGATTGGAAAACAGCTCTCGAAACTGATCTGGATATTTCAGGATATAATCCAAAACTCCAACAGAGTGCAGTCCTTGCTTAAAGCTGTAACGATATATATTCATCCTTATAGTATGCACTGCACCTAAATTAATCATTTTCTCTCTCGGTTAGAACTCACGGTTATAACGTTTACATTTTTTAATCTAAATACATTACCTAAAAAATTCTATTTAAATAAACAAAATAAATTTTTTTTCGCTTAAGTTATTTAAGAGTTTAACAGATAACACTTTTCAGCATAATCTACTAATTAAGCAGATGTCTCAATGGGTATATTTATGTTTACTAATTTTCAACGACTGATAACGCAGTTATTATCATTCGATGCTTTCTATCCATGCCAAATAATATCGTGAGTATTGTCTTCCTGATATATTTTGGATCCATCTAGAAACAAACTATATAATCATCAGCATACATTCATTTTTATTTATATTGGTGCCATTGAGATTTTATTTGCTCTCCACCATTCTTGACAATTTATTGTGTAGTTTGAAATACTTCAATAAAATAAATATAATATGACCACAACGGTAATAACAGTTTTATTGCCACAATGTTGATATCCCCTTTTAACCCATTTAGGAAATAGACCTGCTTTTATGTGAGTTGTTCAAACTTATATATCCACATTTAAACTTTTTATACATCTCTCTCTCTCTCTCTCTCTCTCTCTCTCTCTCTCTCTCTCTCTCTCTCTCTCTCTCTCTCGTACATTACTTAAACATTCTATGATAAACGCCACAATATTTTAAAATGAACCGCACTCTTAATTAATTATGATACTTAAGATGTTAAGCATTACAACGCAAAATAACTGACTATCGAATTTACAGTGTAGCTCCTGTTACGGAGCTTGGCAGCAAAATTGCTAGAGGTTGAATGCATACAAGTAAAATAACAAAACAAAGTGCTTAAAGTCTAGCTTACAATCATTAAACCGTTTTGATTAAAGATGTTACGCTCTGAAGTCTGGTACAGAATGCAGAAAACGATCGCTGCAAGTCGACTGTATTTGCTTTATAAAGAGATAATACAAAGAAACCTACGTTTTGAGTAATTCACAGATTTATCTCTACAAAACAGCTAAACAAAAGCCTAATGATATTACATTGTCACGTGCAAAGACTCTAAAAATGTTTACAATTTTGCATTGAAATAGATTAGTTTATTATTGATTTAACCACGGTAAACGTATCAGTGATTTTTTTTTAAAAAGTATCTACATGTACATATTGGATCATAACAGCTTAAAGGCGCATATCGTTTATACACTGTATTATTATTATTCATATTATTGCCAGTGATTTTAACTGTCCAGTTGTATAACAAATTAACAATACTTTCTACGTCGTCAGTGTTCATTCTTTGACTTTATTCGCACACACACACACGCACGCACGCACGCACGCACGCACGCACGCACGCACGCACGCACACACACACACACACACACACACACACACACACATACATACATACATACATACATACATACATACATACATATCGGTTTGCAAAAATGCAAAAGTTTCTATCCAGCCGGCCAACCTTTCATAACTTGATTAGAAGTGGATGTTTATAAACGGCCCAGTAAGTGACAACAAAACTGCAAAGTTTCCGCTCACTCGAAAAGATTTGAAACCCCTTGTGTGCCTCTCAAAGATTTGAAACCCCCTTGTGTGCCTCTCAAAGTGGTAAAAACAATCACAATCAGAAGAAGTCATTTTGTTGTTTATTTGGTAACTGATATTATAACAAAAATCATAAAAAATACTTTCATACGCAACATTTAAAAAACCTAGCTCTTGTAATGAAATGAATAGTTTACGATTTCTGTTGTCAACATATTTTACTTTTCAGGTTGTTTGTCTGACTGTGCTGCCATGTCTATTATAATATGACGTTCTATTTAAACATGTGTTTAAAATCAACTCCTCGTGATTGGTTTAATTCCTACTATTGGATACGAAATCTTCAATTTCTTTTAACCTAATATTACGAAAAGTAGCTGTCCAATAATATTTTAATACTTTATTGCGGATCAAGGTTTCCATCACAGTTTTTGCGATGATACATTCAAGATGCTATGCTAACACCATCAAGACCAAAACAATAATATTTCTTTACTTGTTTCCGCTAAATCCAAACCCATCTGCAGAAAACTCGGTCAGACACTAAACTGTATCCATCCTTTCCTCCACCCACTTCAAGACTTTGTATACAATTTTCCATTTTTTTTTTAGTGACTGTATTGTCTGAACTATCTTTAAGCAAATCTTTTCAAATCTGATTAATTATCTGAAACCTGAAACGGAACCCACTGTCAATTATACCGTGTGATTTGCGAAATTTGTATAGGCTCTGAAAAGATCTTCACCTATCAAACTGTGACTACCTTCCTAGAACGCATATCCGACCTATTGCTGGCTTGTTGTAAAAGTAAAATCTTTTATTGACTCTATTTCCCAAGTAATTCCACATATTCTATTTTATCCTCAGTTTCGTATACCTAATTACTAAGTAAAAGATTAGTATTCGTGTAAACAACGCCTTCTTCAATTATGCGTTTCGTATTCTTTGTATTTCATTTTTGTGTTTGTTTTCCTGAATTAACATTGGAGCTTACAGTTAAAATCATCAGCTAAACAGTTTTATTCTTGTCAACACAATTAGTTTTGAGTATACTTTTATCTGCTATAAACAGCTGGGTTTCATCTCTTAAATTTTTTTTTGATAAAGGTACGAAAAGAAAAGGGCTCAAATTAGTTTTGTGTTCGTAAGGTAGTATTTTTTTTTTTTTTTTTTTGTGTTTTTTTTTTTAACCCCATAACATTACTACTAGAACTATCAATCTGATCTTTATATTTCTAAACAATCACTCGGGTATTAGAGTTTAACGTTATAAACATCACTATTTCTTGCTATCATGAAATAGATTTAAAGTAAAGAAACTTATTTGTGTAATAATGCTATAATTTTGGAAAAGAATCAGGCCTGGTCAACCGCTCCGGTGGCCTAGTGGTTTGAGTGTCCACCGCGGAAGCGAGAGGTCGTGGTTTCGATCCCTTGCCAATTCATACCAAAGACTTCCAAAAATGGTACTAACAGCTGCCTCGCTTGGCGCTCAGCATTGAAAGGTTAGTGTTAGGACTGGTCGGCATGGTGTCAGGATAATGTGACTGGGTGGGACATCATGCTACATGTCTGCGGCATGATGCCCAAGTGCTTGACATAACTATAAAGTGCCTCACTGCAGACATCGTAGCGTTATGACTGGAAAATTGTTAAAGCTACGTTAAAAATCCTAATCAATCAAACAAACAAAGGCCTGGTCAATCACAGTAATGTGCTAATAAAATTGGATATGTATGAATGTTCCTATGTTCCTTTTCAACTCCTATATAAACAAAGCGCTCAACCCTTTGATTTCATGATGCTTGAAGTGATCCACCCCAGCGTGCTATAAGACTTCATTCCAATTCAATATTATGATCACTGTTATTTTTACTGTTTTTCAATTTACTTCCCCGATGTGTTTATGCATGCAGATGACACTTCTGCTCAAGCTGTACAGATTTGGATGAAATTAAAAGGAAATTCAAATTCTAAACTGTTGAAGATTTCAAGTGGTTCGGCCAACTACGTTATGTACATTCTTTCTAAATAAAACGGTAAGTAAGCTGGTACTACACAAACAAAAAAAAGGATACTTCATAGGGATCTTGATTTTTGCAGCGTGGATGGCAGTTTTGAATGAGTCACTCGTTATAACCCAAACTATCAATTTATTCTTTATAGGAATATAACCACATAATAATGCCTCCAGATCAAACACTTCTAAGTAGCTCATGCATTTCATTATAAATAACGTTAAGTCTTCACTGTAAATCTCACCATGTGTGAGATGAGACTTTATTATTATTATTATTATTATTATTATTATTAGCTCTTTTATTATTATTATTATTATTATTATTATTATTATTATTATACGACATATTGTGTTTTCCAAGATCATAATTGTTAGAATTCACATACATGTATACATTCCGTAGGCATTATGGGCGTAATCCAGATCTATTCAGGATGACTAACTCAAAATCTTCATTGATATTATGTCATCATCCCTAGCGTCATAATTACAAGAAATAAGGATCTTTGCATGGTTGTAGTAGTAGTTGTAGTATTAACAGCATCAGTGGTATTAATAGTTACATTAAACAATAGCTATCAATATTCATTTTTCCTTTTTTAAAGCAACAAAACTGAAAACTTATCAGTGTCTCTTTACAGCGTAAATAAACTTTAGAGTTTTACAAAAAAATAAAAATTATTCAATGCTGGCTGCATTTTGGTAATCAAACCAGTTCATTTGAAAGTAATACTAAATTGTACAATCTCTGGCCTGAATCTCACTTGTCGAAGGCAGGTCTTGTTCTCTCCACTAAGTAGTAATTTATCAGGTCTTGTATCAACTGGTCTTTGTTTTCCGTCTTTTCATTTCGAAGGCAACCAGAAATGTACAGGGTCTTGTTATGATTCAGGACAAAATCACGAACGCAGTCTGTTGTTTGAACCTACAAGTACAAAGATCAAAAAGTAGATTCTGACAAATGGTCTTAGAAAGTGTTTATGCATACATATTATTTTAAAATGTATAACGGAAATATAGAGGCAATATCTTAATATTTACAACAAATATGAAAGAAGATTCATAGTCAAGTGCTGGTTGTGAATATTATTTTCCCAGACAAATATCTCACTGGATGTCGCTGATGGGTAATAAGACCAATCGATCTTATGTCTGATTTGATCAATGAAATGTGTCTGCAGATAGAAGAAATACAATTCACATTTTGATTTTTATTTTAATTTTTGTTTGAGAGCATATGTAAATGTATTGAATGAAACCGCTTTACTGAATACATATTGATAATATTTTTCACTGCAATTTAAATTGTACACCTTTGATTCCTCTGATTCAAGTTAAATACTTACGGAAACTAATATTTACTTTTTAAATTTACTGTCACGGTCTTTCGATAAATCACCTTTGAAGTGCTGACTTCGCATTACAAAAGACCAAATTGACCCCAATCAAAAATATCCCTGTCTACAGATTATCCGTTTCAAAGCTACGATTGCTACCTAGGACACATATCGTGATACAGAATTAACAAATATTTTCGTAACAACCACAACTGTTTATATTTGATCTAACAATCGATACTGATTTGAATATGTACCATAAAGAAAACCACTTAATTCCATGTATATTGTTATAGTAATTGATTTTGATTTGTACATGTACCATACATATAAATCTAAAAGGTCTCATAAAATCGATGGTTACCTCATCCAACAGCTGTAGCCAATCAGAATCATATATATCCTCGCGACTTCCAGTCACGTTTTCCGGTCCCAAAATCAGACAATCCAGCAATAGGGGCGACAAAAAGCGGGGAACTGGTCCTCCGTAAACCAGGGATTGTCCAATCACCATACCGGCATAGAAATATTCTTTTCTTTTATTGGCTAAAGAAAGAAGTTATGAAAAAATGCATTATACTACGATATGAAAAAAACTTTCAGTAAAAAAATACAAATATATAAGACAGAGGCATGTTACGCGAATATATTGTTTTAGTGTACATGTTTGTAGAACTAAAGTGGACTAGTTTTATATACAGTAGTCTCTATATCATTAAATAAGTAAAAAAACATGATAATCCACTACCTGCAATTTCATGTAACTATATTTTTGTTAAAGAATTTTCTATCTGGTAAACTGTCTTTTCGCCCGTTAAGGTCGTCAGCAACCCCTTGAGCTATCTCTTCAAAGATATTCATAATCTCAGAATTACTTAATTACTTATTGCGCTTGATAACTCATCCGTCTATTAAAATCAATTTCTTCTCTGAAAGAAGATCACATTTCACAACGGTATATGAGATATATTTATTATCTGAAATAAAATGAAATTCACAAAATATATCTGTAGAACTAACAAATTATTAAAAGGTCAAATAGTGAGGTTTCTTCTTGAACTGAACATAGAACCTTTCATATCTGAAAATCCAATATTCCTTGTTATGATAAAATTAAATTTTGTAGTTTAGGCACATCTGTACTTAAGGCTGGAGAAAGCAACAGTCAACCCTTACCCAGGCCCGCACCTGGGGGGGGGGGGGGGCAACCATGGCACTTGTCAGGGGCCCGAGTGGCGTTTTAAAATATACGCACATATTTGAAACACGAAAGGGGCTCGAACTCTGTCAGCTGCCTGGGGCCCATAATTTCCTAGGTGCGGGATTGCCTTACCCCTAATAAATGTGAAATGACGCATCATGGGAACGATGAATTCGATAATTAGTGATTACATTGACAGGGAATAACAAAACGCTCTACAATTAGCATTGCGATTATGGAATTTTCAGAAATTGAAACGACTTCAGCTACAGTTAAGGTCAAATGGTTCATCATTAACTATTACAAGTACAAATATAAATGAAATCGTTACATGTGTTTAATATTCAGGAAGAGTACGACAAAAATGTTTTTCGAATACCAGGCTTTAGTAAAACCACTACAATAATTTATTTATAATACACTGAATTCTTTTTTAACGTTGGTACTACCTTATAGTTCCTGCTTCCACTTCTCTTTCGTTAAACGAAAAACAAAAGTAAAAATATCACGAAGAAAGGAGAATGCATTATATTTATGCACCTATAAATATGACTTCTAAACTGGGACGTAACCCAACCACCCACATACATTCAAATATGGGCACTCTTTCCACCTTGTAGTTTACTCATGTTTTCTTTTCTTTTTTTGTTAAATCATACGATTAGAAAATTATTAATCAGATACGTAGTCCATTCATTTATAACATCATTTAGTATCCGTATTTTCTCATCTTAAATTAAATAGAAATTGTTGTTTTAAATTGTAATACTAAATTTGTTAAAACAACGTCTTTTCAATCCTGAGTATTGCATGCTCTGCACCTCAATTGTCATCAAGAAACTTCCAGACGAAAATTATCGATCGCTATGGACTTTTACAATGGTGCCAGATACTAAACGTGGTCGCGAAACAGCACGTCGAGTTTAATAATTACAATATAGGGTAGTACGAATTTTGTAATCAGTATGTGTAAGTTTCCTTGGGACACTACAGCGCGATATTAAATCTGGGTTGTATTGGATCACACCTCAATTTTATCTCATCAAAAAATCTATCACTTATTCTAACATTGGTTTTACAATGTTTACTTCTAGGGGCGTGTAAATAATGATCTTCGAAAGGAATATGGATATATGAAAATCAAAATAAAGTAAATAATTGCCCTTTAAAGGTATGATGAATTAAAATCTAAACAATGACACCCATTACTGAAATGACCGGAGATGAACGCGTGCAAAACCAGTATGACTTTTACCTCAGTAGGAAACTCGTTCCCTCAACCAACCGAAGGTAGTTGTATGCAGTTTTCTAGAGAATGATTATACATAGCAATAGTGCATATCAAATTGTAAATACCTTGGACATCATAGGAGAGTAGTTTTCGTCCAGACGGTCCCTCGAACAGAGAACAGTTTGCCAAATGGTCCATCACAAGCTGGAAATATTCCCTCTTTGGACCTCCGGCATCTGTTGCACCTTCCTCATTACCCTCGTCATCTACGAATTTCACGCTAAATTCACACATTGGGCTGAAGTCTTCCTGGCGAAATTGCTCAAGAGAAGACTCCCATACACGGGATCGTTTGATGTACGACGTAGTGTATCCATAGTAAAAGTTCGCACGCATTTCAGACAGGATTTCTTCTATTGGCATGCTTGTAGCACACACATAACATAAAGTACATTAATTAGACAATGGAGTGTTGCTAAAAAAAAAATCAGATTCAACATCTAGATCTTGTCGATCCAGAGAATTTAAATTCAAATATTATATAAAAGACTTCGTTAATTTAGACACTAATAACTTTAAAATTGAGCCTCGACTTAAATAATCAAAAAAGTCTTGTTGCAGTTGAGTCACAAACTAATTATTACCTTGAAGTATTTGCACTTTGCAAAGAAGAGGTTCGTTATAATAAAAACAAAGCACTCGTAACGTAATCATTTTTAAATGTTGATTGGTACATATTTTTCCTGAAAGGTGTACAAGTTCTATGTTTGTTTCTCAAAAAGAATAAGTAAAATAATTCAATTGCAGTAATGACTGAAATGAATATAAGCTTCAATCTCATTCTGGAAACTATCAAGGCAGGGAAAAATCAAGTAATTTTACTTGTTTTGTGTTGAATGTTCTATACATAGATCGACGAAGTATGACACGTAGATGCACACAGGACAAGGGCGGACAGTTACAGACAGGCTAACGGAGAAAGCATCAGAAAAGTAGATAATACAGTGAACGAAATCGTACCAAATGGTTAATCGTGGATGATATGCAATACACCAATTTGATTAGACCTACCAAGCATCTGGGTCACAATTCTCCGTTCCGTCCTCCTCATTCTCATCATCCGTTTTCACCTCTTGTTCCTCCTCACCCTCGTTAGCCATCCATTCCTCATCCCTATATATATATATATATATATATATATATATATATATATATATATATATATATATATATATATATATATATACTAAAGTAAGTTGCCAAATACACTGCAGCATATATTCATTTTTATCAGTAATAAATTTACGTCATTTTGTTTCGGTCGTATAGCAACAGAGATTAGCTTGAAGGTTTATTTTCGTGTAGAAATATATTATACGGCTATTGAAGTGTGTTCATTTTAACGCAACGTTTTCCTTAAAGTCGTTAATATCATGCATAATTTAGTGTGTTCTATAGTGATCCTCCCACCTCATCAATTTCTACCGTATACTTGAAGAAAATAAACTATGCATAATTTTCATATTTTGTTTGTGTGGGGTTTTGATTTTAAACTCAGTATTGTCTGGTAATATGTTTTAAAAAGTGATCGGCACACATTTAGAATATATGTCTGCTTTCCATCCATCCGTCCGTTCGTCCTCAAATACATACAGAGACATTTTACCCCCGTTAGGAGCTGCTTTATACTAACAGAAAATCTGAAGGATTCTTCTGTTCATTAATGATATTTCTTCCATCCTCGTCCTCATCACTGAAATTTCATGAAAATAAAGTAAAAGGTAGAGTGTAACAAATAATTCAAATGTTTATTGGTGTTTGTATTACAATAATTAGAAACCCATATATAAAAATACAGTTTTAATTAATATAGAAAAACTGTGCAATCAATGGAGTCTATTTGTTTTCTATTACATTTGTAGAAATATACTTATGGAAACATACCAGTTAATGTGTACAACAGTAACTACGCCATCTCGATTAAATCTAAAATTTGTATTTGTGAAACTTTTTTTAAAATAAAAAACACTCATATCGTAACATTGACAATTTATAACATATATTAATTTCAACATTAATTAGATTTCATATTCATCAATGTCTTTTAAAAATCAAATGGTGTGTAAATGACAGTTTTTATAAAACATCACCATTAAGACCACATTTTAGACTGTGGTAACGCAGTCTTTTTTGGTCTTTATTCTACACAATAAATAGAACCTACAAACGTAGTTAGTATAAGAGATTTATCTCTTTCCAAGGCTTCTCACAGATATATATATATATATATATATATATATATATATAGAGAGAGAGAGAGAGAGAGAGAGAGAGAGAGAGAGAGAGAGAGAGAGAGAGAGAGAGATTCTCTATTAGTATATAGCCGATGAAAGAATGCGTTTTCTGCCGTTAAACCTAAGTAAAACTGAACAAAATTTTCTTTTGCTTTAATCGCCACGTCAGTTTTCCTCGTCCAAATGCTTCTTATCTGATTGGTCGTCGTTATTTAGGTTGAATACTCTATTAATGCCATAAAATGAGATCATAATTTACTCATACCAGGAATTCAGCTTTCTTTAAAATGTGGCATTTGATGCTATCTACAGTTGTTTAGAGCGAAATGAGAAAACAGTTTTAGTGCATCCGGTGATGTGCATGGTAAAGAATGTGCAATTAAACCTGTTGAATAATTATCAAAGCTGGCCTACATAAACTGATCATAATGAATATGTTAAAATTATATAAATTGCAGTACAATGGGCCATTTTAAACTGGGGTGTATACACGTGTGTTTTTTTTTATCGAGATACTGTTACAACAAGTTCATTAGAATATAATATTTTGTTTCATATAAAAAAAAACGTCAGTATGCCAACATTAGTACGGCGTCATGATAAGTGCCCTGCACCACGTCGACAAGTATTACGATGCACTGTTAAAAGTTGTGATTTGATCGTACGGTTAATGTTATCTGTCACTTGAGCAAACAAGTCAACATGACTAAAATTGCTAGCCCCGAAATGCTTTTTTGATCCGACAAGTCGTCTCCTAGATACCGTTAGTAAAAAAATGCTTCGTAAATATAAAATGGCTCCAACACCTACAAAAAATGACATCTGCGTAAAGAAGTGACATCTGACGTAAGGAACATTTTACTGTGCTGTAGAAAGGAAGGCAATAATACTTGATGTATTACCAAACTTATCTCAAAACATTACAATATAGTGTTGAGATTTATGAAAAACAAATAATCAACAAATTCAGCAGACATTTTCAGTTTAAATGACTGGTCAAGAGGCTTTGGATTCAGGGTGGCAGCTTTGCCATATTGTTTTAAGTATAATGTGAAATTTGTGTCATTCTATAGTATTAAATAAGAAATCACTGCTTTAAACGTGAGGAATTAAAACCTTTCTATGACACACATAGTTGTTTCTGTAGAGACGTTTTCTGTCTTTAGTTGATCATATCCAGATCTCATCCAGTCTTTTCCCTTGTCTACCCTGAAATAATAACATAAGCTCAAAATGAAGAGAAAAATAAATCGCTTTGGAGAAATTTAACCAAACGTTCGAAGATAAGGAAAGGTTATCAAACTAAGTTACAATAAATAAAGTATTCATGACAAGTCATTTTTTAAAAAAAAAATATGGTTGTCGCATATGTGTTCAGGAATGTCCGATTCGGGTGATGATCCGCTTAATGATATCGAAGTTGCAAATTCCTGGAAGCAAACATATTGGCTATGTATAGTGGAAAATCTGTTTATTATAAGTTTGTTCTTTTAATATTATAGTATTTTTTTAAACGTTAGCCTGCATCTCATTAAGTCATGTGAGTTCTTTGTGAGTTTATTGTGTCTGAATGACAAAAATTAGCTCTAAAATGCCCTAACAAACGCTGGTGCTTTAATTTCACTGTACCAAATAAATGTATTTGAATTACGTTTTCATCCCAAATAAATTTCTCAGTTGGGCGTCCTTGCTTGCATTGTTTAGAATTTGAACAATATATCTCCGGTTTACTCACAAACCCTTACACCGGTATATTGTCATAACCTATATTCACGATTCCATTTAGTGTAGTTCTAACTCGTTTCCACTTCTAGCGATAATCCAAATTCATAATTATTAAAGAGAGTCGGCTTCATATTCGAATCTGACTGGCGTTGAGTCCTTATTTGCATTAAATCTAAGACGAACAAAATGTGCACACAGCGCGTTGAGTGAGAATTTAACGCACCACTTCAGGAAGTATTTTAGGAAAATGTTCACAAACTGCATATTATTTGAAAGCTTTTAGAAATACGCCTGTCTACACTGAAAATCTTCTTTAGGAGTACTTAAACCGTATACAAGAAATTCTTTCCATGATCAACATCGATACAGAAAAACCTACCTCTCGCCCGAGTCTTCTTCTTCTGCTTCTGCTTCTTCTTCTTCTTCTTCTTCTTCTTCTTCTTCTTCTTCTTCCATACCTTCGTCCTCTTGTTGCTGATAATATCTGGGAGAATAAAAACACATCTGATAAATGCATTGTTATTTTTCAAATGAAAGTATAGTATCATCATTATTCAGCATGGATAAACATCAAAGCTTTAAAATATTAACTTGCTAAAAGTACAAACAGTTGTTAATATACCGCATATGGTGAAAGGTCTAGTTGTGGATTCTTGTTATGTTTGGAAATTCATGATCTACGCTGAAAAGTGTTTTGGCTATCGCATACGCGCGCGCGCGCACACACACACACGCTTGTATCAAACTGCTAAATCGAGAACCATATATATATATATATATATATATATATATATGTGTGTGTGTGTGTGTGTCAATTTAAGCTTTACAGCTGGTGGATTACGTGCGATGAGCACATAAGGCATGAATGAATAATGTCGCTTAGATGTACTAACACGTTTTACGTTTACTTAAGCACTAGACACATAAACATAGTTAACAATTAACAGCAGTTTTTTTATATTAAAAAAAGCCTAATTAGTGAGGTGAATGTTCTTGACGATGCCATTTACTGTTGACTTATCTATACAACTTTTACCAAAATAAACTGCAGTTCTTAAGATACACAAGCATTCAGTTTGGATATTTATACAATATGTCATGAAATTATTCCCAAATCTATTAACAAAGAAACTATCTTTTAATACCCAAGGTCAGTCAGTTTTAGTTGTGTTTTTTTTTTTGAGAGTGCGAGTGAATCATCCCTGATTACGGTCAGGTTTACTACATGAAAGGAAAAAGTTTCAATGGTATTTGTATGTTGTCCTTAAAGGTTTAAAATATACAGTGAAAGAAGACAATGTGTGTGTGTGTGTGTGTGTGTAAGAGAGAGAGAGAGAGAGAGAGAGAGAGAGAGAGAGAGAGAGAGAGAGAGAGAGAGAGAGTCATATCGCTACGATGTCTGCATTGGGCAGTATATAGTGATATCTAGAACTGAGACATCGCGCCGCAAACATGTAACTGGTTACATTATTCTAACACCAGACCGACCAGTCCTAACACTAACCTGGTAATGCGGAGAACCTAGCGAAGTACTCTTTAATAAGATTTTATATGACTCGACGGGGTTGGAACCCGCAGCTTAGTGCATCCAAAGTAGATGCTCTAACCGCTAGACCGCCGGCGCGGTCTGGCAATTTGTACAAGGCTGTTGGCGATAATATCTGGTATAGAATGAGTGAAAAGTAAAAGCACTACCTCTGCTGCGCTGGAAATGAAATGTTAATACATTTTCTCTACACGTTATAGTTATCTTTAGGAGCAGTGAACACATATGTAAGAGATTGTAACCAGAGTCAAATTATTTTAAGGCAAATGATTTTAAAAACAGACTTCTCAAAAATGTCTTCTTGTTCTAAATCTTTGTCTTCTTGTTGCTCGTGTTGTCTGAAAGTAGCAATTGGTTCAAATTGATTGACAGCTCAGTTAACAGTGTTTCAATGGGAATTACGGTTTACATTGCATCACCTCGACAATAAAGGTAATTTTGGTGACCTGAATATTAGCTGAAAGTTTGTTAGATGAGGACGGTATCTGATTAAACTGTGACGCAGCTACAGATGCAGATATCCTCAAATGTTAATGCTAATAATAACAGCGATGAAGCAAATGTTAATGATGACAATGATAACAAATACTCACAGTTCTTCTGAAATCGCGAGACTCATTTGAAGTGCTATGTCCAAGTCACGGTTATTGTATCCAGATTCCGTTAAATCTTCATTTCTATTTCAAACAGAAAAAAAATATTGAATCACCGTTTCACACGGAGCAGTAAGTACATCTTTCCGAATGTTACATTAGTTAATAATACAAAATGCTAATAGTTGATAACTTTACGATACACTATACTACAAGCAATACAGTTTTAATGCCATGAATTACTTTGTAAAGGAGTACTTTTTTATCAGATAAAATGTTTATAATGTTTAAACACGAATTTTTCATTTTCCTGGATTTGGGCACTCGGAAATTTTATCAAAAGTTGCTACATACTACACGCTTACACACATGCATACACAGAAGTCTTTCCTCCAGGTCATTGTAGACTAGAGCCTCGCCATGGCCAGATACAGTGACATTGTGACACTATTTTCACATTCTTTGCATCAGATGAGGCAGAGGAAATTAACGTCAAGTTTGTGCTTAACAATCCTAAATATCATAAATCTAACGATGAGTTTTACATAATGTCTGAATTGTTAAAATGGAGATGAAATAATTTACAAAAAACGTGCTCAATCTTTATATAGAACTTCTTGAATTTCACTCCGTGTCTGCAAAATTGCTTAAATAGTACTATCTTCATTCGATTTATGTGGACCCTTCCAGTGTATGTATTTCTTTTCTTTCTTCTTCTAGGAATTGTAAACGCTAAACGGTGCATTTTCTTGCTTAACTCATATGCTCTTATTCATTGTAATGGTAATCTGGCAGGACAAATTACGCTTCCGATGCCTTGTTCACTTAGAGTCTGGTACACATCTGACCTGATAAAGTGCATCTTAGGTGCCCTACTCACCTATCTAACATAGACAGTTGTGTCTTTCTGACCTAGCAAATAGAGTGTTTAGGTGCGATTATGAAATAGCAATCCCTTCTTCGTGTGTCCATCTGACCATGAAAAATTGTATAATTATATATATGTATAGTGATATATATATATGATTGGATCTAAAAGTGAGGATTTCTAGAATTTTTATTTATTCTCTTAGAAACTTGTTGAAGTGTTTGTCCAACATATTGCATGCTACATTTTATTATACGAGTTATCAAATAAATCACATCAGTTGATAGATAATTAGTGTTATGACGTGGAGAAAATACGACTTTTGTATTAGGTCTACTGGTTAGCAAAACGAAAAAACGATAACTCAACCTAGGAAAACAAATGGAAAATGTTAGGGTTGAAATGTAGAAGAAATTAGATGGACAAAGCCATTACAATTTCGACCAAGAGGTTTATCAGACACCAGAATCAACGGAAAAAAAATGAATATATTTCTAAAGGAGATTGAAAATCTGAACACTTTACGAAAGTATAAAAAAGAAAAAAGTCAAGAAGTTGAACGAACTGGAGAACAGCATATAATCCACAAACAATTAAAAAAGCAGCAGCAGAAAATCAGCAAATTATTACAACGACATAGTAAGGATCGGCAAGAAATGAAGTAGTCAAAACCTAAAAAAAATACAGCAAGGAACATGAAATTATACACTTATCGCATCTATTTTCAATTTAATAATACAAACTACATCCAAATAATGGGTAATTCAATGGATAGTTCTTTGGCTCCTTCAAACGCTTCCCTTTTCATGGATAAATAAGTAAAAGATTTTTTTCAAATAAAAGTTTAATCCATCTGTTGGTTCAGAATTTTAGATTACATATTTATGATATGGAACCATTCATTTAAAGAAGTAAAAAATATTCATTGATTACCACCTAAAACATTTTCACCCGACGATTAAACTTACTTATACTGCATCTAGTACGTTTGTTTATTTTTTTTATATAATTGTATTTAAAAAATATTGATAACACTAATTCTACAAATATTCATGTCAAGAAAACTAATATCCACTAATATGTGGAATATTCTTAATATTATCCCGTGTCATGCAAAAACGGCATATCATTTAGCCAAGCCAAGAGATAACGTCACATTATTACAGATGACTGTCAATTACAAACTTCGTTGACTGAATTAAAAACATATTTCCAAAAGAGAAATTATCCTACACATATAATTGACCTTACGACAGATTATAGATCGCTCCGCCTACCAATCACGTGACATGAATACATGTTCACTTCCGACAAACCTGCAGTATTTGACACATAAATATGTTTCAGTTTGAATGATATGTTTATTAAAAATGAGTTGTATTATTCTTAAAAGTGAAAATTGCAAAGTTACATAAATTATAATGCAGTAGACAATATTTATATTTGTAGTTCAAGTTCGTATAGTGATAACTTAAGTGCGTTATTTCAGTAAATAATAACAACCAATTTCAAAGCAGCTCGAGAACTTATTCATAAAAACGGAAATGCGCTGTAAAAGATAATAATGTATTTAGTAAATAATCTTATCCGTATTTCTTTTATCTAGCTTGTGTTTATGCTTCGTTGGAAGTAAATTCATTTTTAAAAAATAATAACAAAACCCTTAATAATTACTGTTTAGAAATATACTGTTGCACATACTAATTTTAATAGAAAGACCTTAACAATTAGAAGCAGGAAATATAGGATTATCCAAATTAACAATTATGAACTTGGCAATGAGTATTAAACAAAGCGTGTATTTCTAACATGGTTTAACGGTTATACAGTCGACTCGGGCCCGTCACGAGACTGTGCAGGTAACCGGAGTGTGCAGTTAACCGAAGTACGATACAGCTTTTAAATCAGAACGGCACGAATATATGTGAAGAATAAATTTAAACAATGATTAGAATAAACTCTTTCAACTTTTACTTAAATGTTAAGATTGTTTTTCTTCCTCCTAACACAATTTCACTGATTCAACCGATGAATCAATGAATTATAGCGAATTTCAAGACATTCTAAAGATTGCTTGTTATTCGAAAACTGCTGTCAGACATTGATGGGTCAACTCTGACAGAAAAAGCGTTCAGCTCCAAAGTCGTCTGCATACTGTTTTTCGCCGTGTTGTCGTTTAAATTTAATTCCGTTCCGCATTTTCCATCTTTCTAACTATCCATTTTTTTTTGTTTAAACGGTTTAGAGCAATGTTTCCCATGCTGTACTTTCATTTTTCCCACGCTATTGCTCCCTAGTGGGCGCGGATATACATGTATATACCACCTAAGGCGTCCTTCACACGTCAATCATTTACAATGTTGCATTAACCATCTTAATTGTCGGCTTATTTGAAGCGCTACAGCAGTGGACTGGCAAAAACTGATCATGAATATACATTTTGCTGTTAACCGGAGTATAATTGTATTGAATAATGTGCCACGGGCAGAAATTTATCATGCTATTATCCAGAGTATGCATTTAAGCGAAGTGCAGTTATCCAAAGTTTGTTTCCACTGAAAAGCAATGGGGGAAAAACGGGACCGGCGTGACTACGTGCAGTTATCCGGCGTGTGCAGTTACCGATGTGCAGTTAAGTGGAGTCGACTGTATTATCAAAGTCCTGATTTATTTGGTACACAGCAATCTTAGCTATAAAACTAAATATAGAAAGCAAGCATAAAGGCTAACGAGGGTTTGAAAGTAAAAATTCAATCCCAGAAACATTCAATACATATTCAGCATGAACATCACCATGGGGCACCTTCCGACCCAAAAGGTTGCTTTCATTAGTTGCGTCATATTCACGAGCGAAATTAGGTAGGGTAAATGGGGGTGATGACGATAATGATGAATTCTCAACGAAATGTACAAATGCAATATTTTCCACAGCTAAAAACTATAATGAAAGATGTTATTCGCTCCTTCCTCGTAGGTAACACGTGCTTTAGTAGCAATTGAATATAGCCAAATAAATGCTCTATGCCTTTCCTCACTTGAAGGAGTGAAAGCAACAACAAAATTCTGGATTTGCATTATTGAATCATTCTTTGTAGATCTTGAGGCCAAAAGAATGAGATTTGGGCATTTAAACCTCACTTTTTCTCTACTTGTGTCTGAATGATAACATGATGATAACGTTGGTGCTTTAATTTCACTGTACCAAATACGTGTAATTGAATCACATTTTCATCCCAAATAAATTTCTCAGTTGGGCGTCCTTGCTTGCGTTTTTTAGAATTGAACAATATATCTCCGGTTACTCACAAACGCCTACACCGGTACATCGTCATAATCTATCTTCACGATTCCATTTAGTGTTGTTCTAATTCGTTTCGACTTCCAGCGATCATCCAAATTAATAATTATTAAGGAGAGTCGGCTCACCTCGGATTAGCCTTCATAGTTAACCTGGCTTCATATCCGAATATGCCTGGCGTTGAATCCTTATTTACATTACATCTTAGACGAAACAAAATGTGCACACAGCGCATTGAGTGAGAATCTAACGCACCACTTCAGGCAGTAATTTTGGCAAACGTTCACAAACTGCATATTATTTGAAAGCTCTTAAAAATACGCCTGTCTACAAAAAGAGATTGCGCATGTTTGTACACTAAAAACCTTCTTTAGGAATATTGAAACCGTATGTAAGAAATTCTTTCCATAATCAACATCGATATTGCAAAACGAACCTCTGGCCTGAGTCTTCTTCTTCTTCTTGCATACCTTCGTCCTCTTGCTGCTGGTAATGTCTGGGATAATAAAAACACATCTGATAAATGCAAATGTTATTTTTCAAATGAAATTATAGTATCAGCATTATTCAGTATGGTTAAACATCAACGCTTTAAAATATTAACTTGCTAAAAGTACAAACAGTTGTTAATATTTCATTAATATTTTCCTTGTCAATGTAAAGTTTACCTTTATTTGTCAAATGCATCAAGAAAAAAACTGCTTGTATCGACCTGACTTCTGCCATGATTATAAGTAATAACCTTGTTTACGAGCTTTAACGGTTCTGGAAATGAACTTGTTTAGATATGACTCACATCTATGGACTTCCATAGCTATCTTGTGTGTCATAGGTCAAGTGAAATTAGTATAGTAAAGGATTTGGCAAACTATTATTCATTCCTTTTTTGTATCAGTCTTCTGGAATCTACGATCAGCGTCTGCAGATGTGTTCAGATATACTTCAAGAAACATTATTTATCTAAATTATGTATTGCAATCACAAAGTGCTCATTTTAGTTTTGGACTAATACATTACCTTGTAATTATGGAGAACTCATTTAAAGACGTTCTGGATTACATCACGGTGGAACATATATATTTTTTTTGTACTTGTGATAAGACATTGATTATAATTTTGGTGTTTAATTCACAATATTGTACCTTTCTCTTAAATGTTCACTTTATAATTTTGACGAATACATTATTTTTTGGACTTTAGCTTAACTGTTGTTTTCACATCAGATTGTAGTTTAATCTAGCGAGTCACTGGCTCTTTACATCATGGTTGAGAGTTCAGTTTAACGAAAGATTTTAGTTCAGCTAGTTATGATTGTCTACAAATCTTTGACCTTGTTGTTTCATATTCAGTGTATATTAATCTCATAACCAAGTCAATCACATATAATAATTTTGTTCCATGTAATGTTTAAACTAATCTTTGTAAAGTTCATCAATGTTGCCCAAGCCTGAGTTTATCGATATTAAATTCTAACATGAATGTACACAAAATAGAATTAAAATCTGTCATCACTTTTGGATTAGTAATAAGATACATTGCTTCTCTACAAATTATTTTTGTCGATCAAGTAACCCATTGTAATCAAGTAACTCTTATGTAGTCACATAATACTTTTGTAAATAAGTAACTCATTTTAAATCAATTATTAATTGTGTAATCAAGTACCCCTGTTATAATCAAGACAAAACTTTACCAAACAAGTAACACTTTTGTAATCAAGATGCCACCCAAATGTATCACATCAGTTTAAACCCCCAACAAAAGACAGTTAGGTCCCTGACAATCATAACATACATCCAAAATGTTGTAAAATGTTTTTAAACTTATTTCACTGCACACCAATATGCACTCTTGCGCTAACATAAAGACCGAGACCCCAAATTTCAACGGATTGCCATCATTACGAATTATATATGAAATGCAATAATTAAATTTGTTTAATATACATATTTAACTAGATGCTAAATGGTAAACAAAAATAAAGAATGTTCTTATATTTTCTCTACACTTTATAGTTTCCTTTAGGAACAGTGAACACGTATGTAAGAGATTGTAACCAAAGTCAAATTATTTATAGGCAATGATTTTAAAAACAGACTTCTCAGCAAATGTCTTCTTGTTTTAAATCTTTGCCTTCGACAGGATAGCTCCATTAACAGTGTTTCAATGGGTATTACAGTTTACATTGCATCACCTCGACAATAAAGGTTATTTTGGTGATCTGAATACTAGCTGAAAGTTTGTCTGTTAGATGAGGAAGGTATCTGATTAAACCGTGACACTGCTAGAGATGTAGATATTCTCAGATGTTAATGCTAATAATACTAGCGATGGAGCAAATGCATATTTAGGACTCTGATAATGACACCATTAATATAAATTATTTAGGGTTTTTAAACAAATACTCACAGTTCTTCTGAGATCGCGAGACTCATTTGACGTGCCATATCCAAGTCACGATTATTGTATCCAGATTCCGTTAAATCTTCATTTCTATTTCAAACAGAAAAATAATATTGAAACACCCTTTTACACAGAGCAGGAAGTACATCTTTCCGCATATTACGACAGTTAATAATTAAAGCTAAAAGTTGATAACTTTACTGTACACTATACTTCAAGTAATACCAGTTTTAATGGCATGAATTACTTTCTAAAGGAGTGTATTTTTATCAGATCAAATGCTTATAATTTGTAAACACAAAGTTCCCATTATCCAGGATTTAGACACTCGGAACATGTATCAAACGTTGCTACATACTACACGCTTACACACATGCATATATATATATATATATATATATATATATATATATATATATATATATATAGTGGACTCCACTTAACTGCACATCGGTAACTGCACATGCCGGACAACTGCACATAGTCACGACGGTCCCGTTTTTTCACAATGGTTTTCAATGGGAACAAACTTCGGATAACTGAACTTCGCTTAAATGAACACTCCGAATAATAGCACGTTAAATTTCTGCCCGTGGCACATTATTCAATACGATTTTATTCCGGTTAAGAGCACAATGTATATTCATGATCAGTTATTGCCAGTCCACTGCTGTAGCGCTTCAAAGAAGCCGACAATTCAGATGGTAGATGCAACATTGTAAATGATTGACGTGTAAAGGACGCCTTGGGTGGTATATATATATATATATATATATATATATATATATATATATATATATATATATATATATATATATATATATATATATATCCGCGCCCACTAGGGAGCAATAGCGTGGGAAAAATCATAGTACAGCATGGGAAACATTGCTCTAAACCGTTCAAACCCAAAAAAATGGATGGTTGGAAAGATGGAAACTGCGCAACGGAATTCAATTTAAACGACAACACGGCGAAAAACAGTATGCATACGACTTTGGAACTGAACGTTTTTTCTGTCGGAGATGACCCATCAATGTCTGACAGTAGTTTTCGAATAACAAGTGATCTATATAATTTCTTGAAATTCACTATAATTCAATGATTCATTTGTTGAATCAGTGAAATTGTGTTCGGAGGAAGGAAAACAATCTTAACAATTAAGTAAAAGTTGAAAGAGTTAATTCTAATCATTGTTTATATTTATTCTTCACATATATTTGTCCCGTGTTGATTTAAAGCTGTATTGTACCGTACTTCGGTTAACTGCATACTCCAGTTAACTGCACACTCTTGTGACGGGCCCGAGGGTGTGCAGTGTACCCTAGTCGACTATATATATATATATATATATATATATATATATATATATATATATATATATATATATATATATATATATATATATATATGTGTGTGTGTGTGTGTGTGTGTGTGTGTGTCTTTTCTACAGGCCATTGTAGACTAGAGCCTCGCCATGATCAGATATAGTGACATTATGACACTATTTTCCCATTCTTTGCATTAGATGAGGCAGAGAAAAAAAAGTCACGTTTGTGCTTGACAATCCTGAATATCATAGATTTAACCATGAGTTTAACATCTATATCTGAATCCCTCAAAAGGAGATGAAATAATTTACAAAGATCAGATTTTAAAGAAAACTTTTGCTGTTTAGAACAACTGACCTAAAACTAAACTGGATAGTCATGGCTGTAATCGTTTTCGCTTATCAGTAGTTCTTATCTGAATTGGTTTGTTTTGTTTTAATTGCTTAACGCCATTTTTCAGCACAATATAGGCTATACATTGCGGCCAATATTAATGGTGGAGGAAGAACCCGGAAAACTGCCGGAAAGAACCACCGACTCACGAGAAGCTACAAGCAAGCTTTCTCACATAAGTACATTTGCCGAATCTTAGACTCGAACACACGCAGACAGAGGTGAGATGGCAGTGGTCCGTAACGGACAGTGCTTTAGACCACCCGGCCACTGGGGGCCCCTTATCTGAATTGGTAAAGACTGTGTTAATGCTTTATATAAATATTCTTGAAGTTCACTGTGTGTGTGTGTGTGTGTGTGTGTGCAAAATTGCTTAAACAGTACTATCTTCATTTGATTTATATTCACCTTCCAGTCTATGCATTTCTTGTTTATCTCCTTAGAATTGTAAACGCTAAACTGTGTATTTTCTTGTTTATGCAATCCAAACATTTTAAAAAGTTTCTAAGACAATAAATAAGCATGGCTTTCATATAAAAATGAGAGAAATTCTGTTTTTCTCTATTTCAACGCACTTTAATACCAATAATCACCCATTACTCTATTTTTCTCTCATAGATATGGTGCATGTTGACCTGAATAGAAGAAGCTTATTTGAAGCTTATTGGATTCATAAGTTAGATATTTTGTATCCTAATGGCCTTAATATCAATGCATTATTTATTAAGCCCCAAATGAAATAATGGGAACAGCAATATGACTAACTTATGTTTCAGATGTTATTCCAGGAAAACTCGTTTTCCTAATAAACAAAATTTTAGACTCCTCCACCTGACCTAGGTCACATTTAGAATAATATTTTGTTATAATTAGAGGGCCTGTTACTAAAGTTATAATAAGGAGCATAGTAAACACGATGTCCATGACTCGTACAAGGATAATAATCCATATATTTATCCTTTAGTTGGAAAAAATGACAATAATTTTGTTTCCGAAACTGTCACTGATTTTCGACAGGGTCAGTTATTCCGTTTTACATTACCCAAAACATATGATGAAATGTATAAATGCAAAAAGCTAACAAACATTTCAAATTAAATATACACAACATAACTCAAGCATCATCCTCATATCGTAAGTATTTACTATGTCGTATAATATACATGCTACTCATTATCAAAATACACATAGCTGAGTATCAAAATAATGTAATATGTTCTGTATTGTAATTTACAATAGCATTGGATCAAGAATAAACATCTGCTGACAACTAACCTTTCTGATATTCTAGAAGTTCGGATATCCAATTCTGAGACCCTATGCTCGGAATGATTGTCTTCGCCCCCGTAACTTTCCCTTGAAAAAGAATAAGCTCATATAGCTCGTGAAAACGCATACCTTTTAATAATATAAAAGCTCAAACATTACCGTGAAGGAAGAAAACGGCCTCTGTGTTAAAGACCTTTATAAGTCAGTTTGACTAATGGTTTTACAAAGTCACTTCTCATGAGACCATACATTAAGTGGCGGTATTTCACAGACTTACTAATTACTGATTACCATGTAAATGCAATACCATGACTTGATGTATGGCATTCCAAATGACCCTGTCAAATATTCAGGCTAACGTCGAATTTGTGGGAGATCACAACGTGGTTCACCACAATCTTTCTGTTTAAGCGGCAGACTTTGATAAGATTTCAAAATGATTGACAGGATAACTTCAAATAGCGATGTTTAAGAAGCCAAGATCCTTATTTTGGTTTATACTGCAACGCCATGACGATAACGTCACCAAAGCGAATTTTGGTCCAAATACTACATGAGATTTCAGCACTTAGTGGATGGAGGCATCTGATTACCGGTACACCATGAGGCAAAAAGCACTGAATATATCATAAGTTAAATGATAGCGATGATTATGACGATGACACCAATAATATAAATTATTTATTTTAATAACAAATACTCACCGTTCTTCTGAAATTGCTAGGCTCGCTTTAACTGCTATTTCCAAATCACTTTGATTGTATCCCGACTGAGTGAAATCTCCTCCATTCCTATTTCTAACAGAAGAATGATACTTTAAAATAAAACTGTAAGATGCAAATTCCTGCAATCTCAGTCGGCCGCACTCAACTAAGTGTAAAGATCTCATGCATTATCTTTAAAAGCGATGAGCAAGTAAAAGTAGCCAAGAAAAGGAGAAGAAAAGCGGCGGTTCCAATTTATTAATGTATATTTATCACCGTTATATGAACACGAATTATTATCATTCATTTTCATCCTCTAGGCTTCCATTTCAAAAGGATATATATAATTTTATCAACGTTTAGCAACGCTGAAATATATATTAATAACATACCATTAAGGAATTTGAATTAATAATTGACTTTGCAGTGTGGCGATGGAAAATGTAATGTTGCCGTGTTTCAAACAAATATAACATTACGCTAATAGCGGTTAGTATTGAGATAGGGTTAAACCAGCAGCTTTCGATATGCATTGTATTATCTCACACCTGTGATGTCTCATTGGACCGTTCGTTCCTATCAGTTGAAGACTGTCTAAAGGTACTAAGGACGATCTGGAAAAAAAAAAAACATTTTGTTGAAAAGATTTTACATTCAAACTCCGTGATTTCAAGTCGTACTGGCGAAACTGGCGTATAATGGGATATCAAAACGTTTGTAAATTTTGTTGCAATTCCTTCGCTGTGAATGCTTTTAGATCAATATAAACAGTTAAGGGGGACAAAAGCAATGTAAACAAACTGTTTCCACAAGAATTTATGTAACAAAAAATTATTTTCTTTGTAATCAAACTATTCCCAATGAGTTTACTTAGCAACACACTGTATGTATTATGTAATCAAGGTGATTCCAAATGTATATTTTTTGCAACAAACAGTATATTTTAGGTAATGAAACTGTTCCCATTTTATGTATTTAGTTAGCAACAGACTGCGTATGTTATATCGGGGAAAAAACAGTGTAAGCATAGAAACTAATTTCAACAAGATTGATGCAGATAATAAAATATCGACACATAGTGCCGCTGAGTAAAAAGCAAAAGCCCCACTTCTGCAGTGCTGGAAAAGAAATTTTCATACATTTTGCATATCATTTAAACTATTTTACAAACTTGATTCGTGAGAAAAAACATTCTTCATTTTGGTACACGTTATAGTTTTACTTAGAAACAGTGAACACGTGTATAAGATCTTGTAACCAAAGTCAAATTATTTTAAGACAAATAGTTTTAACAACGTCTCATCAAAGTCGTTTTTTAAAGGTCAGATAACTCCTGGTTTTATCCAATAACCTTTCTCTGATGAAGAAGAAAGGTGTCGGCGATCGTGTTACGTTCAGCTTGGGTCATACTCGGTGCCAACATGCTCTCTTCGATGAGCCAGATGAGGGAGTTCTGCGGTATCGATGGCTGAAAGGTAAGATATCTTCGTTTGCGCACCACTGGATGAAACTGTGCCATTGACGAATATAATTTCGGAGCTGAGGGCCGTCGCGCCTATGCGATTCTCACAAGGACTGGTGGTCATATGTATAGATGAAGGAAAACCCGAATTCCTCGGAGCTTCGTATGCAAGATTTATGAGATCGTTAATCCACAACTCCACCCGAGAGAGTGGTGTAATGAAGATGAGGCAACGAGCTGATTCCCTTGTTTTCTATATCACTTTGGAAACATAGATGTTGGGGATTAGTGTATGAGATTTGGTTGGTCCAATCCAGAGATAGAACACCACTGACCAAACTGTCGAGTCCTAAATGGGCGAGTAAGGATGGAGATTTGGCATTCCCATTTGTCACAAACAGGCCCACCAAATGTCGGTCCCTTCGGATACATATCTGAGTGAAAATGGAGGGATGGAGAGACCCTTTCTTCTGTACAATTAGATCGTTCGTGCGGAAGTATCGGTAATTTCGCTAAGAAGTGCTGAGATATGGTGAATATGTATGGCTTGTAATGACAACACCACTTTAAAAAGTCTCACACCATGACGCAAGGTGTTGGCACTGGGGTCCTCCTTGTTGTTGAAGATCAATCACCATTGCGTCCCACAATGAATGATGGTAGTGGGCGAGCTCCCCAGTTTTTGGTGTTTGCATCGGCACAGACTGTAATCTCGAGCATGTGGACTCGTAGATGCATTACCGCTGTGGGCCAAGTTAGTTTGTTCCCAATTTCGCCATATATGTCTCAGTTGGGTGCAGCTCTAAAGATGGCCGTGTAGACAAACATATGAACCCCATTCGTACAGAAAAAGAAGTAGCAAGTCAGTAGTAGTCGACCTAGGACGATGATGGCCGCTGCCATCGTGGAGCAATCACGTGCGGATAGAATTCCTCGAATGAAAAGGCATTAGCATGGGTCGTCTCAATGGTAATCCTGATGGAGACAAAATATGGTGCCTGTGTATTGAAGTCCATACCGAGGTGAACAAATGGTTGAGATGCTAATAAGTCGGATTTTTCCTTGTTGATGAAAAGTCCAGATTGGTAACAATGGCTATCATGACGTTTTAGAGCTAACTCGCTTATTTTTCTGCAGGATGTTGTCCAGGTAGCTTGATGTTGCCGCCATAGAAATGATCCTGACATGCGACACTACAAGATTCGTCAGACAAAGGATGACACCGGGGCCGATATTGAGCCTCCATTGGGGTGTCTGGAATTTAAAAACAGTGCTGTAGGCAAAACGCAGAAACGTCCATAGGAGCCTTATGAATAAAGACAAAGGTATGCGTATTCTAACCCAAAGCGATGTCAAAGTCTCCCTTTTGGACATCGCTTAAATTGCGCTGTGGTATTTCTGAGAAGGAGATAAACACAAAATGCAAGGATTGGAAGGTTCACTTATATCAAATGAAGATAGTACTGTTTAAGCAATTTTTCACACACAGTAAACTTCAAGAAGTTTGATATAAAGAACTTGTTGAATTGTTGTCCAACATATTGCATGCTACATTTTTTTTTAGTGTTCCGCTTTTAATTCTGCTTTAGAAGTTTATAAATTTTCGTTCATTCTGTTGTCTGATATATTTCTTGGTCGAAATTTAAAAGGCTTTGTCCTTCTAATTTCTTTTACAATTCATCACTAACATTTTCCATCTGTTTTGCTAAGTTTAGTGATCGTTTTTGTTGTTAATCTGCTAATCAGTCGACCTAATACAAAAGAGGTATTTTTTCAAAGTCATAACACTAATTGTCTACCAACTGTTGTGATTTATTTATATAACCTTTATAACAATATACCTATATTATGATTGATTGTCTCTATTTGATTTTTTTAATACTAAATATTGAAGAGAAATTCGTAAGCAGAAAATGAGCCTCCAACTTTCTGTTACGACTATGGCCTTTTAGTAACTGAAGAAAAAAAATCGAAAACCAACAAGTTTTATAAAATTCAACAAGCAATATATTTCCTTAAAGCACAAATTCAGAATGTAAATAAATCACTGACTGTATTGAGAATTAAAAACATAAGTCCTAACGATTTGAGTTTTCAATAAAGTTTAGAGGTATTCTAAGCTAAATCCTACGCTGAAAGTCTTGATGTGCCTTTGATAAGCTGAATTGTAATGATGTGCAAACAATCCTTCTTGAATAACAAAAATATCCAAAAATATATTTTTCTTTGAATTCACTATAAATCCTAGTCCATGAATATTATTTTAGATGAACACATTGAATTTCCAGCGAAAAATAATTTCAATAACTAAATTCAAGGCCAAATGAAATAATGGGTACAACAATAAGACTGTCTTATGTTATAGCTGTTATTCCAGGAAAAATTGTTTTTCTAATAAACAAGGCTTTAGACTCCTCCGCCTGACATAGGTCATATTTAGAATGTTCTTTTAAGAAAATAATATTTCCTAATGAAACATTTCATTCCAAAAGGTTCCAAAAGTCGCTAAATAAAATCTTTGTTATAATGGGAGGGCCTGATTCTAAAGTTATAATAAGGAGCATAGTAAACACGATGTCCATGACTCATTCAAGGATAATAATCCATATATTTATCCTTCAGTTAGAAAAAAGGTCAATAATGTTGTTTTCGAAACTGTCACTGATTTTCGACAGGGTCAGTTATTCCGTTTTACATTACCCAAAACATATGATGACATGTATAAATGCAAAAAGCTAACAAATATTTTAAATTAAATATACATAACATAAGTCAAGCATCATCCTCATTTCTTAAGTATTTACTCTGTCGTATAATATACATGCTACTCATTATCAAAATACACATAGCTGAATATAATTAGGTCCGTGTAAATGTTTTACACAGTGGGAACGCAGTGCGGATAATATAAATAGCCTGAAATTGCCTCAAAGGATCAAAGTTTATGAAAAAATTATGAATTGTGAAAACAATAATGCATTTTCTTTCTTTGATGAATTAAAGTGAAACGATGGTTACGTTATGGAATTTAACTGACAGTAATATGTTCTATATTGTAAATTACAATAGCGTTGGATCCAGTATAAACATCTTCTGACAACTAACCTTTCTGATATATTAGAAGTTCGGATATCCAACTCTGACAAACTGTGTTCGGAATGATTGTCTTCACCAACATAACCTTGCCTTGAAAAAGAATAAGCTCATATAGCTCGTGAAAACGCATACATTTTATTAATATAAAAGCTCAAACATTACCGTGAAGGAAGAAAACAGCCTCTGTGTTAAAGAGCTTTATAAGTCAGTTTGACTAATGGTTATACAAAGTCACTACTCATGAGGCCATAAATTAGTGGTGGTATTTCACAGACTACCCAATTATTGATTAACATCACGTGTTATACCATTATTTGATGTATGGCGTTCCAAACAACCCTGTCAAATATTTAGGCTCGCGTCGAATTTGTGGGAGATCACAACGTGGTTCACCACAATCTTTCTGTTTAAGCGGTACACTTTGATAAGGTTTTAAAATGATTGACAGGATAACTTCAAATAGCGATGTTTCAGGAGACAAGATCCTTGTACATTTTGGTTTACGTTACAATGCCATGACTATAAAGTCACCAGAACGATTTTTGGTCCAAATTTACTACTCGAGATTTCTGCACTTAGTGGATGGAGGAATCTGATTACACCATGACGCAAAAAAGCACTGAATATATCATAAGTTAAATGATGGCAATAATTATGACGATGACAGACATTAATAATATAAATTATTTATTTTTAGAACAAATACTCACTGTTCTTCTGAAATTGCTAGGCTTGCTTTAACTGCTATTTCCAAATCACTTTGATTGTATCCCGACTGAGTGAAATCTCCTCCATTCCTATTTCTAACAGAAGAATGATACTGTCAAATAAAACTGTGTGAATCATACTTGATAGATGAATCAGTATAATTGTTAATTGAAACTAACTTTCACTAAATCTACTGGACACTATACAAGAAGCAATACAGTTTTATTGGCATTACATTTGTTAAGATATCGACATATAGTGACCATGTCCAGTATTAGAGCACTGGAAGATAGATCAAACCTATTTTGTATTACCTACCTACCTACAAACGTATGTCTTCCTTGCAGGACGATTTAGACAGTAGCCGCGTCTAGACCCAACTCAATGACAACATCCACCCTACTTTCCCATTCCTTGCTTTGAATGCCGCGAAGAACAATCATATTCGTGCTTAGCATGACTATTATTTTTAAAAAACCGCCAAGTTCGTGCTTAGCATGCCTAATAATGGGAATAAAAAACGGCCCTGTTCATGCTTAGCGTGCCTAACTATTATAAACACCGGTCATGTTCGTAATTGACATGTCTAACTATTATTGAAAAAACTGTCCAATTCATGCTTGGCATGTCTATTATAAAAACCGGTCATGTTCGTGCTTAGCAAGCATAACTATTATAAAAACCGGTCATGTTCCTGTTTGCCAAGCCTAACTATTATATAAACCGGTCCTGTTCGTGCTTAGCAAGCCTAACTATTATAAAAACCGGTCATGCTTGTGCATGACATGCCTATTATAAAATCCGGTCCTATTCAAGCTGAGCATGTCTATTATAAAAACCGGTCGTGTTCCTGCCTAGCATGCCTGTTATAAAAACCAGTTATGTTTGTGCTTAGCACGCCTAACTATTATAAAAACCGTTCGTGTTCTTGCCTACCATATCTATTATAAAAACCGGTCATGTTTGTGCTTGGCATGTCTAGCTATTATACAAAACGGTCATGTTCCTGCCTAGCATATCTATTATAAAAACCGGTCGTGTTCCTGCCTAGCATGCCTATTATAAAACCGGTTATGTTCATGCTGAGCATGTCTATTATAAAAACCGATCATGTTCGTGCTTAGCATGTCTAGCTATTATACAAACCGGTCATGTTGATCTTAGCATGTCTAGCTATTATACAAACCGATCGTGTTCCTGCCTAGCAAGCCTATTATAAAAACCGGTATGTTCGTGCGTGGCATGTCTAACTATTATAAAAACCGATAGTGTTCCTGCCTAGCATATCTGTTATAAAAACCGGTCATGTTCGTGCTTAGCATGTCAAACTATTATAAAAACCGGTCATGTTCATGCTTAACAGGCTTGACTTTTACAAAAACTCTAAGGTCGATTGTTACAACTAGATCTGAATGCCCGAAAACAAACTGCATATAATGGTTTAATACATTTTTGTTCAATTATAGATCGTATCAGAGCTATTAAAGACTGTTAAATTGTTATAAGAATTATTCTAAAAGTTTCCTCTCGTAAAATATCTGAATTTGAAGTTCTATCTTCATTTCATTTATTTAGAATTTCCAATCTTTCTAATCAGAGAGTTCGTTTCCTTTCTCCTCCCTAAAATTACAGATGCTAAATTCTGCTTTTTCTTACGTCAAATACTGATATTCATTGTAAGCGGGCATCTAAGAGGCCAGATTCCACTCTATGTGCACCACTGACCTGACAAAGATAGATTCAGATGCACCTTTAACCTGGAAAAGAGTTATTCAAGTGCCATTCTGACCTTTAAATGCGTTCTTCACACACACACACACACACACACACACACACACACACACACACATACATACATACATGCTAAAAATGGAAGCGCATTAATGGAACACCGCAAAACAAAAAATAAGATGCAAAATCCTCCAATCTCAATCGGCAGCACTCAACTAAGTGAAAATATTCATGCATTATCTTTAAACGCGATGAGCAAGTAAAAGTAGCTTAGAAAAGGAGAAGAAAAGCGACGTATGCAATTTATTAATGTATATTTGTCGTAATTTTTTGAACACGAGTTACCACTCCGGTGTCCTAGTGGTTAGAGCCCGGAAACGGGAGGTCGTGGGTTCGATCCTAGGCCGAGTCATGCCAAAGACTTACAAAAATGTTACTAACAGCTGCCTCGCTTAACGCTCAGCATTAAGAGGTTAGTGTTAGGACTGCTCGACCTGGTGTCAGGATAATGTAACTGGGTGGGACATCATGCTACATGTCTGCGGCATGATGCCCCAGTGCTAGACATCACTATAAACTGCATCACTGCAGACATCATAGCGATATGACTGAAAAACTGTTAAAAGCTACGTTAAAATTCCTAATCGAACAAACAAACAAACAAATGAACACAAGTTATTATCACTCGTTATCTTCCTCTAGGGCGGTCTAGGCTTCAATTTCAAAAGGATATATATAATTTTAGCAACTCTTAAATGTATTGTAATAATATACCATTAGGACATTTGCATTATTACTTGACTTTGCAGTGTGGCGATAGAAAGTGTTATGTTGCAGTGTTTCAAACAAATATAACATTACGCTAATAGCGGTTAGTATTGAGATAGGGTTAAACCAGCAGCTTTCGATATGCATTGTATTATCACACCTGTGATGTCTCCTTGAATCGTGATTTCGCATCCGTCGAAGACTGTCTAAAGGTAGTAAGGACGATCTGGAAATAAAAAACATTTTGTTGAAAAGATTTTACATTCAAACTCCGTGATTTCAAGTCAAGTCATATTGGCGAAACTGGCGTATAATGGGATATCAAAACGTATTGTAAATTTTAGTGGAATTCCTTCGCTGTGAATGCTTTTTAAATTAGTAAAAACAGTCTATGGGGACAAAAGCAAGACGTATATGGTAGATCCTGATGACTAGGCTTTGCGATTATGAAGCTAGGCGTACGATATTTAAATATTTATGAGAAAGGTGATGCGGTTAAGAGTAAAACATCAAAAGCAATGCAAGACAATATCTGATGTTGTGTAGGAAATATCCTAGGGGTTGTCCCAAACAGTGACCGCCTCAACCCTCTACACCATCTTGTTTAAAATCTCACCTCCAGCCACCCTAGTCTTATGCTATGTACTGACCAAGTCTGAATCTTTACCATTAATTATGGAACAGAAAACAGGACAAGAGCTGATATGTGAACTCTAAAATCATGCGTACTGGATAAGCTAAATCTTTGTATTTCTAGAAGGACTAAGTTACAGCTAACAGCTGGTAAAAAAAATCCTAAAAATATCTTTAATGTTCTGAAAATGCTGTTTACTTTGTCGATTTCTGGGTTGTACCCAAAAATGGAGGGTAGAGTATATTTCGAGTACATTTGCATATTTATAAAATATGTAATCAAACTGTTCTCAAATGTAGTCGTTTAGCAACAAAACGGCGCTTTTTATGTAATCAAACTGTTTACACAAGTATTTTGTTTTTAGTCACAAACTATATTCTCTGTGTAATCAAAATATTCCCAAATGAGTGTATTTAGCAACAACCTGTATATATTTATGTAATCAAGCTGTTTACAAATGCCTTTATTTAGCTAGCAGTAAAGAGTATATTTTAGGTAATCAAAACTTTTCCAAGATGATGTAGTTCAAAACACAGCTGCTCGGATCATCTTTAGAGTACCACGATCAGAGCACACCTACCCACTACTCTGTACCATACAATGGCTATCCATTCGATCCATAATCAAACACAAAATTTGTTCTCTGTGCTCCGTTTCACTGACGGACTCCAGCCCAACATACCTATCTGGCCTCACCCATGTGAACCAAGCGGAAGCGAGACAAATACCGTTGTTTCAAAGCTGGCCGGCGTACAACAGGAAGAAGAATTCCAGTTATTTCCCTTTCGCCCTAACAGATAAACAATTTAAAAATTCGGCCGTTTATTTTGATAACCTGGTGCAAATTCATCTTAAATTGTCAACCGTTGTGTCAACTATCCAAGAGATACCACTACGTATTGCATTATTCAACGCCCAGTCAGTAGCATTACCGGAAAAGCGCACAGAAATAGTTAATTTTATCAACGACCAGAATATCGACGTCTTCTTCCTGACAGAAACATGACTAAATACATCAGACAATGAGCCCAAAGTGCGCGGATTTAACATCCACTGTTTACTCCATCAAGTCGTTCCCCCGCAACTCCCGCGGAGGTGGAATTGCTGTCATCACAAAGAATGACACAATAAAATGCCTTAAGTACAACACAACCTTCAATTTCTGCCACACATCGTTTGAACTAGTCCAAACAACACTCACACTGGAACAAAGGTCAGACCATTCTAGACTGGTTTCTTCATATACCTGATGATACTATTCTGCAATCCATCCATGTATGCAAAGAACTTGCATCAGATCTCCTCTTCAGTATATGCCATCTCGATATATCAGTCCCTAATCCTCCACCTTTATTTGCTACTAAGAGAAACTTTCCGTATGATAAATAAAACCAACTTAATGCATGACATCCAAGAAAACCTAATAACTTACTTACATCCTACAGCGGAACAACTCAATAACTAACTGCCTGCGTTCATTCCTTGAAAAACATCCCCCAGCAACCAAATGCAGAGTATCAATTAAAAAAAGTGTTCTCCGTGTTATAGCAGTTAGGTACCAGCTTCGCACTGCTAAAAGACATCGCCGTAAAGCAAAGAGGCTTTGGCTTTCCACCAGACCTACTATTCATAAACAAATCAATGAAGCCCCTAAGAATAACGTCACAAACATAGTCCATTTAGCCAAATTATTTAACTAAAAGTACTGAGATCATGGAGAGTTCCAGCCACAAAGTGCTCTTCGCGATAACTAACAAACTAATGTCAAGAAACAAACGTACACCACTTCCAAACTACCTTCTCTCCAGTAGACTTTCCTGACCTATTTGCAAATTTCTTTCGTGACAAAGTACAAACCATTAGAGATTCGCTTGACAACACAATTTCAGTTGACTCGTCACCATATAAGTTATGATACAGAATTTCAGCGACAACCATTAGGAACATCTGAACATGTCTCTATTGATGTAGTACGGACAATCGTGATGAAGAATGCATTGAAGTCTTGTGACTCATCCAATTCCAGCATCACTGCAGCTTGAGTGCTTAGACCCAATATTGCAATCGCAAACTGATGTTATTATTTTTCCAAACTGCCATCGATTTAAAGAACTACCGTCCAGCAGTGGCGTAGCGAGGGTGTTCGGATTACAGTCCTTACCCCTCCTTGATTTATCTGCAGCATTTGACACAATAGACCATGATATATTACTTGACGGTCTCCAGCATGTATTTGGCATTCAGAATACACCTTACAGTAGTTCAAGTCCTACTTAGTCAACAGGACACAAATTGTATCTGAAAATGGAATAAACTCCAGCCCAGTTGGGTCTGTTTTTGGACCTGTTATATTCATTCTACACACTCAGCTGCTCAGAAGTGTCATAGATCATCACCCAGTGTCTCACCAATTACACGCCGATGCACCCAGATATACAAGTCTAGCCACCCAAATGAAATTAATGCTACCATCCATGGAGTAAAGAGGTGCATTTCGGATGTGACTCCAGTCCAACATACCTATCCGACCTCACTCATGTGTACACACCAGCAAGATACTTACGCTCCTCTTCTGACAATGGTATACTCATTGTTCCCACTATAAAAACGAAGTCATATGGACAACGTTATTTTGCATTACAGGACCCAGCATCGTGGAACGACTTGCATATTGAAATTAGAAACAAAGACAGTGATCATTTTCAAGAGTGCTCTTAATACTCATATTTATCGACTGTAAGAACAAACTTAAAGACCTAATAATGTTCCATACCTTAATTATTTTCAGCATGCTTTAATGCTAATTTCATGGTGTTTGTTTTGTTTTTTGCTTTTTGAAGTGATTTTAGTAATAATGTTGTAAAGCGCTTATTGCTTCTTATCATTATGCGCTGTCATTATTATTATCATTATTATTATTATTATTATTATTATTATTATTATTATTATTTCGTTAGCAACATACTGTATATGTTATATTGTCTCCTAAACAGCATGATAAAAACAGTGTAAGAATAGTAATAAAAAAATATATCTCTGTAACATTGGTGTAGTTAAAATATCTCATCTTAGTGCCGCTGAATCAAAAACTAAAGCCCCACTTCTGGAGTGCTGGAAAATAAAGTCATTTAAACTGTTTTACAAACCTGACTCGTGAGGGGAAAAAATCTGTATTTTGGTACACGTTATAGTTTCCCTTAGGAACCATGAACACGTGTATAAGATCTTGTAACCAGAGCCAAATTAGTTTGAAACAATTTATTTTGAAAACGTCTCAGCAAAGCCTCTTTTCTAAGGTCAGATAACTCCTGGTTTTATATAATATCCTCTCTCTGATGATGATGACATGTATCGACGATAATGGAGCGTTAAGCTTGGATCGTACTCGGCGTCAACTTGCCCTCTTCGATGAACCAGATGAGGAAGTAAGCTATCTGCAGTATCGATAGCTGGAAAGTTAAGATATCGTTTACGCACCACTGACTGAAAGTGTGCCATTGACTTAAGGTAATTTCGGAGTTTAGGGCCGTCGCGCCTAAGCGATTCTCACAACGACTGGTGGCAGAATGGTTTAATTATAATGGCCTGATTAAGGTGACTCAGATGTGCAGGTTCGGTGCTCCGGACAAAGATGAAACAACTGCCGTTGTGGTCATATGAATAGATAGATGAAGGAAAACTCGATTTCAGCGAGGTTTTGTATGCAAAATTGATAAGGTAGTTAATGCACAACTGCTCCCGACAGAGTGGTGGGATGAGAATGGAATGAGGCAACGTGCTGATTCCCTTGCTTTTTATATCACTTTGGAAACATAGGTGTTGGGGAATTAGTGTATGAGCTTAGGTTGGTCCAATTCAGCGATAGGGCATCACTGCTTAAGCTGTGGAGTCCATGATGAGAGAGAAAGGATGGAGATTTGGCATCCCCAATCGTCTCAAACAGGCTCACCAAATGTCGGTCCCATCGGATGCAGATCTAAGTAAAAACCGAGGATGGAGAGACCATCTACTATGTACTATCAGATTGTTCGAAGGGAGGGATCGGTCACTGCGTTAAGGAGTCCTGGGATATGGTGAATCTATATGGTTTGTGGATGACAACAACAATTTCAAAAGTCCCACACCATGACACAATGTCTGGAGACTAGGTTCCTCTTTGTTGTTGAAGAAAAATCATCATTGTACCCCGCTATGATGGTAGCGGGCGGGCTCCCCAACCTTTGGTGTTTGCATCGGTATAGACTGTAATCTCTGTACGTGCAGATGCATTACAGCTATGAGCCAAGTTAGTTTGTTCCCAATTTCGCCAATGGTGTCTCAGTTGAGTGCAGATTTCAAGAAGATGGCCGTGTGGGAAAAGATATGGACTCCATTCGTGCAGAAAAATAAATAGAAAGTCAATATAAGTCGACCTGGGACCATGATGTCCGCTGCCGAGGTGTAGCAATCACGTGGGGATAGAATCCCTTGAAAGAAAGGCGCTACAATGGGTAATTTTCATGCCTGATCCTGAGGGAGACAAAACATGGTGCCTGTGTATTGAAATCCATACCGAGGTGAACAAATGGTTGAGATGCTACAAAGTCGGATTTTTCCTTGTGGATGAAAAGTCCATATCGGTAATAAGGACTATCATGACTGGTTAGAGCTAACTCGCTTATTTTGCTGCAGGATGTTGTCCAGATAGCTAGATGTTGCCACCATAGAAATAGCCCTGACATGCGCCATTACTTAATTCGCTCAGAAGGCAAGACCCTGGGGCCGATGTTGAGCCTCCATTAAGATGCCTTGAATTTATAGATAGCGTTGTAAGCAAAAAGCATGAACGCCCATGGGAGCCTTATGAATAGAGACATAAAGGTATGCGCCGTCTAACCAACAAAAATGACAAAGTCTCCCCCATGGATATCGCTAAAAATGCGATGTGGTGTTTGAAGTGGTATACAAGGGACGTGGATAAATGGATTAAGGGTATTTATGCTGAAAACCAGACGTAGAGAACTGTAGGCCGAAGGGACAAGATTGTTCTTTTAGGGTTTAACGCCATTTTCAGAACACGATAGGCTAAACATGGCGGCCAGTATTATTGGTGGAGGAAGAACCCGGGAAAACCTCCGGAAAGAACCACCGACCCACGAGAAGCTACTGGCAAGCTTTCTCACATAACTACATTAGCCGAATCTTAGACTCGAACCCACGCAGGCAGAGGTGAGACGGTAGTGATCCGTAATGGCTTGATGGCTTGTCAGTGTACTTCATCCATCGGGACGTTAAACAGAAGCAGAATACAAAGAATGTGCTCTTAGCTTGAGACTAACACCCATGCTCAGAGGTATTCTGAAGATAAGCTATGCTCCGTCGGTTTGAAGTTAAAGTAAACAAAGGGCCAACAACAAAGTCACGGTAACGATATTTCTCACTAATTAACAACATATACATAAATGTACCTGACTGTCTACATTACACAATAAAAACCTTCGCGTAAAAGGGAACTGAGGCAGAGTTATGAAAACGTACACAGAAGGTGTGACAAAATCCACTGTGAGGCAGTACTTGTAAGGAATAAGGCCCAGATTCCGCCCGTACAAGTCAATACATTAAAGTTGGCGCCTACTTAAGCCTCGCCTACTTAAGCCTTGGATAGAAACTCGCCAATATGTACCTGTTTGTAAAGGAATTACACATATATAGGAGTTATATGAGCACTAGAGACTGCACATATACAATATGCATAGAATAAACTGACGGTGAAGTCACTTAAGCTCCACGTGCATGTGTGACGAGGACAAAGTGAGCCAACTTGTAAAGGCAGGACATTGTCCTGATAGAAAGAGAGAAAAAGTATATATAGAAATACAGATGGAGTATACTTTCCTTAGAAGTGGAAAACACCGCAACTTGTAGTGCTATATCTTCCACGTTGCTTCTTGTATTGCGACGTCTCTCGTGACGAGAGCGTGCTTGACTTCTTGGCACGAGCGGAAGTGTTAACTGGGATATTTTTTTTGCTGTGCCTTCAAGTCTTATATGTAAAGGTAGTTCACTCTTCCCGACCGCCAAATAGGTCGGTATACGACGTTTAGTTCCCTTTAGCTAAAAGTATCTGGGAAGACTGGGTTTGTGCGGTAGTAAAGAATACGTATGTCTCACATTATGCAGAGTTTTCATGTTCATTGCTCATAAGAGTCCCAAATTCATAAGCTGTCAGAAACGGAACTAGATTGGTTGAAGATACTCACCTTCCATGATTGTTTGACCTGTGATGTGTTGTTTTCATCTTATCACTCGATCCAGCATTTGACATATTGGTATTTCTGATATCAGGTAGTGGGTTTCTGTGCAACAAAAATGTAAGACCTTTATTCGATACTTGATGTAATAAAAATCAGTCAGTCCAAATATGTATACATTATTCATTAACACAAATAGACAATAGCTAGAATTATATTTAACAAACTGAAAATCTTCACACAAAAACTAACGATCTTTTCACAATAAGCAGTTCTATTTTCATTGCTAAGTTACAAGTCTAGAAAATATGCTTTCAGCAAACTACTTCATAAAATTAAAGAGTATGTCAAGTTTGTGGATGATTATGGTCTGCACCCTATGATCCAATACCAAACGAAATAGAAAGAGAAACCTGGTATTGGAACATCTATAAAGCGGTTTCACCTACAACGACTTTATAATTATAACCATTGACACAGAAATATGATGCAACAAATTGTAATGTACATTACCTTGTGTCGGGAAGATACACACTTCCTTCATCATGTCTCTGTATATGTCTAGATGTCTTCATATTTTTTGACCCTGATGTTGGTCTTTCGACAATCACTTCATCTCTGGTGGAAAAAAAGCGACCACAAATCACGTTAATCCATTCTCGACTATCTCACTACGGCCTTCTCTGTCACCTTGATTCATATATCCTCTCAAGAGTGAAACACTTTACAGCAAGAAGATTTAGACAAGGCTTATTCAAAGATTGGTTTATATTTTGACAAAGTTCGAATCTGTCATGTAATCTCTACCGATTTTATTACAATTACGTTCTGTATTATATTAACGTATGTTCGGGTTAGCGTTTTATTTGTTAGATCTTGATTCCGAAATTTTATTAACTCCAATTTGTCCTTTAGTTTAAAGATAATTTGTCCTTTAATTTGAAGATAATTTGTCCCTTCAGTAACATAATCTATACATTTCTATATTTCTAACCCATATCACGAATCTTTATTTTAATTTATTTCAAAAACCAACACACACACACACACACACACACACACACACACACACACACACACACACACACTAAGATGTTATAGTTTGATAACCATCGTGAATGCGAAACCAGGGAGAGTTCCTTTAAATGAAATTTGAAGTTTTTAATCAGTAAAAGGTGGAATGGTAATGTAGATTACAGTCATCCAAAAGTGTGTTTGTGTTTATCCACTAAATAGCTCGTCAAATTCATCTGCTAAAATGTCATGTATTTCAGTCTCAATGTTGGAAGGGTATTTTGTGGGGTTTTCAGTGATGTCTTTAGCATCAATGAGTTTTAAATTCCTTCATTTGAAACATATCAGATGTTATATTTTTGGACTTTATATCCTGATACCTTTTAAAGCTGTAGCCATTCATTTAAGAACCTAATGATATATACCTTTTTTAAATGAACTATTTTTGTGAAAATTTCTTGACTATATAGTCACTTTTTGGAAGTTATTCCACATTCGAAAATTGTTAATTTCTTATTGTATTATCTGTCTACCATTTTCTCTGCTACAATTCCATTTCGACTGACTCATAAGTGCAAAATGGTAAATTTTTTGTAGTGTTGTGTTTTGCAATGTTGGATTTGGTCAACAGACTCATTTGCATCACAACACTACATGTAATGTTCTTGTATTTATAATATTTGAATTTTTACATATGAATCTGTCACTGTTACTTCCCTGTAAAATGTTTTTTAATATACACCATTTAACTTGTGTTGTTGTTGTTGTTGTTGTAGGGTTTAACGCCATTTTTAAGCACACGATAGACTATACATGGCAGCCAGTATTATTGGTGGAAGAAAAACCCGGGAAAAGCCCCGGAAAGAACCACCGACCCACAAGAAGCTACTGGCAAGCTTTCTCACATAACTACATTAGCCGAATCTTAGACTCGAACCCGCGCAGACAGAGGTGAGATGTCAGTGATCCATAACAGAAAGCGCTTTAGACCAATCGGCCACTCGGGGCCCCTCTTTAACGTTTGTAGATCATGAATTGTTTCATTTAATCTTATTTGTTCAAACTCGCACAAAAATGTTTTAGAATACTGAATCTTGTTTCCTCAATGCCTTATATAATGCTTGCGAATTTCTGAGCAAACATATCGTAGGTGACTTTTTAGGACATTAATTGCCCAAAATTTAAAAACAGTACAAATTGGCATATTGAGATTATTTTATCGGAATAATGGCTTTATGCTAGAGAGTATAATATCTAACTCCATAATAAATTGTGTGATTTTTTCATACCTAGTTCTTTGAATTCTCGAGAAAACAGTTTTGATACGTTTCATGTATTTTTACAATATTATAATTTCATAGGGGCACCAGATATTAAATGAATCGTTAAACGTTTCCTATATGACGTAAACGTTTTTTCGTTATCTTTGAGCTTCAAACCTTCAATAGTCTGTAAAATAACACCTTAATATTCTCTCCATTTAATATCTAACTTTAGTGTAGAGGCGACTAATATTGTCTAATTTTAAAATATTCTTCCATGAAATGAAGAAGTTAGCTTTTTGTACAATTATATGTATTTCAACATTATGGTCTTCATGGGTCTCTTTAATCATTTTAAAGCTTTGTTTTGTCAGACCATGTGTATTCTATATTTTTTAACTTGACATTAATGTTATAAAATATTTGTCTTCTGTACCTTTTCTTAACTTATTTTGCCTGGAACATTTCTCTTAACGCATCATGAATGCTGTTTCCATTGATTGTTTCTCCTATGTTATTGACCAAGTTTATTTGTGGAGACAACCATAAATTCTAAAAATTATTAGACTAGGGGCCCTGAGTGCCAGAGTGGTCTAAAGCGCTCTCCGTTACGGATCACTGCCATCTCACCTCTGTCTGCGTGGGTTCGAGTCTCAGATTCGGACAATGTGGATATGTGAGAAAGCTTGCCAGCAGCTTTTCGTGGGTCGGTGGTTCATTCTGGGAGTTTTCCCGGGTTCTTCCTTCACCATAAATAATGGCCGCCATGTATATCCTATCGTGTGCTGAATAATGGCGTTAAACCCTACAAGAACAACAACTTTACATATGTATCCACAGTTGTATATTTCATATGCATGCATGTCAACAACGTCTGCCTACCACTGAGCCACTTGACTTGTATTGACCCTTTTGTGTTGAAAACGTTAGGTACCTTGCTTGTATACCAATGTAACATTCTATTTTAACCTCTGACATTGTAATATTTATAGGCTATTCTTTTCCATTATTCGTGGAAAATCATACATGACACTCATTACATGGTGAAACCATAATATGCTTGTATGCATTTTGCAGATTTATAAGATAGCATTTAGTTTTTTTTTTTAAATTTTTATATTGTAGACACTACCACTAGACTTTCAAGCCTTAATCAGTAGACCTTATTTTAAAAAAATAACTTTTAATAAGTTAAAAAGTTCTGGTAGAACAGAAAAGGTTATTTTTATGATTTTAACATAATTCCACCTTAAAATTATATGAATTGATTAACATAGTTACTAAAGTGAATAAATTAAGTCTTGAACATTGAAACATTAAACGCTGTTGTTTGAATTATCGATATCATATATAGACATTATAAATGCATTGTACTATTAAATGTAGCGTGATATATTTATCGAAGCTATTAACTCTCTAGTTCATATATTAAATCATGCACATTTTAATCTTACAACAATAAACAGGTCAAATGTTCCAATGTTTAATATTTAATAATCTTACAAATACATGTATAAGACATTCTTATTACTTTATGCATACTTATACTTATATATATATATATATATATATATATATATATATATATATATATATATATATATATATATATATATATATATATATATATATATATACTTTATTGATTACTAGTCTATTAAGCAAGGTCTGTCTATAATTCTTCGTTACCTATATAAAACTGTTTACATGCGTGTGCGCTTTCAAAGTTGTTTTAATTTGAAAAGTTTAGACTTTTCAAGATATAAAGTATTGGGTTACATTTGTGACGCTGCTCGCTTCGTAGTGTAAACCCATCGCATTATTTTTTTAAAAGTTTATTGTTTATTTATGGATATTACCTGATCTGATTAATGAATATATCCTTCTATATGGTCTAATTAACTAAAATCCTAATTTTAAAGACTAATGTTTTTTTATGTATGCAGTTAGATGACTTAGCAATTAAGTCGTGATCAGTTATGAAAAAACAACACAATTAATATTTATTCTTGAATTAATATATTAACAATTGAGATTGGAACGGAATATAAATAATGTAGTGTGGTACCCGGGGGACAAAAATGAAAGTATGTTAAATGGACAATTTGAATAACATTTAAATATGAGCTGAACCCTTTGCTGATAAGGGGAATTTAGCATCAGTCCTTCATCTGACATTTCCGGTTGTACCCATATTGTTTTAAAAGTACAAAGTTACCTTTGGGGAACAAGAAAAATGGTAACGGAAAGAAGCAACATTAAATTCCCCTTTGTATCTATGACTTGTTTTTTTTTTTTAAAAATGGCCCAATGGGTATAAGGGAATCATGATGCAAAATATAAACATTATATTTCCATCTGTACCAAAATTGTTAATGCCACTATGATATCAGGAGAATGGTAATGTTAAAATATGTTTAAAAAAAGGACAACACTCTACTCGGGAGTAAAAGATTAATTAAACATGAGAGTTAGTGACACTGGCATATGTAACCTAGTCATTTTAATATTTGAATTAGTAGCTGAGGACGACCATTGTAAGTAACGTAATCGAATAATATCCAAGAATAAACGAAGCGCCAATACAAACAGCAATAATAAGTACATTCAATTCACGGGCAAAATATATTGACGTCTGGTGTGTTCCAGGTAGCAGTTGATTAATCAATACTCCTTAAAATCAATACAATGCCAGGTGTGTTCCAGGTAGCAGTTTACTAATCAATACTTCTTAAAATCAACACAACGTCTGGTAAAATTTATATCATTCATTACATGTTTTGTATTTGCTCTCGATAGCTAGTTTTAAAACTGACTTTGACTTCCTGGTGGTTTTTTAAAACTATATTATCGTGTGATGGATAGTGTATTGGCTTTTGAAGAAGAAAACAAATATTGGAGGTGGGCCAGAACGTATAAGACCTAAACTACACCAAATGAGATTAGTACGTTTGACTAAATAACCGTTGTTACATGGAAAAGAACTATGGAGCAGCTTAAATTTTTTCCCATTAAATAAAATGTAGCTTTTAGGATTAAATAAACCAATTTATTATGCAAAATTATGTCCGCAAAAATTAGCACAAGCTTTATTCAGGGAACAACCTTTTATATTATTTTTTAAGAATAGTGGTAAAGGCATATGCAATTTAATGTGCATACAATTTATGAGAAGTTATTTTGCTTTACTCACGTTAAATGTATAAATGCAGTGTCAAACTTTCTCATTCTAAGTTATGTCTTTAATGATTGTATCGGACTTGCCGTATATGTTATTAAATTTACCTGCTGGTCACAGGTGGTAGGATGCTATATGGACTGAATGACGCCCTGCTGGAGATTGATAAGCTGCTGGATGGACGCTGAAGCTTCGACTTGCCTTTTAATTGTGAAGTGCTGCATATGCAATGAATAAACGATACGAAACTCGGATATGGATTAAATGCTTATATTGTGTGTCGTATATTATCTTTATCGTTAGCACAAATCATAATAAAAGTTAGCACTCCAAGCGATTTTACTGGAAGTTTTAAAGATCAAAGACACAGTCGAACAAACTATTGGAGGAATTATATTTAATAACATTGCATTGGCTAATTTAAACATGAATAAATTTGACATGATTTTTAAATGGCACAATGTTGTTTTTCTTTTTAGTCATATCATTATATATGTTGTAAAACGCTTAGAGCGTCTAAAGATTAGGCACTGTACAAAGTCCTCATTATTATTATTATTATTATTATTATTATCATGAAAAGAAAGGTTTACTCAATAAAGTTTTCTTTATAGAATTAGTCAAATAAAACACGTGGTTAAAAAACATAAGATGAAATCTTATGTATGATATAAAGTATACATAAAACGATATATTTATATACACGTGAAAGTTTACCTGTTATTTAATTGTCGTTTGTCCTTTATGTACCTGATAACATTATTTAAATTGCTGAAACAACAAACTTTACCTTCATAATCTATGAATTTTGTGTTCAACTTACCAATGAAAGCAAGGGGGTTGTGGTGACTAAACTACAATAATCGGAGAAGGATCTGAACTAATGAAAACTTCAAAGTGTTGCAATGCAAATATCAAAGCCAAACATTAATTTATTAGATAAATAGAACACTGGATGACCAGCACAATGTTCATCTTGAATCAAAACTGCTCCAATCACTTGCATCATCAGTTTAAGTGATTCGCTGGAATTTGGAGCAGTAATAACTGGAGAACTCTTCAATACAGCCTTATACTAATCAAAATCCTCCTGACATTAATCAGAGCAATGAATCTATGCTTCCTTGCTCAATGCATTTGTCAGGTGTTAAGCAATTATGGAAAACTTGGAACACAATTTCCTCTCATATCCAGCCATACCCAAAAATCACATCTGTTGCTTGTAACTGAAAGACACAAGGAATACAGACATAGCCTTGTTCTTATCATCTATAGGTTTAGCTTGTCCATGTCCCACGATGTCTTAAAAATCTTACACAAGCAAGGAAAACCTCACTTTGGATAAATTAATTGTCAGTGAGTCTCTCAAAAATTTACGAATGGTCGCTAATTCTTTTTAGAACAGATGTATTCATGTTCATTAAACGTTGTAAAGTACTTGGCGATCCCTTCATCCCAAACGACATCACTTTATATTGATTAAATCCATCGGAAGTCACGAATGTTAAAATTTCCTTTGCCCTTTCAATGAGTGGAATTTGCTAAAAATCCTTTCAGAAAATCAAATTTGGTGACATACTTTGCATTTCCAAAGTTATCAATTCTCATCGATTCTTGGTATTTGAAATGAATCTGTCTTAGTCACATAATATAATCAGTGTACATGCGGAAAGTATTATCTGGTTTCGGAAGAAGTATACCTAATGACCCTGTCACTTTTCCTTGGCTCTATGAAATCATTTTGCAGCAAATACTTAATTTCTTTTTACAGGCAATCCTTTTTGACAAGGTTCGTCCTGTACGGGTGTTGTTTCACGTGTGTGTAATTTACAATTTCAACGTCATGGTAGATTTAGTTGGTTCTTGTAGAACATCTAGAAATAAGTGCTCATATTCAAGTAATACCTGTTTACGTTCACTCCGTTTTTGTTTTTGCAACTGTAAAGGTTTCTGGTTCAGATTATTCCGAAGATTTTTTACTTCATAATCAGTAGAATCCGATTGCATACATCTCTTACATTCCCATTGTGTGGGACAGGTATAACTAAATTAATTGCATGATTAACATGGCTATCTCTCTCAACATAATCATTTATGTGGCAAAGTGGTTTTCATTTTTGCCTTACAGGAGTATTTATGGTAAATTTTAAATCATTTGTGTTGTTCGTCCGTCGATTCGACGAGGACCTCTCTAGTTATCCGAGGGTTGAAGGGGTTGGTTCTTTTCTGTGTGTGCACAGGCGGCTGGTAAGGCCAACCCTTGCACGGAATGTTCGTTTGCATAATGGACAGGGGATGAGTGGGGCATCTCCAGGAGTGTTGAAGCTGCTTTCCTGCTAGATTCGCAAAACTTGTAGCCTTTGTGCACAGAGGAACGCCAAATGACTCGATCGCTTGCTGTTTGCTCCCAGGAATCAGGGTTTATGTTGAACGCTTTCAATGCATATTTGAGATTGTCTTTGAAGCTTTTATTCTGTCCTCCGTGGGATCGCTGTCCTTGCTGTAGCCGTTGGTCTGGTATGCGTACAACATGTCCCACTTTCGTAGCTGGCACTGCATCAGGATGGATGCTGGGGAGACCTGCTTGGGTGAGTACCTCAGTGTCTTGAACCTTGACCATCCGCATGATGCTGAGGATGTTCCTGAGACTTATAGTGTGAAAGTGATTCAGCTTTCTGGAGTGGTGTTGGTACACCGTCTATGTTTTTCATGCACAAAGTAGTGTGGGGATTACTACTGTCATGTAGACCTTTAGTTTGTTCTGGATGCTGATTCCTTTTAATTCCAGATATGTTGGCATACAATCTGCCGATTGTTGTGCTGGCTCTGGCAATGTGACGGTTCACCTGGTCGTCAATAGTGATGCTCTGTGACATTGTGCTGCCAAGGTAGGCGATGCGCTTTCCTGGGATCGGCTGATACATTTATCTTCGTTTCAACTCTGTAAAGACCATACTATTTGGATGATTATGTGATACGGGCAGGAGAGCCAGAACTCTATCACCAGGCACAATACTTTCCATTATTATCATACCTTAATTTCACTTTTGACTGAGTGCAGATTACTTCTTGCAACCTCACAAGCCTTCGACAACTTGTATTTAAAATTGAAAACATAATCGAGAAGATTTATTTCAGTATCTTCATTAGAAAGAAGTTTCTCTTTTAACAACTTTAATGATCCACGCACAGTATGCCTTAAAGCTAGTTCTAAGGGATTGGATCCTAAAGATTCTGGAACTGATTCCCTAACATCAAACAATAGTAAATGAATGCCTTCAACCCAATCTTTACCTGTATTGAAACAATCATAGTTTTCAAAATTTGATGAAATATTTCTAAAGCCCCTTGGCTCCCAGGGTGAGAGGCAGAAGATCTGAATTGTTGGATGAATAATTCGTACATAACAGTTTGGAATATTCCAGACATAAAATTTAACTCTTGATCAGATTGGACTAATGTGCGAGTTTAAAAAATATTATGAAAGCTTTTACAATTGTTTAAGTTTTAATATTCCTCAAAGGAATTGCCTCTGGAAATCTTGATGACTCATACATTACGGTCAACAAGTATTGGGGACCTGACTTGGTCTTAGGTATGGGACCAAGACAATGTACCATTGTTTTGCTAAATGGTTTGTTAAATGCAGGAACAGGTTGCAGATGAGCCTTATGTATCTTTTGATTGGGTTATCCTATCCTACCATTTAACAAGTATGACAAGATGTGCATTATTTACAACATCACTTTTAATTTGTGGCCAATAACAGTGAGTCAAGATCTTGTGACAAGTCCTATTCATCCCTAAATGACCAACAAAAGGAGTTTAGTTTCATGGGCCAGACTAAATATTTCCTGTCTGTACGATTTTGAAACTACAATTTGATAGTTCACTGACCACTCGTCACCTGCATGTACCTCGGGTGGTCTCCACTTGTTCATAAGAATCCTTTGAAATGGAATAACAAACCGGTACTTATGTGGTTTCAATTTCAGTAATGGTTCTTTGAAACAAGCAGTAGACCTCAGAATCTATTTCCTGTTCTTCGACAAGTGGTTATATTTTCCCCCTGATTAGTATAAAAAGAATGAGTAGTTAAAGTAAAACTGTTATAAATAATTTTTGATTGATGCAAACAAAGAGTAAAAGTGGCCTCATCAAAAGTATGACCAATACATGTATAAGCTAAATGAATATTTCCTGATCAACAACATTCTCAAGAGCTTGCTTTGCCATCGCTCTAATGACTGCACAAGCTGGGTATATATCAGGGAAATCTTTTTCGACATGATCGACTTTCTGATTTAAACAAGGCTTGTCAGTTACAAGTGGATTAGCCACACACTTTTCTCCAGCAAGATCATTGCGTAGTAATAAACTGATGCCACAATGGCTAAATACAACACTGTTCCGTGTGTCACAGGTCCTGAGACTAAGTATGATACAAATTTACACAATGAAGAGGAACATTAACAAAGCTGCACTCTTCTTTCTGAATAATAACACTCTCATTTGAAGAATTTTTTTTCAGAAAAAGACAAAGTACCTGATTAAAAAGTCTGAGAAGCTCTGTGTCCCTTAAAATTTTACTTGAGATAGCACTGACCGAAGCACCAATGAGTGATATAGAACCTTTCGACATGAATGGCTCATCATTCACCATAATAACATCAAACTGGAGTTTATGAGACACAACAAATGCATTGCTTTCAATACATGACCATGACCTCTTAAAAAAAAGAGCAGTTGGAATAAGCCTGTCTTGAGTATGATGCTTTTTTCAATTAGGAAGTAGGAAGAGATAAGGATTTCTGATCAACCTTATCAGAAAAATATATTTCTAAAAGATGTGTCAGATTGAAAATTAGAAAGGCTCGTTATAGGCTGAAACAGCTTTTAATAGAAAATTGCTGAGTGGAAGACATACGTACAAAAAAAATGTTATGAGCTAAGGAATACTCGTCAGCAGTCCACGGTTTCGATCTTATGCTCATCAAGGTAAGTCTTAATGTCACTATAGACGCAATTCTTGAGCTCCTCAAGTAATACGAGATTCTCTGAGATTTTCGTAATCTTGATCAACTTTCTTGGCTAAGCGCCACTTATCAAATTGCTGCTCTTTTCTACTGCAAATTCGACATGAGCTTGTCCAGCTTCTTGTTATAGTTCCTGATTTTTTTTACGCTAAGCCTTGGGGACTAACTCATAGCCCTTTAAAATTAATTCCTTTACTAGATCATTGCCAGCACTCTGCTGTACGTACAGGGAAGCATAAGTGTCTCGGGCTTTGCCAAAAGTTCACTCTGTACAAATATGCTGCCTTGGCCATTTCTAATTTTCAGCATTTATTTTCACAATGAGGAAAATATAAATCTACATTCTGGCCTTCCTAAATTGGTCCAATCGGGTCAAAGATCAGATTGTAGGTATGGAAATTTCCAGCCTATTATGATTGATTTTGACATTCAGCAATTCAAGTTAAAAAAATAATTGATGGTTTGACCGAACTACAATGGAGAGAACGTTTGAGTCTGATAATTGAGTTCTATCTTTCTTGTTCATTCTTCAAAATATTTTTTCGATTAGATTTTTTGGCCCTTAAAAGTTAATAAGAAAATATGAATTAGTTAAATTATAATATTAGTGCTCCTGTGATCTAAATAAATTATAGGAGTACGAGTATATTGAAAGCGATAGCCAGGTTAAACATGCAATTAACCTAGTTGTACCTATCCCACTCAGCGAAGATTTAAGTGAAGGGATATCATCAGATTCTACTGATATTTGAGTAATAAAACTTTAAAATCAGAACTTATGAAAGATCTGGACCAGAAACGTTCACATTTGCAAAAGCAAGAAATAAAGGTACTCAGACACTTATTATTTGAATATGAACACTATGACATTGAAATTGTAGATTCTATACCTGTGAAACAACTGACAAAAGATTCTCCAAACATTGTATATTTACTCTGTAAATATGTGATGCAATTCCGAGTCAAAATGAAATTTGTTTACATATTCTGTAGTCGACTATTCCAAATCAAGTGCTTCAAATATCCAGGAACAAATACATTACAGTAAATAAGGGAATCTCTGCATACAGTAAGTAAGGAAATGTCTGCATACAGTAAGTAAGGGAATCTCTGCATACAGTAAGTAAGGAAATCTCTGCATACAGTAAGTAAGGAATGTTCTGCATACAGTAAGTAAGGGAATCTCTGCATAAAGTTATGGAATCTCTGCATACAGTAAGTAAGGGAATCTCTGCATACAGTAAGTAAGGGAATCTCTGCATACAGTAAGTAAGGGAATCTCTGCCTACAGTAAGGGAATCTCTGCATACAGTAAGTAAGGGAATCTCTGCATACAGTAAGTAAGGGAATCTCTGCATGCAGTAAGTAAGGAAATCTCTGCATACAGTAAATAAGGAAATCTCTGCCTACAGTAAGTAAGGGAATCTCTGCATACAGTAAGTAAGGAAATCTCTGCATACAGTAAGTAAGGAAATCTCTGCATACAGTAAGTAAGGGAATCTCTGCCTACAGTAAGGGAATCTCTGCATACAGTAAGTAGGGGAATCTCTGCATACAGTAAGTAAGGGAATCTCTGCATACAGAAAGTAAGGAAATCTCTGCATACAGTAAATAAGGAAATCTCTGCATACAGTAAGTAAGGGAATCTCTGCATACAGTAAGGGAATCTCTGCATACAATAAGTAAGGAAATCTCTGCATACAGTAAGTAAGGGAATCTCTGCATACAGTAAGTAAGGAAATCTCTGCATACAGTAAGTAAGGGAATCTCTGCATACAGTAAGTAAGGAAATCTCTGCATACAGTAAGTAAGGGAATCTCAGCCTACAGTAAGGGAATCTGCATACAGTAGTTTCCTTCACATGAATATCGCAACAATGTAATGTTTAGTTGTGAAAGTGACGCATTACGTTACGTAAACACGAGGATCATCACCGTAAGTCTAACGAACACTGCATCAAACAATGCGACATCACGTGCATTGGACATTCTGTATTGAAAAATGATTTTGTATGTGTAAAATATTCTGCTTGTTCTTTTATTTATAGTTTGTAAGAAAAGTATAATCTTCTTTCAAACGTTAATACAATTTCAACTTTGCTAGGAAATATTTATACGCAATAAAAAAATGAAAGAAATAGCGTCGTTCAGAATGAATCAGCTTATTCGTTCCTTTTTTCTATCTAAACAATTTCTACTGTAAAACCATGGGATTAAAATAATCTCAAGTGGATAATATTACATTTGTTAAACTCATTGAATAATGTCCAGCTTTTGCTAAACAAGGCTCGATAAAGCTGGATATCATTCAACTCGTTTCATAACTTCAGTATTAAATCATTACCCATTTGAAATCCACTATATATCTTACCGAGTAGGCTTAACTATAATATCTTGACGAGTGAGATTAACTTTAATCTCTTGTTGAGTGGGATTAATATCTTGCCGAGTGTGTTTAACATTTCCTTGGACAGGACCTTTGGTGTCTACAAAAACAAGAAATTGAAATCAATGTAACGTCATATGTAGGTTACACGTAACATTCAAAATTCGGTTGTTAAAATGATGAATAAAAAGGCCTACATTGCACAACCGTTAATGACATACAAATTAGGCTCTTTATTTATCGTGCTAACCTAATTGCAAAAAAAATATTTACTGCTTTTCGATAAGGCAGTTCATTTGTTTTGAGTTATGTACAGCAAAATAATCCTTGAATTCCGAGAACCATCTCGGACTTTTTCTACAACTTAATATTTATTTACGCAAACACACTAAATTAAATATAATTCGTATACTAACCATTGGTCATAGAAGGCGACGAACCCATTTCGTATGTGTAATCCTGATTAAATTCGAGATCGTAAAAAGATCTGACGGGCCGCTCATATTCTGTAAATCATGTGCTCCATCAATAAAATGGCAGCTTTAAAATCTGAAAGTGTAAAAAGTCAATCAAAACAGAGCATTAATGCGGATAACTCTCCCAAACATGAAATACGACGCTCTATTTGATAAGCTATTAAAACCAAACGTAGACCAGGAAGGAAATTCCAAACCCATTCTGATTTCGTCTGATCTCTAATATGCTCCCTGGAAATTTAAATTTTAGTCAGATTGTTTTCGGTATTGACCTCTGATTTTGTAAGTAAAAATCGATAGTTAAAAATAAATGAGTGAAAGAATATTACAGGAGTACCAAGTACATTGATAATTTTAAACTCATCATGAATGTTTGATTCAGAATTCCTGCAGTACTCGGAGTTTATAAAGCGTGTATCTATCATAAAGCTAAATTAAATGTACGATATTTGACACTTAAAACGCCAGTCAATTTTTTTAAAAACTAAAACACTTACTTGATATCAGCCACAACTACATGTTTCAAATCAGGAAGACATATATATGTAAATGAGTTGTTAGCTGCACCCTTCACAGTAATACAGTCAGTGATAATACTGTACTGACTGATGTGTCAACCTACTCACTACTCTAACAACCGCACAGTATACACAGTCTAAGGATTTGATCCCCACTATTGTTCGTAACACCGCTCGATAAACAATAAAATATGTGCGATTCAACGCTTCAGTGTCTGACCTTTTTTTAATGTCGGCCTTACATAATTATCTATTGAAACAGTAGTGAACAAACGACATACGAGTATGCACCCAGGTAAAAGAAAGGCTATTCAACGGTAGAAAATAATTGCAGAACATTTTAGAGATAGCTTGTGTAGATTTTACATTATCAGTCCTAGCTCGATTACAAAATGCCTAAGCGTTGTGTACAAAAATCGGCACATTAATTGCTTTTTTCATTCTTAATGTACAATGGATAATTTGGATTCTGTTTCAAAACAAGACCAGAATTACTAGCAAAACGATTTCTTTTTCCTTACAAATAAATGTTTCTTAAAGTAACTGTTTTCGTATATAATGAAATTTTGACAGAAAATTATATAGGAAACGGCTTTTCGTTCCATACATCATATGAAGTTACGACTTTGTATTAATTAAACAATTTGAAAGTACACTCTAGCGAGATTCTTGTGCATAAATGTGACAAATGTAACTTGCCTGAAGTATGCAGATTGAAAATATTAGTGCGCATGTGTTTGAACGGGAGATAGGATCAAAAAAGTAAACAAAACCAGAACGAGAGTAGGCTTTTTACCTGAACAAAACTCATCACAGATTAATTGCCTTTTTAATTCTCAATGTACAGTTGATAATTTGGATTCTGTTTCACAACCAGACCAGAATATTACTACAAAAACGATTTCTTTTTAATTACAAATAAATGTTTCTTAAAGTAAATGTTTACGTATATAATGAAATTTTGACAAAAAAACTATATGGGAAACGGCTTTTCGTTCCATACATCATATGAAGTTACGACTTTGTATTAATTAAACACTTATAAAGTGTGCATAAATGTGACAAATGTAACTTATCTTTTGTCCTGAAGTATGCAGATTGAAAATATTAGTGCGCATGTGTTTGAACGGGGCACAGGATCAAAGAAATAAACAAAACCAGAACGAGAGTAGGGTTTTACTTATAGTCAACAGCATATGCGCTTATTTTACTACATTATAGACTAATATAGATTAATAATGAAAAACGTGTACAAATAAATATATAAAATGTTCACTGTGTGCAAAGATTTGCCCAGTCATGAGAGTTTGAGTCTGAGATTTACGAGAAATATTTACAGTCACGAGAGTTTGAGCCTGAGATTTATGAGAAATATTTAGTCACGAAAGTTTGAGCCTGAGATTTACGAGAAATATTTACAGTCACGAAAGTTTGAGCCTGAGATTTACGAGAAATATTTACAGTCACGAGAGTTTGAGCCTGAGATTTACGAGAAATATTTACAGTCACGAGAGTTTGAGCTTGAGATTTACGAGAAATATTTACAGTCACGAGAGTTTGAGCATGAGATTTACGAGAAATATTTACAGCCTGAGAGATAAAATTATGTTTCGGGCTATGCCGAAGACGTTCACACACAGCCAAACCTATGACGTTGTCCTCAATGGTGCAAGGCATGACTCGGTCATATCCTTAAGTCGAGAAGAAAAACAAAACGTTTTAAATAATTCTTTCTGGCTGATTGCACCGCATATTTTACATCAGAAACGATATATGAAAAATTGACTGTTTCCTTCTGCTGCTATAGTGTCTTGTCTCTTTATGCTGCTATAGTGTGGCATGTCAACAAATGTAGTTCAGAATACAATTCTCAATGACTGTGAGTTAGATCTGAGATTTCTATCTCAACTTCACTATGTTCCAAGTGATAAGAGGTCATGTTTCATTGAAGTTTCAGTTCACCATTCAAATACAGCATTCACATTTATGAAAAATTGTCTTAAATGGCTTTGTACACCGTTGGTTCTCTTTCGTTTTCATTATACAGTAAGTTTGACTATTCTGAATCCTCGGCCATCATCCTTAAGTATAATAACTGGTACTATGATCAAAAGTCTTTTTATGACATGTGTTAAGAATAATACAAAGCTGAAAGACTTAGTCGCATTTTGTGACGTCAAAACTGGTTTATGCATAACGATATAACTTGAAATAGACTTTAATAAGACTAAGTATATTGTTTATCTGGCGCCACTATCTTAAGTCAATATTTTATGGAACAGCTCCGGTGGCCTAGTAGTTAGACCGTCCGCCTCGGAAGCGGGAGCTCGTGGGTTCGAGCCCCGGCCGAGAATACCAAAGAGTTACTGATGCTAACAGCTACCTCGCTTGGCCTTCATCATTAATAGGTTAGGTTAGTACTGGTAGGTCAGGTGTCAGGATAATATGACTGGGTGGGACGTCATGATACATGTCTGTGACATGATTCCCCCATTGCTAGACATCACTATAAATTGCCACACTGCAGACATCGTAGCGATATGACTGAAAAATTGTTAAAGCTACATTCAAAACCCAATTACACACATGATTTTGTATGACTGGGAGTAACCATTATAGACTTTATCGATTTTTTAAAAGTTTACAACTCGATTTTTTTGACTGGAAATTCAGTATGATTCAAATCATCATCAATCTTTATTTCCTCTTTTCAGAATTACAGGAAAAGGGAAATTAGCAAGTAAAGAATAATACAATAACTATGTACTACAAACAGAGGTGTATTGAGAGGGACCTCTTAGAAGCACCGTTTCCTTTTGAGGATTCTTGCATAAGAAAATCGTGCTTAAGTTATTTCTTTTAAAATAATGTGCCCTTCTGCACAGTACAAATAGCAATCAAAAGCAAACGACTTTATGAAGATTTATACTGCGGTATGTTATCCAAACTTAGGTAAATTAAAAATCAGTCTTATTACTCAGAAATGAATCCACGCATTACAGATGCACAAAACACCAGAAGCAGAGTTTATACATGTATGTGTATTTCAGACGTATCTAAGCCAAGACCGTTGAGAAATTCTCTTCACATAGCACGTTGAATAAACTGCTCATATGTTTTATTGTAAAAGAGACATCAAGACGAATATTAAAACGTTTTATGGCAAGTGTGAAAAATACTTTTCTGTCGCACAATGCTTTGACAGCAAACAAGAACATGAATTGTTACATCCGTTAAAAATAACTGCACTGATAACAAACTTGAATGGTATTATTTAGTACCTTTAGCATCACGTTTGTAATGGGACAAGTAACTGTAACTCTCTCGTTTTTTTTTTGAAGAATACAAAAGAATGTTTGTTTATGGTAAGGATTAAATGAAGATGTTATCTATCCTATTATCTAACGAATTAAAGGTAGAAGTAGTTACCTCGCCACTATGTTTTTTTTAAAAAATCTGTTCAACAACCTTCTTTTGAGAATGTGATAGGTGTAAGGTGAAGTTGTTTATATTTGCAGCAAGCCAAGTGGAGAGAATATTGGCATACCTTTATATTACTTTCTCGTTCTATGGATAAGATTTCTTTGGATAGTGTAGTTGTAGAAATTGCACATGATGTAAGCACACAGCAAACATAATGGCTGCCCCCCTCCCACGTGCTTGAAAAATCAGCCTGAATTAGCCTAAATTAGGCTTCAGAAACTATTAAAATAAGGAAAATGAATTTCGCTAAACCAGAAAAAAAAACTATAATTCTGAAATGCAATGAATGAATTGCGAATTACATAAAATGCAAAAACGTTATCGGATCACGTGTTTTACAAAAATTTACCTCTGCTGAAGTCCAAGATAGGAAAATGATCAAGCGAAGTGAACAGTTTTTAGATATATATCTAAACTAAGTCCAAGCTGTATATAGACAAAATTATATCCATCAATCACCCACCAAAATAGAAGGAATTAAGAGTTATTTGAACAATACATAAAATACACGTATTTGTATATAGCCAGTGAGGAAACAACTTATATATTCTTCTTTAGTTTTTAAAAAACCTAACACTATGCATACTTCAAAACTTAAAAAAAATTAAATTCATTCAAGTTTTATTAGAAACGTTTTTAGATACGATGATTATTGAAAGAACTGGAAATTCTATGAGATTTTGTTTTTGTTTTTATAAACACCGAATTCATAATTTTAATCATTCTCTTGATTTTGTTATGCTTATCATTGATAACAATGATATCAATCTTTATACTTAATAAGCAAATTATAAAGTAATAAAAATCATTTCCTTTTAGATAATAGCCTGATCCAATATGAAGATTTAAAAATTCAATATAAAGAAAGTCCTTGAATGAAGCAACTTTTAAAATTGTAAGTGGGCTTGGAAGTAACTGACAGTAGAAACTTCCTACGCAGGTAACGAGGAGATCAATATAAAATAGTTGTTGCGAAACAATGAGTTTAACAGTATTAACTTACTATTGCAAAAGTATATTTATTTTGTAAGTTTTGTAATAATAATAAGGTAAGTTACTAAACAAGTAGAAATGTGTATGATCTCCTTAACACATACTGTATTGTAAAATGTACGGATTTTTTTCAGTGTAGATATTAAACAATAATAAAAGACTGATATAATCCAGATATTGTGTAGTCTAGTACAAGCTTGATAGAATCCAGATATTGTGTATAGTCTAGTACAAGACACAGAATCCAGCTATATTGTAGTCTAGTACAAGACTGATAGAATCGCGTAGTCTCGTACAAGACTAATATAATCCATCTATAGTTTAGTTTAGTATAAGACTGATAGTCCAGCTATCGTTTTGTCTAGTACAAGACTGATAGAATCCAGCTATCGTGTAGTGTAGTAAAGTACAAAACTGTTAGAATCCAGCCTTTTTGCAGTCTAGATAACAATCGTATTCTTTAAAGCTATAATAAATCCTTCCACCATGAGAGGACAATGACATCAAGAGAAATATTTAGGAGGTATCATAAATATTAGCATAAAAAGATTGGGAAGAACTTTATGTATCGAATGACCACTCGTTCATTTGCATTGATTAATTTCAGACGGATTGGTATAATCACTGATGAAAACTAAACTGCTCCTCTTTGATTCAGAATCACAGGAAAAAGAAAAATTAACAAGAAAAGAATAATACAATAGCAATGTACTACTAACAGAGGTGTATTGAGAGGGACCTCTTAGAAGTATCGTTTCCTTTTGAAGAGTCTCGCATAAGAAAATCATGCTTAAGTAATTTTTTTAAAAATAAGGTGAAAATTTATACACTGGCGTGTTATCCGAACTTAGATAAATTACAAATCAGTCTTATTACTCAGAAATGAATCCACGCATTACAGATGCAGAGAACACCAAAAGCAGACAGTATACGTTTCTGTGTATTTCAGACGTATGTAAGTCAAGACCGTTGAGAAATTCTCTTCACATAGCACGTTGAATAAATTCCTCATATGATTTATTGTAAATGAGACATCAAGACGAATATAAAAACGTTTTATCACAAGTGTGCAAAATACTTTTCTGTCGCACAATGCTTTGACAGCAACAAGAGCATGAATTATTACAACCATTAAAAATAAATGCACTGATAACAAACTTGAATGGAATTATTTAGTACTTTTAGCATGACGTTTGTAACTGTAACTCTTGTTAGTTTTGAAGAATACAAAAGAATTGTTGTTTATAGTAAGGATTAAAGGAAGAAGATGTTATCTGCCCTGTCATCTAACGAATTAAAGGTAGAAAAAGTTACATCCTCTCTGTTTTAAAAAAATAAATTCTGTTGAACAACCTTCTTTTGAGAAGGTGATAGGTGTAAGGTGAAGTTGTTTATATTTACAGCAAGCCAAGTGAAGAGAATATTGGCATACCTTTATGTTACTTTCTTGTTTTATGGATGACATTTCTTTGGATAGTGTAGTTGTAGAAATTGCACATGATATAAGCACACAGCAAACATAATGGCTGTCCCCCTCCCACGTGCTTGAAGAATCAGCCTGAATTAGCCTAAATTAGGCTTCAGAAACTATTAAAAAAAGGAAAATGAATTTCGCTAAACCAGAGAAAAAAACCTATAATTCTGAAATGCAATGAATGAATTGCGAATTACATAAAATGCAAAAAAAGTTTTCGGATCACGTGTTTTACAATTTACCTCTGCTGAAGTCCAAGATAGAAAAATGGTCAAGCGAAGTGAACAGTTTTTAGAATATTTTAGAGAAAGTTTGCGTAGATTTAACATTATCAGTCCATGCTCGAATGCAACATGCCTAAACGTTGTGTACAAAACTCGTCACAGATTAATTGCCTTTTTAATTCTCAATGTACAGTGGATAATTTGGATTCTGTTTCACAACCAGACCATAATTACTACAAAAACGATTTCTTTTTAATTACAAATAAATGTTTCTTAAAGTAACTGTTGATGTATAAAATGAAAATTTGACAGAAAATTATATGGGAAACGGCTTTTTGTTCCATACATCATATGAAGTTGATGTCAAAACTGGTTTTTGCATAACGATATAAATTGACATAGAGTTTAATAAGACTAAGTATATTGTGGGTTCGAGACCCGGCCGAGCATACCAAAGAGTTACTGATACTAACAGCTACCTCGCTTGGCGTTCAGCATTAAGAGGTTAGTGTAGGACTGGTCGGCCTGGTGTCAGGATAATGTGACTGGGTGAGACATCATGATACATGTCTGTGACATGATTCCCCATTGCTAGACATCACTATAAACTGCCACACTGCAGACATCGTAGCGATACGACTAAAAATTGTTAAAGCTACATTAAAAACCCAATCACACACACGATTTTGTATGACTGGAAGTAACCCTTATAGACTTTATCAATTTTGAAAAAGATTACAACTCGATATTTTATGACTGGAAATTCAGTATGATTTAAATCATCATCAATCTTTATTTCCTCTTTTCAGAATTACAGGAAAAAGAAAAATTAACAAGAAAAGAATAATACAATAGCTATGGACTACTAACAGAGGTGTATTGAGAGGGACCTCTTAGAAGCACCGTTTCCTTCTGAGGAGTCTCGCACAAGAAAATCATGCTTAAGTTATTTCTTTTAAAATAAGGTGCCCTTCTGCACAGTACAAATAGCAATCAAAAGCAAACGATTTTATGAAGATTTATACTGTCGCGTGTTATCCAAACTTAGGTAAATTAAAAATCAGTCGTATTACTCAGAAATGAATCCACGCATTACAGATGCACAAAACACCAGAAGCCGAGTTTATACGTGTATGTGTATTTCAGACGTATCTAAGCCAAGACCGTTGAGAAATTCTCTTCACATAGCACGTTGAATAAATTCCTCATATGATTTATTGTAAATGAGACATCAAGACGAATATTAAAAAGTTTTGCTTTGACAGCAAACAAGAGCGTGAATTGTTCCATCCGTTAAAAATAACTGCACTGATAACAAACATGAATGATATTATTTAGTACCTTTAGCATCACGTTTGTAATGGGACAAGTAACTGTAACTCTCTTGTTAGTTTTGAAGAACACTAAATAATTTTTGTTTATGGTAAGGATTAAAGAAAGAAGATGTTATCTCCCTGTCATCTAACGAATTAAAGGTAGAAAGAGTTACCTCCTCTGTATGATTTTTAAAAAAAATTCTGTTGAACAACCTTTTTCTGAGAAGGTGATAGGTGTAAGGTAAAGTTGTTTATATTTGCAGCAAACCAAGTGGAGAGAATATTGGCATACCTTTATATTGCTTTCTTGTTCTATGGATGAGATTTCATTGGATAGGGTATTTTTGGAAATTGCATATGATATAAGCAAACAGTAAACATAATGACTGTCCCCCTCCCACGTGCTTGAAGAATCAGCCTGAATTAGCCTAAATTTGGCTTCAGAAACTATTAAAAAAAGGAAAATGAATTTCGCTAAACCAGAAGAAAAGAAAACTATAATTCTGAAATGCAATGAATGAATTGAGAATTACATAAAATGCAAAAACGTTATCGGATCACGTGTTTTACAATTTACCTCTGCTGAAGTCCAAGATAGGAAAATGATCAAGCGAAGTGAACAGTCTTTAGATATATATCTCAACTAAGTCCAAGTTGTATAAAACGAAACCTGTATCTATCAATCACCTACCGAAACGGAAGTAAAAGTTATTTAAACAATACCTAAATAATACGTATTTTTATATAGCCAGTGAGGAAACAACTTATAAATTCTTCTTTAGTTTTTAAAGAAAAGCTAACACTATTCAAACTACATAATTAAATTCTTTAAAGTTTTATTAGAAACGTTTTAGATAAGATAATTTAAATAATTGAAAATTCTAGGATATTATTTTTTTGTTTTAAAAAACACTGAATGAATTTTAATTATTCTCTTGATTTTATTTTATGCTTATCATTGATAACAGATGTATACATTCAATCTTTATACTTAATAAGCAAATAATAAAGTAATAAAACTCATTTCCTTTTAGATAAATATTTTGAATCTAAGTTGAATTCCATGAGATTTGTGAATCTTACTGACAGTGCAGAACATTTTTAACGTATTTGAAAACTTGAGATTGTTTGAATCCCAAGCCTAGTCTATAAGTGAAACTATATGATTATCTTAATATATGATTATTTTAGTGTGTACTATTATTTGAAACTGAGGTTTCGTAAAGCTGTATATCAGAGATATATTATTGGTTTATTTTCAATGAGTGAATGTTAGTATGGAGTGATTGGATCAATTGTATGTTGAGACTGTGTGATAATCATTGTATTTTTACATCATACATTTTTTTTACTTATTAAGTTAATACATTTTCATCTTTCACGCATTATGTTTGAATTATTCATTTAATCCAATACCGATTCGGTTACAATTCTGCGACAATTACTAAACCAGTAGAAATGTGTATGATCTACTTAAAACTTACTATATTGTAAAATGTAGATTGATAGAGTACATCTATTGAGAGGTATAGCACAAGCTTAATAGAATCCAGATAGTGTATAGTCTAGTACAAGACTGATAGAATCCGGCTATCATGTAGTCTAATACAAATCTGATAGAATCCAGCTATCGTGTAGTCTAGTACAAGACTGATAGAATTCAGCCATTGTGTAGTCTAGTACAGACTGATAGAATCCAGCCATTGTGTAGTCTAGTACAAGACTAATATAATCAAGCCATTGTGTAGTCTAGTACAAGAAGGGTAGAATCCAGCCATTGTGCAGTCTCGTACAAGACTGATAGAATCCAGACATTGTGTAGTCCAGTACAAGACTTATAGAATCCAGCTATCGTGTCGTCTAGTACAAGACTGATAGAATCCAGCCTTTGTGCAGTCTAGATAACAATCATATTCTTTAAAGCTATAATAAATCCTTCCACCATGAAATGGCAATGACATCAAGAGAAATATTCATGAAAGGTGTCATAAATATTAGCATAAACAGATTGGGAATATATGTATGTATCAAATGACCACGCGTTCATTTGCGTTGATTAATTTCAGACGGAATGGTATAGTCACTGACGAAAAATAAAATGTTTCTGGTTGGTTTAGAATGTGCTGTTTGATTTAGACTGTGCAAACACAAATACAGTCAGGTTTGTCACTAAATAGCATCACGTTACTAAATATAAAATAAAATTTAACACCTGATTCTCTCTTATTGGTTAAAACCAAAACTATCTGACAGGAGGTGGGGTATGAGGTTCTTCATTCACGCTGCTGTAAACAAATTCTTTAAGCGCTGTACATGCAGTACCTGTTACGAAACAATCTATTCAGACATATTTTCTCAGAGCCTTTATATTAGTTTTTAGCTGGAAGTTGGCCAAATAATTTTCATAGCGGCGTGTTTAAAAAATGATTTAGACAACAAATTCTGCAGCTTTGCTTATTGTTCTTATACGCTTAATACAGCGTGTTACTATGTCCACAAATTATGAAGACAACAACTCAGCTTCACAAAGACCGACACAAATTTATGCAAACCCGACAAAGGTTCAGAAGCAACCTTTCACAATTATTATCTGAACACAGACGGAACGTCGCCAGAGGATATGACCAAAGTTATGGTGTTTGATGCCTACAAAATCCGAGCGAATAGTTACTCAGACCTTGAACGAATCGGATAACATGAACACTCAGTATGACAGTGTGTCAAATAAAAAAACCAATGCGACTAGAAATAAATCATTTAAATACGGCACACCAAAATGAACAGCAAACCTCTGGCTCCATTGTAAATATATAACTGTGATGAAAAAGAGGCTGAACACCACAGGCTCGAAAAAGATCATTCAACCACTATAACTAATACCAAAAGCCACGTAACTTCCAAAGAGAGATAACGATCATATCAAGTTCATCAAATGGTTCTGAAGTCTAGAGGTATGACAATTGGAGAGATTCCTGACACCGCGCAATGGAAACCTTTTAGAAGTCATTTTCGTCTAGCTCCTTCACAAACATACCTTAAAGAATAATAATCTCATCGTCGAAATAAGTCCTATTCTAAAAAAAAATACATGCCCGAACACGTGTCTGCTTTTGGCAAAATTCTTTGTTACAATACGATAAGGTCATTTGAAAATGTACCCTAGAAACAACTTTTCACGAAATATGAGTGTCCGTGATCATAAATAGAAATACTCATCGCGTAGAGATTAATGTCAGTCCTACATTACAGGATACAGTCGTTTGTGTGTACCCTTACAAATCTCAAACATTTTCATCTAACATGTCTCCACCAAACAAGGCAATCAATGTTTCTAAGACTGACAGTCTTGAACTGCTTCTACTTGGCAACTTTAATTGCCTCTGTGCAGTTTGAGCTATACAGATGTCATCTCAAGAGGAACGAAAATGGGAGACATGTGTATCAAATATTACTCCACATAAATCAGCAGGACACAAAAAGATCCACACAATAGAGCTGTAGTTCAATAGTAGCTTCTTCAAAGTCGTTAAAAACATAAACCCCCAAGTATTTGGACATCTAGCACACGAGAGTAAATTTACAGAAAATATTGAATTGAATTACAATTAGATGAAATGCTGAAACAGCTGTTTAAAATGGCATAGTAATTGTTTCTATGTCTACTATGATATCAATGTTTACATTAATAATTGCTTTAGCTTTATCAAAATAAAAATTGGTAAAAGTTTTGGGGTTTTAATCTCTCCTCCATGTCCTCCTATCTACCTATTTCAACATCAAACTCCTCCTTCTCAACGAGAACAATGTTTTCAATATCAAACAACGGATTGAAAATTGAACCAAATGATTTTTATAATTAGCGAATACAATGGTTGTAGTAATAACTGAGCTTAACGGCAGTTCGATAATTAAATTACTTAAGAGTGATGGCAACATGCTTTTTATTACTGCAAAAACACGTAATATTAAACAAAATTGTAATAATGAGCTGTTACTTGAACTAATCCGGAAAGCTGAAGATCCTGCCTCAACGAGGTCACAAATTTCGCGATCCATTTAAACCAGTAAACCAAATCAACCATTATTGTTAATTTTAATGACTGTCAATTTCATCGTAAAATTGCTTTCTCGTTTCTAAACTGGATTTGTCAGCACTTCGTTATTTTCATAGTTTGCTCATTCAGCAGGTCTATCATGATATACGTAGAAACAATCTTAGCTACATAACTTGTAATTGCGTTGTCTTCTTTTTGTCATCAACACTTTCTTCTAATACTAAAACATTGATTTTCAATAACGGCAATTCTGACTTTCAAAGTTATTGAAAGAATTTAAGCTTAGATCAAAGGAGTCGTCCGTACGGCATCATTAAGTCAGGATGCCTATCGAGTCGTCCGTACATCATCATCAAGTCATTATGCCTATGGAGTCGTCCGTACAATATCATTAAATCATTATGCATATCGACGGATTAAGACATCAAGTAAAGGTAGATGATGCTTTATATTCTACTTGTTTAGGTTCAGAGTTAGAAGCAGAATAAAAAAAGATCTATCAGAAAATGTATTGTGGAACCTCTAAAACATATAAACGTTTATATTTAGATGTAATTCGTGAGACATGTTCCAAAGTAACACATCAATGATATAGATAAGGGAGATCTGATCGAAACGACGCTATGTTAGATAATGTCAAGTAACTGTAGTGTCCTACGGAGGAAATGTTGTCCATTGATGCTGTCCAGAAATGCTAGTGTTCGGTAGAGAACGCGTTCTCAAGTAATGCTAGAGTCCTGTGGGGAAGACGCTTTCCGGAAATACTAGTGTCCTGTGGAGGAAATTTTGTCCGATTATGCGGTCCAGTAATATCAGTAGCCAGTGGAGAAGCCGTTGTCCAGTAACAATGGAATGTGGAGGACATTTTGTCCAATGTGCTAATGTTCTGCAAAGAAAACGTTGTCAAATGGTGTTAGCGCTTTTGGAGAAAAAGAAGTCCAATCATACTTGTGCCCTGTGCAGGAAATATTGGCAAATTTTATTATTGTCCTGTGGAGGAATGGTTGTCCAGTAATAATTGTATCCTGTTTAGAATGCTTTATCAAGTAATACTAGTGTCCTGTAGATAACTCGTTGTCCAGTAATAGTAGTGTCCAGTGGAGAAATTGTTGACCAATAATACTGGTGTCCAGTGGAGAAAGTCTTGTCGAGAAATACTAATATCCTTGGGAGGAAACGTTGTCCACTAAATACGTCATGTGGAGAATGAATTTCCCAGTGATATTAGTGTCATGTGGGAAAAGGGTTGTCCAGTAAAACTAGTGTTCTTTGGATAGTATCACTACTTTCTCCGTACTAGAGAATTCACTGTGACCTATATTTTCCATTTTACTGGCTTATGTTATTTAGTTTATTTAGTTCATGACCACATACGTCTTCGGCGTGCTCCATTTACACTATTCTATATAGATTCGTGAACCTTTGGAATGCATCTTAGCTCACTCATTTCAGTAGTAGGTCAATATCGACCGTATTTTATGCTTCAATGATTTATGTTTAATTGTTATTTGAAATTTCTCGGGTATTGTTCATGTTAGAATCGTGCAATTGATGATAACATGAATCTCTGTGACTGTTACACGCTTGCAATAAAAGATGCTCCTTATGGTCCATATTCCATCGTCTAATGGCTTTTTTTTTATTAACTCTGTACATTTATCTCATGATCACATTATCTAGCTTTTTAATATTTTCATCATTCTCTTTCTTCGTAAAATTTTTGGTCCGAATGATGTATGTAGGTTTTCTACATAATATTTTTTAAAAATCTTTATTAGCTGCGTCAGACTTTTCTATCGGATCTGACAAATTGTAAATTTAAAAGGCAAGGAGTAGAGTAATGTCCGGTTTTTATGTTGGACCTTAAGTATAACTAGCTTAGGAGTTAGGTAGTGGTAAGCTTTTCATTTAAGTAAATGGAAGGAAAAAAAACGTTATATTGTCTGACGTATTCTTCGTTGTCTCCATGTTCTTGCAATCATTTGTTTGTATTCACTATCAAGTTAAATTCGTCTTATTTCATAGTAGCTTATTGATTTACTCAGCATTACATCAATACATTTCAACTTACATCAGATTACAAATCTCATCGTGTTTTATAGCTTTAGTGATTCTAGCTGATCCTTTAACAACAAGCACTAGAAAAGTTGAACCAAACACACGTAACAACTAAGGGAATAGTAACTCATGAAATGCCTACAATTCCTAAACCATTCTACCTCAAACACTTACTTTACCAAGGGTTACTAGATAGTGAATCGTAAACTCACTACAAGAAATCAGATTGATTACTTGTATTACTGCTTTCCTTACTCGTGTTAGTTTGTAAATCTGTTTTAAAATTAACATTAAATGTCCTCTTCATATGCAAACTGTAAATTTATGTAAGAGTTGAAGTATATGTTGCTTGGTAAATAATTTTACTTATGATGTTTGTTTCGCTTGCCATTTGTTTTATTATAAACTTTATTAAATGTATGGAAAATTATTAACTTCATCTGATTCTTTGCAACATCATTCTTATACATGTATATGTATATGCTAGCTGTAAATGTACTGTGTATTCAATAAAGGCTGGGAAAAAAATGAATTACTTCTATTAACTTGTGTTTATTTCACGTTATTATAACATGCGTTATGTTAAACAAATAAAGTGCAGTCAGTTTTACAAGTCGTATTTTACAGCTGTTATAGTTGCTAATGAGCTGATAATTAACGTCTCCGTTTAGTTCTGAATGAAGCTTTATACTGCCCAGAGCTTAATTCAATCATCCGTCAATAAACTGTGAGTGTTACCACAGGAGTCTGACGTTTTATCAATAAAGTACGGCGAAATGTCTGACAAAATGAAATACCCTTATCAATTATATATATATATATATATATATATATATATATATATATATATATATATATATATATATATATATATATATATATATATAAACACAAGGAATGCAAGCGTGACCAAAACCCTTCGCTCGATTCGACATTTTCTCACGAGACTTTTATCGCTTCAGAATCGCAAGAAGACTGAAACACTACACATATGCATTCAAAACACAGTTACTTACCAACGCATAGCTCTTAAATGACCATGTCCTGAATGCAACCGGCGAATTAACCTTTATTTTCCACAAGTACGGTCACATTAGCCACGGTCGTAAGCCTACCTGACGGAAGTAGCCCATTCTACCAGTTTCTATCATGCAGTAAATATCCGTTGGTGTCTAATAATTGTAACGAACACGGCGCAGAATCTGTGTTTTTAAAGTTACCGGATCCAGCAACAGTCGTAAATATTTTAAGTGTGATGACGTCATCAACCGTTATTTCTACTATCAGAACTTTGACTACATATTTCTGTTCTGGAAATTTAAATAAAATTATAAAATGATACAATCTGAAATAAAAAGCAAGATGAACATTTTATCTTGAGAAATTACTTTCATCATGTTATTCAGCATATTCCTTGTGTTTATATATATATATATATATATATATATATATATATATATATATATATATATATATATATATATATATATATATATATATATATATATATATATTATTGATAAGGGTATTTCATTTTGCCAGACATTTCGCCGTACTTTATTGATAAAACGTCAGACTCCTGTGGTGTTACGTACAGTTGGTATACAACAAGCGGCTTAATGAGTCAGCTAATTTATTAACCATTTGTTATGCCAAAAAAGCGTAGACGATTTGATCCCAGTTTGTTTTTTTAAAAAATTAACAACCCTGTCGGCGACTAGCAAAAACAGACATTGTTTATAAACAAAATCGCAGGTTAGAATATGGCGATGCTGCTTAGTGTTTATACACACATGATCGAGTGATCAATTGATAACTTTAACATACCACTAGAATTTGACCAATCAAAGATTGATACATTGACACACCTCCAAATTGCGTAAGTGTATTATCCGAATAATTGTATTTTCATATGCGATATTTCGAATTTTCTTATTTTTTGACAGATTTTTTTCCGGATAATCGAGACCATTTGTTATGCTATTTGTTTGTCATTAATTATGGTAATTTTACACTTTGGTCCCCGACTTTTATTTCTGGATCAGGAATGCGGATTTCTTGCGTGTGTGTGTGTGTGTGTGTGTGTGTGTGTGTGTGTGTGTGTGATAGCTTTACAGATACAACGCTGTGTAAATATTGTATGCGTCAATGTTTGCCTTCAGTTCCCTCGGTAGGTTTTTAATTTCTCTGCCTAGGCTTTTTTTTTTAAATTATTGTGCACTTTGTCCGAATTGCTTTTCACGTTTAATTTTATGTGAATTATATGTTGTGTGAAGTTACGCTCTCGGTCGATTTATAAACCTTTAAACCGTTTTCAGTTTTACTATCCCAACTTTCCATTTATTTACTAAGTAAATAACAGCTTTCATTAAGAAATATGCAGGTTATTTCCAAATCGTCTTTTAACGAATGTTTTTGTCAACTTTTCAAACATCTTAAATTACTGTTCAGTTATATTTTACCTCCTGCCATTTATTTAATAAAGAAAGTATGTTAATGGTAAGTTAATGAAAAAGATTTCAACTGGCATTTTATCAACATGTATAATATATCAATTTAATCTTGATAAGAATATGTGTACATAAATACGATCATAATCTAATTTGAATTTCATAAAATTGTTTTGCAAAAGACAGTGTCTGAATGACGGCTAGCCCTGCTAAGTAGTTTAGTTCAGAATGGACACCGCTTGCACCCAGTTACTATAGTATACATGTTATATTTATCCAGAATATTGACACATTTAAGAGGGTTAGCGCATACATCTGATATGAACATAGTCTCAAGTGTCACAGAGAGTTACAAAGGCTATGTCTAAGCTAGCATCCAAAACGATTTTAAATATCAAATGGATGCAGGTAGTATAGATTCCACTTAAGACTTTTTATGACACAATACCTTATGATCATGTAGATGATGTTCATGTTACGTAACATAAACACCAACAAACAAGCTACAGAAAACCTAGCAGGTGCTCGATCAGCCTGCTACAAAACCAATTAACAAACAGACAGAAAACTGGTTTCCAATGAATGTCATCAGAGTTTATTATTAATCTCTCTACGCTAGACATGCTAAAATAAGAAGAAAGTAATGAATCAATAAACACCATTGACCAGATAAATTAATCAGAACAATAATAACGACTGATGCTCTCATCGTTATATTGAAAGTCTCTTCAAACCAATTGATCAGTGAAAAAAGGCAAGGGGCTCCTAATATCATTGTATTTCCATTTCAATTGACAACTGAATTACAAGAAGATGTTTTGAAGGGCTTGATCATAAATGTCAACATCAGGGGAAGAAGCATTTAAAATATGTGTTACCTTCAATAGCTTCGAAAGAAAGTTTAGAAACTGGCGTCTTGTGAAAAACAAATGTGGTGCGATCAATCTTTTTGTCTGTAATTTAAG
>JARLTB010000094.1:4110000-4167500 GCA_030141615.1 Unio pictorum | reverse complement strand
ATTGTTTCATTTAGTAGCATTCCCAGGAAGTGGGTCTCCTTTTGGAATTGGATGGGCTGATTCTGCATATATAGTTTAGGGTATTTAGGTTGTTTATTAGTTGGGGAGAAGAGCATGGCAACTGTTTTTATTTGGGATATTTTGAAACCCCAGTTGTTGGCCCATGTGCCGATGATGTCTAGTCCTTTCTGAATTTGAGTGATGTTCTTTTGACTATTCGGGTTTCCTGCTTTCCAGATACTACTGTCATCGGCAAATTGTGACAGATCAACTGGGCAATTTTTGAGATAGTTGGTTAGATTGTTGACCATTAGATTGAATAGGGTTGGGCTAATCACACTTCCTTGGGGGGTTCCATTATCCAGTGTATATGTTTGGGACAAGGCCTCTCTTACTCTAGTTTTAAAGGTTCTTCCCGTAAGGAAGTTTGCTATCCAGCGGTGCATTCTTCCTGTTATGCCAAATTGGTTGAGTTGAGATATGAGGCCATTGGTCCAGACTAGGTCGAAGGCTTTCTCTAGGTCTAGAAATATTGCTATTAGGTGTCTATCTCTTTTCCGTTTGGCATTAAATGCTAATTTGATGTTGGCTTCCAGACGGATTAATTGATCAAGTGTAGATCGTTTATTCCTAAATCCACTTTGGGTTTCAGCCAGTAGTTGATTTTGTTCTAGGTGGTGTTTTAATCTATTGTTAACCATTGTTTCCATTACCTTACAGATTGTATTAGTTAGTGAAATAGGTCTGTAGGAGGTTACATTAGTAGGGTCTTTGCCTGGTTTTGGGATGGCTATGATTATGGCTCGCTTCCATAGTGTGGGGATGCGACCTGTTCTCCATATCAGATTTATTAAGTCTAAGGTAATGCTCTGCATATTGGGTGGTAATTGTTTGTATATTTCATAGCCTAGGTTATCCTCTCCTGGTGATGTACTTTTTTTTTGGCCGAGGGCTTGTCTCCATTCTTTCAGATAAAAAGGGTCATTCAGTGGCGAATCTCTGTTGTCACGATCTTTGAAAATGTGGGGAAATTCTTTTTCTAATGTTGATTTTTGATGTAAAAACTCGTGTTTATGATTGTTATCGCTGCTGGAGTTAGCAAAGTGTTGGGCTAACTTCTCTGCTACTTCCATGTTGTTTTTTGTTCCCTGGATTTTCGGCGCTGTTGTGGGTGTTTTGCCTTTCATGGCTTTTATTTTATTCCAGATTTCTTTAGTATTTGTTTTATGATTGAGCGTTGTGCAGTATCTTCTCCATGAGTCCTTTTTTGCCTCATTTATTACCGTCCTAGTGTTGATTTCTGTTTGTTTGTATATAAGAAAGTCAGAGGCGGTTTTTGTGTGTTTAAAGCGATTTAAGGCTGTTTTTTTCTTCTGAATGGCAATTTTGCAATTTTCTGTCCACCAGGGGATTGCCGTCTGTTTATAATGGAAACCTGTTGTTTTGGGTATACTCTTATTTGCCGCTTCATTTATAATTTGTATGAGATTGTCATAATATTTATTTGTATCCTCATCTTGGATTTCCGCCAGGTTTACTAATTTAAGTTGGTCTTTAAAGCTGTTCCAATTTGCATTTTTGAGTTTCCATCTTTGTTGTGTTTTTTGTTGCTCCGTTGGGCACGAGACGTATATGGTGGCACATAGGGGGAAGTGGTCGCTGCCTAATGTAGAATGTTGCATCACTTCCTATTGGGTAATTACAGCCAGGCTAGGCGTCGCAATGGTTAGGTCAATGGTAGAGAGTTTGCCTTGGCTGGGGTCTATACGTGTGGGGGTTCCGTTGTTCAAAAGTTCTAGTTGTTCTTCTGTTATGTATTTTAAGATGTTTTTCCCTCTTGTATCTGTGCGGTCACTACCCCATTCTGTGTGATGTGCATTGAAGTCGCCGCAGATAATAGTGTTTGTGCCCCTTTTCTTGAATATTTGTTGAAAAAGTCGGTTGTTGTTTTGGCTATTTTGTCCTGGATCATATATGTTGTACAGATGTATTGTTTTGGTTGCTACTGTGAAAACAATTTTTTGAAATTCAACTGGTGTTTCTCCTGAGTTCACATTAATAACTTCCTCTAGGCCTCCTTCTTTTTTGCCGGTACTTCTGTGTTTTAAGAATGTAGTTTGATATCCTGTTATTTTAGGAATGTTTGTACTAGTTTCCTTAAGTAGAGTTTCTTGAAGACAGATGATTTTGGGCTTGGTGATTGTTCCGTGGATTGCTGCGATTAGTTCTCCATGGTTTTTATTTAGCCCTCTGCAATTCCATTGCCATATAAGTAACTTCTCTGGGGTCTTGTTTTTTGTTTTGTTAGTCGAAGCATTATTTTTATTTTTTTTTTATTTTTATGTCTATTTCCAATATCCATTGTTTATGCTGTTGTTAATAAATTTTTTTTGTTTGTTGTTGATTTATTCGTGATGGGTTGATGCTAGGTAGTCCTGTATTTGCTGCATATATATGCTAATAAATTCATCTTTAGTAATTCGGTCGTTCTTCATTTGGTTGCTGATTGATTTTTGTAGTTTGTTTAAATAGGTGTCAATGGTTGTTCTATTGAAAAATATCCCGGTGTTTGCGGTTGTATCTAGGTTTCTCGTTCTCGCAGGTGTTAATGTTTGTTCCTGATTTGAAGCTTGTCTTGTTGTATCTTTGTCATTATTTTGTTTAGTTGTTTTTAATTTGGGTTGTACTTCTGCCTTTTTTGCTTTAGGTATGATTTCCTTTTGCATATGTTGTTTCTTGGCTTGATTATAGGAGATGTTTTGTTGATCCATTAGTCGAATAATAACTTTTTCTTGTACTGCTATGGGGCATTGTGTATCATATGATTTGTGATCAGCCCCACAGTTAGCACACTTTGGTATTTTAATAAAGCATGTTCCTGTGTGTTTGCCGCCACATTTTCCACATCTTGGGTGTGAACGGCAGCGGGAAGAAAAGTGACCCCATTTACAGCAGTTATTGCAGTATCGGGGTTTGTTGATGTACTGCTGTAGCTTTACTTTAGTTCCATGTGGTCCAATTCTGACGTGTGCTGGTGGGGGTTGTTGAAATTCTAGTAGGATTGTTGACGTTTCCATTCGTAGATGATTTCGTAATTTGACAACCCTTTTGCAAGTTATTTTGTGAAATCTGAGGTCATATTCAATATTTTTTTGCGTTTTCCACACCATTGTTCGAGGTAGTTTAAGAATTGCTTTGTATTTAGCATGGTTTGCTAAATATGATATTTGGGTGTATTTATCCTTATCTTGAGTCGTGCTTGTTTTGTTATTATTATTGTAATGTTTGATTGTGGCTTTGTGCCTTGTGATTTGTACTGGGAGCCCTGCTATGGTTGTGATTTCCATATATTTGCAGACTTGTTTCAATGTGTTGCATTGTATTATGATATAATCCTTTTGCGGTCTAACAATCCTAAACTCTCCGCCATGTTGTTGTATGAGTGCATTAGCTAGGCTCCTGTTACTAATGCGTAGCAGTCTCGAAGTTGCACTGGCTATGAAGATAGTGTGTTCTGGTGCATGGTACTGATATTGGTGATTGCCCATTTTCCTTTGTTGTTGATGTTGCTGATACATCTTTTGTTTGTTGCTATCTCCTGTTTGTTGATTATAATTGTCGTTTTTGTTCTTAGAGGTATTTTCTATGTACCTACATTTTTGGATGTTGTTGCCAATCGTTGGTGCTGTTTTGTTCATTTTGCACAATTGTTTTTAGTTTGCTATTGTTGTCAATATTCGTTCTAACGTGTTTGATACTTTTGATTTTGTGTGGGCCTTTCATTGGATGTTTCCCTTTATCTTCTTTATTTCCATTTCCATATGCCTTTTTGCTTGTTTTTGCTGCTACTGTTTGCCATTGTTCGTATTCCTTTCCGTACCGTTCAACACGATTAGCCTCACTAATTGCTTTGTTTATCTCTTCCATCTCTCTATCCGAGATGTGTTTAGATGGTCCGGGTTCTTGACTACTGTGTAAGGTGTAGCTGTTTTTCTTTTCTGTTATGTTGATGTTGTTTTTGTTGTCATGGTTTATGTTGATTGAAGTTTGATTCATTTGATATATTTTGTCTCCTGTTATATTCTTCTCATGTGGGTCATCTTTTGTTATTGTTGTTATTTTTTCCATTTCAGGTGTTATTATTGTTGTTGTGTTTTCTGTTTCCTGTGTTATTGTTATTGCTGTGTTGTCAGTTCTCACTCCTTGTTTATATTTTTCATTGATTGTTGCATCTTTGTTTCTCGCTTTATTCTTTTCCTGCGAGTCGTCTGTTGTTATTGTTATGGTTGTTTTAACCTTTTCAGGTGTTGTTTTTCTTTTTTCCATTCCTGAATTTAGTGTTGTTGTTGTGTTGCCAGTTCTCTCTCCCTGTTTCTCTATTTCGTTTGTTGTTGCATTTTTACTTCCCGCTTTATTCTTTTCATGTGGGTCATTTGTTGATATTGTTGTTATTGTTTTTTTCATTTCAGGTGTTGCTATTGTTGCTACGTTTTCCGTTCCTGTTATTGCTGTTATTATGTTGTCAGTTCTCACTCCTTGGTGATCTAATTCGTTTATTGTTGAATTTTTGGATATGATCTGTATGCTAATAGGTTTTTTTACCATTTTTGTATTTGATGGCTTCATCCACATTGGTTATTTGGCTTGTTATTTTCCTGGCAGTAGATCTGGTAACCCTAGGTGACCCCGGATGTACATCTAAAGTCGTCTGGGTTATTTCTTTTGCATTTATATTTGAGGAGAATATTGCCGTTAATATTTCGGATGGTAGCAAGTCTACAACTGGATCTGTGGTTAGTTGCTTGTTTAACTTTTGTTTTGCTTGTTTGAATTGAATAGATAGATAGATATTATTTGTTTAAAGTGCATCGTCCCGTAGGCTCTTTACACTGTTTTATCCCTTAAAAAGGGTTATTTAATTTATCCTGAGGGAAAGGAATTGTGCCACATCCCCTGCAGGCGTTTAAAAGAGTGCTATTTACTTTGGCCGTCACCACGGGACAGTGTTTTAACTGTCACTGGGCGAATGTAAGGCCGTATGGTGGGTAGGAATGGAACCTACACACACCCACCTAGTCCTTCTGTTACCTATCGGTCTGCAATGGCAGTAAAACGAGAGAAAATTAGCTTTCTCATATCGCTTATATCTGCGTAATGTGGTCGTGCAAGCACGAGAAATTACTGCAGCAGGGAAAAAAGGTGACGAAAAGCCAAGCACGCCCCTGTATGTCAAATCCAGTCCAGTTGAACTAATGGACAGCCTATCAACCAATAATGTGTAAGCCACCTGTGCAATTAACCAAATATCGGAGTTATAAAATATTAATTAACATCCTATAAAAAATAGGGACTAGTACAACAGTGTACATATGTAAGTCCCTATTGTATTTAAACTAAAGTGTCTAAGCGACACATAAAAGTGTAGTCACTGGTAGGGGATATTGGTCATAAATTTTGAAGGCAATACCAAAAGGTCAAATTAGTCCTTTAAGGGCCATGAAGTTAGTCGAAGAGGGATACTCGATACCAAATGAGTACCCTATTAATAGTAAAAATGGCAATGAAAGTAGCCCTAGGGCTAGTATTCCACCGGTTGGAAGGTGGCCCTTCTGTCTTCCATCTCAGCAAGAAATGCGGCAGTCCTTTCTTCCATGAAGGTTCGTCTAGGAAAGTAGAACCCGTGTTTCTTGGCGATATATGCTGCCGCATCTTGTAGGTGGTGGAGTGGTCTATCCTCGAAGGCCTCATAGTAATAGCTTCCCAAGATGTTGAGTGCGTGATGCCATTGACTCACACGTGGTGGCGAAGTTTGCATTGATCTAAAACCAATGTATTGTACCGCAGAGACGAAATTTGATGCCTTCTTCTTGTTGGTTAACAAAGGTTCAAGTCCCATATCTTTGCATAACTTCACCATTAATTTTTCTTTGTTTTCGTCTGGCATCCGTACTGTTTTAATGGGCGATTGCCATTTGGCCTTCGGGCTTTCTTCTTCCAAGATTTTTTCCAGGTTCACTGCCGGCCCTGGTGATGGAGTGGGGGGTGTCGATGTTGTTAACTTCCCCTTTTTCCCCTTTCCCTTTCCCTTTTTTTTAGGGGGTGGTGGCGGTGGTTCTGGAGTTTCCATTGCTGGTTCTATCTGTATGTCAATAGGAGACGTGGCCGCTTCCATTGTTTCCGCTGTAAATAGAGTCAGCATTTGGTTAGACAGTATCTCTATCTGTTCTCGAAGAGCTTGTAGTGTAACCTCCTGTACAGGTGAGTCTGTAGTAGCCTCTTGTGTTACCTCTTCTTGAACTGCTGGTGGGGGTGGGTGGGTGGCGTGGTTGTTCGGTTTCCCGCCTTCGCCGCCGTCCATTTTGTCCTCTGTACTTTTTCGCCCCCGATGTGACCTTGAGGACTTTTGTTTCCCAGATAAGCAGCAGAGAAGTTCTTTTCCCCGCTCTAAGGCTCCAATTAGTAGCCATTTTTTGCCCCAAGCTGGAAATTGCTCGAAGGGCCATGTCTGGTATTATTTCCATCGCTAGAGTAGATTTCTCCGACATTGTGCAACGTGTGTGTAACGTGCTTAGTTCACTGCGACTATGGTTTGAATTGAATGATGATGATGATGATGAAGATTTGTTTATAGTGATTCGTCCAATGTGGCTCTTGTCACTGTTTTATCTCCCAATGGGGAGTTATTTAATTTATCCTGAGGGTGGGAATGGTGCCGCGCACCCTGCAGGCGTTTATGTGCTTATATAGAAGCACTTATTTAATTTGGCCGTCACCACGGGGCAATTATTGAACTGCCTCTGGGTGAATGTAGGGCCGTGGGGTGGGTAGGAATAGAACCCACACACACCCACCCATTCAGTATTCATTGTATGTGCCTACCTCTGCAATAGCAGTAAAGAAAAGCGAGAGAAAAATAGTTTTCTCATATCGCCTGTATCTGCATAGTTATTGGGCGTGCATGCACGTGAATTAACTGCTGCAGGCAGCAAGGGAGGCGAAGAGCCAAGCACGCGCTCATGCATCAAATTCAGTCCAGTTGTACTAATGGACAGCCTAACAACCAATAATGTGTAAGCCACCTGTGCAATTAGCCAAATATCTGAGTTACAAATATTTATTTAACATCCTAACAAAATATAGGGATCCAGTACCATGAGCGTACATACAAGGTCCCTATTAATTAAAATTAAAATGTCGAAGCGACATATAGTAGTGTAGTCAATGGTAGGGGTATTTGGTTATGAATTTGTTGAAGGCAGTGCCAAAAAATGTCATATTAGTTTTTTCAGGGCCAAATAGTTAGTCAAAAAGGGATACTCTAAGCCAAATGAGTCCCTATTATCATTCAGGCAAATGAAAACCTAGCTGTTTGTTGCTGTCAACTCTTCTCCGTGGGCGTCTTTCATCGATGCAGTAGGTCAGCCAGTTCGTAATTTTCCGTCATGGCTGGTTTTCCTTTTCTCCCTTGGCTGTGCAGTGGAAGTTTGGTTGGAACATTGCCTTGTTTCATTCCTTTTGGCTTTCAGTACAAACCCGTGCCCACCGTTGATGTTACAGTAGTGGTGCACACTGGTCGCCATCTTGAAGTCCACGTGGCATGCTTTCCGTATTCTGCAGAGTTTTGGGTTTTCCCTCTATCAGCACCGCTGTAGTCTGGTCTTTGAATTGAATGCTGATGTATGAATGTCTATAGTTCAAGCGCGGACGTGATGGAAATCACCCCCTAGATTCAAAAAACTTACAGTATCCCTATCATTACCAAAACACGCGGACGTGATGGAAAACACCCCTCACTTTTATACTTGACTCATATAAATTATAAATTTAACAAGTTATTTTGAAAAAAAAAAAAAACGTTGTGCTTATAGACGCACTTCAAACAAAAGTAAAAAGAGACAGTGATTATAGACTCACTTCTATTTTTTTTTCTAACTTCCTCACATACCATGAGCAAATTGTATGATTAATTCTTTTCGAGAATATTGGGTAGCCCTGAAAAGGGCTGTTTTTTTGTGTGTACGAGGAGGGATGACAATCTTTTGTCTTAGATTGCGTCCTCGTTTGGCAACAGGATAGGGTCTGCTTCTTCGGAAAGAAAAAGAGAACTCTTTCGTGTCCACACGACAGTCGACAAAACTTCTGTCTGGGTCCTGCTGCTGTTGTTGCTGCTGCTGTTCTCTCTGCTCTCTCTGCTGCTTTTGAAGTCGATACTTCTCAGTCCATTCTTCTTTCCCTTTTTGAATTTCCTCTCTGAAGAGTTCTTCTATGAGGTCTTCCGTTACTTGTAGCATTCTCACATTTTCTATCTCTTCAGGCTTTGGCATCAGATTGTGTCTGATACGATGCAGAGTGACGTAAGCTTCGTTCAGCTTAGCTAGTCTTGAGCACATCTTCGTAAGAGGATGAGTCAAACAATGGATGGTCAGACTGGTTTACTTACTTAGCTGGAATTTTTATAGCTATAACCGTTCACTAGGAACATATGTACAGCTTTTATAGCTACCATGTCGGTAGCCATTTAGTACCCTTAAAGTGCTTAATTGCACTATCAATTCATTAGGCGTTCCCCTGAATTACTAAAAAGTAACTATCAAGGGAAATGGAGGCCTATGGGGTGGGTAGGAATAGAGCATACACACACCCACCCCCATTCGACATCAACCGACCAGAGCTGACAGCAACGGCAAAGGAGGAAAGGGTCCAGGTCCAGGAGCGCAGCAACACAGCAACACACACAAGAGCACACAAGAGAGAGACAGCAAGGCCACAGACGCAGTCCACACCTGAAACAAAAGGGTCGCACTTATTTCAAATTCAGTCCAGTTATACTAAGGACAGCTTAATATCCAATAATGTGTTAGCCACCTGTGCAATTTATCAAATATAAGAGTTGAAGAATTGATATTTAATATCCTATATTTCCAAAATTTCAAGTACATAAGCGTACATAACATAAGTCCCTAACAAATTTTGAATATTAAAAATGTCTTAGCGACATATATTAGTGTAGTCAATGGTAGATATTTTTAGTTGTGAATTTGAACGGAGGTACCAATAATAAATCATATCAGCTTTTTAGGGCCACGGAAAGTTGTTCAAAGAGGGGTACTCGTAACCAAATGAGCCCCCTATTATTCAGGCAAATTGACTATGGCAATGAAAAAATCTTTTCACTACGAGGTGGTCCGGTGGCGACCGGCATGACTGCTTCTATCTACATCCATGTCGGGGTGGCGGCCTCCATGATTGCTTCAAGTTACATCCATGCCGGTCACATTCTCAAGTCGCACCAGTGCAAGCAACTACCACTGTTTCTTCTCCATTTCCGTCTCTGCCGCAAGCTAGTGGAAGTTACGAAACTTCCATGTCGAGTCCACGTGGTAGTCGCCACTTTCCAAGTTTCCCTCCATGTCCGTCCCCGCCACAAATCAAGTTCGGGAGTTACGAGACTTCCATTTCGAGCCACCTGTACTAGCGACACCGTACGAGTCGAGTTTTTCCTTTCCGAAGAAGCGACGGGGCAACATCACAAGTCGTCCTTAACTTTGCAGCCCGGGATATCATCATGCCATTACAGCACTCCCATTGTGACGTCACCAGGCCATCCGCTCCAGAAAAGACGTCCTCCTCGGTCCACAGCCACTGCCTGAATGACCCCGACCCCTGGTCAGACTGGCTGACTGAATTGGATGTTTTATAGTTGCCACCGCCCTCTAGGGGCATATGGGCAACTTTTATAGCCACCATATCGGTGGCCATTTAAGGTCCTTTGGGGAGGGTCGCTACTCCCCCCCTCAGGATTTACAGTGCTTAAATGCACTATATTTTAAATAGGGCGTTCTCCCGAATTACTAAAAGTAACTATCGAGAGAAATGAAAGCCCATGGGGTGGGTAGGAATAGTACCTACACCCACCCACCCCTAACAACCAATCGGAGCAAACAGTGGAAGCGAGGGAAAATGTTTTCTCATTTCGCTAGTAATTTGGTGAGTCGGACAAGGCAAAGGTGGAAAAGGCCCAGGTCCAGGAGGGCGTCGACACAGCAGCACACACCAAAGCACGCAAACAGCAAGACAGCACAGCAAAGGACGCAGTCCACACCTGAAACGGGAAGGTCATACTAAAGGTCAAATTCAGTCCAGTTGTACTAATGGACAAATTAACATCCAATAATGTGTTAGCCACCTGTGCAATTATTCAAATATATAAGTTGAAGAATTATTATTTAGAGTCCTATCATTCAAATAAAACTAGTACATAAGCGTACATATAATAAGTCCCTAACAAATTTAGAAAATTAAAAATGTCTAAGCGACATATAATAGTGTAGTCAATGGTAGGTAATTTTGGTCTTGAATTTTGTTGGAGGCGGTACCAATAAGGTCAAATTAGCTTTTTAGGGCCACGGAAAGTTGTTCAAAAAGGGGTACTCGTAACCAAATGAGTCCCCTATTATTCAGGCAATGAAAAGATAAATGGCAATATCTTTTCGTTGAAACTGCTTCATTCGAGTAGTCCGATGCTGGCGACACATCAGAAGACCGCTGTAATTGCATCAAAAAGCTGGCTATCTAAGGTAGTATTTCGCTGACTTGGTGATATCATCCTACGGCAGCCTGCGGGTTACTCAATACTTTGATATCACCAGTCAGCGCGCCTCAGGTCCGCCACATTGCTTAGTTTTCCATGGCTGGTTACAATGTGGTTCCAGTAGTTCGATGTAGGAGCAAGTCCACTTCAGTGCCCGCCATTTTTCTTCACCACGTGGTTATAGTGGGCCACTCAGTTTCCATATATATTTGACTTCTGCCGCTTGTTAAAGGGACTTATAAACTCGCCGAAATATTTCCTCTGTATAGTCCACCGCCCCACATCATGATTTTTCTCTTCGTAGTGGTAGTGAGTTGATAACGTGTTGAACCGTCCTTAACTGTTAAGCCCGGGAAAATGTGCTTTCGCACCCGTCGTGACGTCATCAGGTCGCCAGCTCCAGAAAAGCCGTCCTACTCGATCTGCAGTCTTTGCCTGAATGGAATGTGGTCAGACTGGTTTGATTGATTAATTGGATTTAAGACGTTTTCGCCCATTGGGCATTTACGTCTGTTTAATGCCCCAAAAGGGCTAATTAATTGTTTCACGGGAAGGAATAGTGCCACGTCCCCACGCATTATTGCACAATGTTATGCTAATTAATTGATACCAACCGTCGGAAGCAGAAGAGGCAAAGGCGGAACGAGACAGCATTGGAAGGAAGGTGATATACCCAATAATTTAATCCCCCGAATATAATTTAGAATAATTGTCGTCCGGCATTTAAAAATAAGTGATTGGGTAGGGACAATTGGAATGGGGTGCAGTATTAAATACTGTCAGACGTGTCTATTTCCCGGAGGAATAATAGGATCAGTTCTGCAGTTAGGTTGGGATTAGGGTTTGTGATACTAAGAAATGATGGGTAGGTTGTGCTCGAGCCTATTTTAATAAGAGAGCTTGCAAGTCTATTTCTTGCTACTCTATATACTGGGCACACATTAAAAACATGTGATAGATCTTCTAATTGATTGCAAGATTGGCAAGAAGTATTTCTTCCAGGGTTGGATTTACTGTATTTGCCCATACTTCCGGCTAGTAGAGTTTTTCCTGTTTTGATGCGATTGAAGATTCTTTCGAGATGTGTATGTTTAATCTCTGCTCCAATAATATTCCTGGATACTTGGTTTTGGATAGAGTATAGTTTACGTCCTTTCTGGCTTGAATCCCATTGTTGTTGCCATTTTGACATGATTCTTTTGGTAATGACATTATATAATTCTGTTACCGAGTACTCTATATATTCAATTTCCACGTTGTTGAGGCTATTTTTTGCAGCACGGTCAGCTTGATCGTTTCCAAACAGATCTATATGAGATGGGACCCACATAAATTCAATTGTTTGGTTAAAGTTAGCAAGATCATTGACAGCCTAGTTAGCTTTTGATAGTTGCCACGCCCTTTTGAACATCCAGATTCAAGTGTTTTTAGGACACTTAAAGAATCACTGATGATGAGTGATTTGGGAAATTTATTAATTTTGATTAGATTCAGTGCCTCTAAGATAGCCCAAAATTCCGTGGTGTAGATGGAACATTGGTCCGGGAGTCGCCTCCCTATTGTTATATTTAACTCTGGAATGGTGACTGATGCAGCTGTTCTATCTGGATCTGTTGATTTGGATCCATCAGTGTATAATTTGGTATAATCCTTGTAGTTGACTTCTAAGTTATTGAGAATTTTTGTTCTTATTTCGTTCGCCATTGATTCTTTAGGTCCAAATGTTGTGGCTTCAAAGTTAATGTTTATTGGTATGTTCATCCAGGGAGTATTGTCCGGATAGGCGATTTGAACAGCTTGAAGGCTGTTAATGCTTAGTTCTTTGCTTAAGGTGTGAATCCTTTTCCCGGAAGGTTGGGATGGTACTAACCTCTTGCTAAAGGCTTTGTTGCAATTTTTAATTGTTGTTCTGGTGGGGTGATTTGCGTTATGAGTTGAGATTATGACCGCATATCTAAGAGTCAGCTGATCTCTTCTAAGTGATAATGGCATTTCTCCAGTGATGATTTGCAATTCTTCTTTTGAGGTGCTTCTCAAGGTACCTGTGCAAATCCTTAGTGCTGTAGTTTGCATTTGATCTAGTTTCCCCAAAAGACTTTGTTTAGCAGATGCGTATACTTGACATCCGTAGTCCAGTTTGGATCTAATTAGGGCCCTGTAGATCATCAGAAGAGTTTTTTGGTTAGATCCCCATTTTAATCCTTTGATATTTTTCATGAGGGAAATGTCTTTTTTGCATCTGCGGATCAGATCTTGGATGTGGTACTTCCATGTTAGGTATTGATCAAATGTCATACCCAGGAATTTGATTGTTGTTTCAAATTTAATTAACTCCCCTTGAATGTATAGCTTTGGTGCTTCTATTGTTTTCTTTTGATTTGGCGAAAAAATTATACCCCTTGTTTTGCCCTTTGAGAGTTTGAACCCCCATTTGTCAGCCCATATTCCAATTTTGTTGAGGCTGATTTGGAGGGTGTTGATGACTTTTTGACTTGTTTGATCACCATCTTTCCATAGACCGCTATCGTCTGCAAATTGCGAGAGGTCTACTTCTTTGGGATCAACGTTGATTTCCAGATCATTAATCATAATGTTGAACAGCGTAGGGCTAATGACACTACCTTGAGGTGTGCCGTTTTCCAATAGGAATTCCTCTGTGGTGACAGATTGATTGATTGATTAATTGGATTTAAGACGTTTTCGCCCATTGGGCATTTACGTCTGTTTAATGCCCCAAAAGGGCTAATTAATTGTTTCGGGGGACGGAATAGTGCCACGTCCCCACGCATTATTGCACAATGTTATGCTAATTAATTGATACCAACCGTCGGAAGCAGAAGAGGCAAAGGCGGAACGAGACTGCATTGGAAGGAAGGAGATATACCCAATAATTTAATCCCCCGAATATAATTTAGAATAATTGTCGTCCGGCATTTAAAAATAAGTGATTGGGTAGGGACAATTGGAATGGGGTGCAGTATTAAATACTGTCAGACTTGTCTATTTCCCGGAGGAATAATAGGATCAGTTCTGCAGTTAGGTTGGGATTAGGGTTTGTGATACTAAGAAATGATGGGTAGGTTGTGCTCGAGCCTATTTTAATAAGAGAGCTTGCAAGTTTATTTCTTGCTACTCTATATGCTGGGCACACATTAAAAACATGTGAAAACTGATGGTTTGCTTCGTCTCCTTACTTTTGGCCAAGAGAGCTTCGATGCGATCAATTTCTCGAACAAACAATGGAGGAGAAGAATGATCACGTAAGCCTTTATACCACTGAAGTAACACGTCTTCTTCTGAAATGAGACTCCAAGCTTCGTTCAGATAATCAACCAATTTTTCTTCTTGACTCATCATCATACATTTATCGTGTTGAATTTGACTGGGATGATCGATTTGACATCCATAACAATCCTTTTTAATCATGTCTCTCATTTTATCTTCCAAATGTTGTGCAAAACAGGAGACTAACTGTTGTTCCTGTTCTGGCCATCTGGATTGCATGATCACTACTTCTTCTTTTTGGTCTTGGGGTTCTGCTTTTCTGTAACCTCCCATTCCATGGATTCTCCACTATGCAAAGAAGGACAAGGGTCTTCCATAGTGTCTAATAGTCTAGAATGACTTCTCTCAAACTGTTGATTTCTATGGTATTATCGAATTCGGCATACAGAATTACATTCACCGTTTCGGGAAGAAATGGCGAAAACTGAAGTTCCACACGTATCTGCCCAGATTTTATAGGGTGGAAATGTCCCTCGTCACTGCCTTGATCTGGAGTGAAATCAAAAGCCCACAAAGCGTAACCTCCTGCATAATCGTCGTAGGAAATACCGTGACTGGTGTTGGTTCCTAACTGCCCTGTGGCTTCGTACAGTGACAAGTACGACCTCAAGTAATTCTTCGGGCCAAACTTGGGTTCGAAGGGTCTGGTACACAAAGTTTTGCCATCGCGACTGACTTCGATTTTGGATACTCCGTAGTTCTTAAACTGGAAAGGATTTTCAGTGTAGGCACCGTTGAAGGCTGCATTGCTGACGATACCAATGAATAAACGTTTGGGTAACTGTCCTTGGAACAGATGATCTTCGATCTTAGAATGGAGTCCCTGGGCAATGGTGAACGTTTTGACTTCCACGCGTCGTATCGGATACTTGGCTGTCGTTCTGCTCAAAGTGTGACTGATGTCATTTCCCACTTTAGGTAACACTTCCACACGACGCACGTATAACTTGGCTTCTTGGATACTGGTTTTACAATGGTGGATAGTCTTCTGATCAGCTGGATCAGCAGGTTCATGAGCTATCAAATGGAAAGCAGCACTGCTACGATTTAGTCTCAAGCGAATATCCACTCCGTTCAGCAAATACTTCTCTTGAAACCACATGTCCAAATGCAAACGATCGCACAGTTCTAAACTACGTCCTACAATTTTCTTTCGACGCTCGATAAAACCCACATTGTGGGTATTGTTGGCTTCTGAGGCTATGGCTGTGTCGTTAAACTTATCTGCGGTGTCAGGTTTCCATACCACGCAAGCATCTAGATGAGTGTTCTTGGCTTCTTTTCCGTACGTCAAGAGATTTTCGAGGTACGCTCGGTAAGGGTAAGTATCCATGCTATTGCTGACCAGTTTGTTATTCATGTACAAATCCACTTCGCTGAACAAGGAATGCATGAAATTGTTGACGGGAGCTGCTTGGGTATCGGTTGCTAGATTGGAGCCGTCCGTTTTGGTTACTTTCACTTTCAAATACAAGTAACTGTTGTTGAGATCAATGTAATCTTCGGGTTGTCCTTTGATTTCAAACTCGATGGGAGCTGAATCCGTCAAAGAGGAGACGGGATGAAATTCAACCCATTGGGCTTCTTGCATGGTCATCATTGTGGGTGGCATGGCAAAGAGATCTAGTTCCGACTTGGAACAGGCACAAGATTCTTGGTGCATCATTTTATTTCTCTCAGTCTCTTTGTTTTTTACTTTTAATAATCAAAAATGTCTAAGTCTCGAGCGGTTCTTTTTTTCTTCGTCTTTCTAACTTTAGAGGTACGGAGACTTTTGAAAGGGTGTCTTCGTCCTCGCTTTCTACCTTGTCCTTGCTGTGTCGTCAGGGAAGCAGGAATGCCAGACTCGGTACCGTTCAGGGCATTTATAGGACTTTCTCGTCGACCCAAAATCTCTTTACCCGTTTGAAGCAAGACATTTTTGCCTGCTCTCAAAAAAGCTTCTTTAGGGTTTTGTTTGTCAATGAGAACATTTTGAAGAAAATCTTTGCCGTGAGTCAATGCGGCATCTTTTAAGGCGTGCAATCCTCGTGTCACCATCGGTTTCAAAACAGGGACCACAGAACGAAAGGCTGATTTAAACATATCTCCTAAACCATGTCCTCGTTGTCGAGTGACTCCTTGGTACACAGGATACATCACTTTTTCAGTTGTTTGAGAATCGTTTTTGAAAATGGAGTTTCACTGTGACTTTCCCTTTGGTAAATGGAATATTTTGTCCTAGTTCTCCTTTTATAGTAATGTTGACACTGTCGAAATACGACTTACTGACAGGTAAATAATGAGGATGTACAAATTCACGGTGAACGTGATAGGTATTTCCACTTTCCTCGTCAGCGGCGACTGCAGAATCCACTTTGAAAGGAATGACACGTAGTAACGGTACAGAGGTGTGTCCTACCACGTTGTACTCCACCACATCGGAGTACACAAACATCAAGTTGAGTCCTTGGTTCAGTTCTACAGGGAATTTAAAATATTTCGCAACATTCTCGTTTCTGTCTATGAGTGTTGTGTTTTCATTTTCTTCATCTTCTTGAGCAACTCGGTGTCTCCACCTAAAATCTCAAAGAATTCAGGACAAAAGGTAATGCCTATCATTTCATCCTCTGGAAATTTGATCATGAGACGACGAGCCACTTGATAGTACTCAAAGGTAACACTTTTTCTGGGGGATAGTTTATCCAAGGCTTTACCAAACACAGCATTAAACCTGGCAGCAAGTGTAGTCACTAAATGTTGACGACTAAAATAATAGCCTGGAGGAATGTTGATCACATGAGTGGATTTAGTTCTGGGGTCATCTGATTTCTTTGTGGCCATGCCAGTGATGCCTCGTTTGTTTAAGTCATCTTGCAATTGCTCGTCAAACACGTCTACTGTAAAAGTGTTTTGATTTTCGACGATGTTTTTGATTTGTGTCGGGTGTATTATTTCCACTAAAGCCACTTCCCAATGAGCATCTTGATCCAAATGCATGGCTTGAGGTAATTTAGCTGTGTAACAGCACAACGTGTTGTTAGGAAACACCTTCATGGAACTGTCACTGGGTAACGTTAAATAAAATTGGTTAATAGTGTTGTTCATAATTCCAATGTTGTTCTGTCCGAGGAGTCACTCGAGGTTAAAGGAGTGTCTAAAAGAGGATTGTGATTGGAAGGGTGACTGTCAGGAGAATGACTAACGTTGGACGCAAGGCTCCCAATAGTGTTACTGTTGTTCCCGTTGTAAGAGTATTTCAGGGAAGGATTAGGAAGAAGATACCCGATGCAACTGCTGAGTAAAATAGTCCTAATTGTTTGTCTCCTTGTTGCAAACTCAAATTAGCAATGGCTGCACCGATAACACAATACACCACAAAGATTTGACAGAAAAAGACGATTTGGGTTTTAGGGACACGTTCTCCACACCACACCCACAAGGGTTGCTTTTGTAAATCTTGCAGAGATGACGTGGGTGAAGGAGTAGTCACTGTGGTTGCTGAAGCTGTATTGAAGGGCATGATGGTCACTTCTTTTTATAGTCGATGACTTGCGAAGCGTCAATCCAAGAATCAAAACTAGGAGGATATCCTTTCCAACGTACTTTGACTTCTTTAACACGACGTTTTCCTACTTTACGGGTTCTTCGTTCGAGAATGCTTTCAATGTCGTACACGTCATCTTCTTTTTTGGTGACACGTTGTAACTCAGGCAAGTAAAACGTTCCTTTTAATACTTCTCCGTTCATGTCTTCCAATTTATAGACGGCAGGATGACGGCCACGCACTCGTTCAGTAACACGAAACAATTCGGTGGTCCAATTGGGTAAGTAACCTTTGTCGAAAGTGCGTTTGGTTTTACCAATGCGTACCCAATCTCCCGGAATTAACACTTCTCCACCTTTCTTGGGGACAGTCCTCGTTCGGGACGTACCAAACAGACGCTCAAAAACAGTCACTTCGTTGTCGGGTGTCACCTCTTGTGGGGCACGTCCAATGCTTCTATGGTAAGATTAATTGTAGGCTTGGACTAAGTGCGGTAAGACGTCGATGTACTTGAGAGTGTGTTGATGCGTAAAATATTTCCACATGCGTTCTTTCAAGGTACGTTGAAAACGTTCCACGATACTGGCTTTGGTTTCAGGATTTTCGGTGGTGAAAAAATGAATGTCACGTTTCTTTAATTCTCGTTGGAAAGCTTGGTTCAGAAATTCGGTGCCTTTGTCGGTTTGCCATCGAAGAGGGTGACGACCACTTTGTTTCAACACCAGTTGCAAAGCTCGTACTAACTCTCCGCTCGATTTGGATGTCAATGGTACGACCCAGGCAAATTTAGAAAAGACGTCGATGACACAAAACAAATATTTGTAGCCACGATTGTAGGTGGCTAAATGAGAGACATCGGCTAAATCAGCTTGCCATTGATGATCGATGCCTTCCACTTGAGTGCGACTTCTGTGAAATTTTCGTCGAATGGGTTTGTGTAAAGTGTACGTCGCTTGTTCTTGTAACCATCGTTGTACTGCAGGTAAACGGAGCTTTTTCAAGCGAGTTTTGGCAGCACGATACAATTTCTGAATGCCTCCGTAACCTGCAGGGTGAGCTGGATCGTAGTAAATGCTGGCTAAGACCTTCTCCATGGTTTAGGTTAATAAGTGACCCACTCTTCGAGGATATTGCTTTGGGTGGGACGAAATGCGGGTTGTTTGGAAACGGTTTTACGTGTCCGATGTGCCACAGGAGTTGACGTCGAGGGTACTGGTGGTAGTGGTGGCGGAGGTAATGAGATAGCTTTGGTCTTCTTTTCTTTTCTCACCTCTGGTTTCCTTTCTTTCTTTTTCACATCTGTTGAAGCAGGAGTAGCCATCATCTTTTTAACCCAAGTTTTGAGTTCTTCTCGTTGGGGAGTGGGAGAAGGGGTCAATAAGGAAGCGGCAATCTTACTCGGAATGGGAGTAGCAGTGGGTGTTTGAAAGAGATCATGGGGTTCTTCTTCTTCCTTGGGTAATGGTGGGGTGACGTCTGTTTTGGTCGCTGTAGAGGGTAAGGGCGACGGATTATTCATTAGAGCCTTCAAATCGGACAGAGTAGGTAGAGCTGTTTGTTCGACAGCTTTTCGATGAAAGAGTTGTAGTCGTTGCAAAAGTTGACCGTACTTTTGCGATTTTTCGGTTTCGGACAAATCGTGGCGATGCATCAAGGATTGCAATTCGTGTTGTAATTGGGACATCTCGTTCAAATCAGGATTGGGTGGTAAATGGGGGGTACGTTGTTCTTGCCAACGATGGTATTCCATCCATCGTTTGTAAGGAACTAAAGTCAGTTTTCGTCCTTCCATGGGCTTACAAAGGTTACGTCTGAGTTCGTGGTGTTCCATTAGTCCCTTTTATCTTCTGGAAGGATCATACATATTGCTATCCATACCTTGGGGACATCCCTTGTGGCATCCCTTGTGTCATCCCTTGTAAAAAACCTGGTAATATGCTGGATAGGATGCCGGATTTCGCTAATCCTCCCAACACAGGAAGAAGAAAGGGTAAAAATCCTCCGCGTTGCACCAACATTTTTTTCTTTTGACGGACGGGTATTTTCTTTTGGACCATTTGACGAAGAACGTGTCGATGTTTGGCTAAGCATTTTTTCTGGTGTGAAGACAAAGGTATCGTGCCTTTCAAGACATTCAAACAACATTCGCACACGGTATCGATGACATCTTTGGAAGCCGTTTTAATGATTTGTTTTCGCATGGGTGGAGAGGCTTTGGACAGGACAGACAACACGTCTCCGTGTTTGACTAAACGAGGAGGTAGTCCTTTCTTTTTCTTTCCTTTGTGGGATGAAGAAGAATGTTTTGTGCGAGGTGACATCTTTGCTTGCTCGTTCCACAATACCACTGACGTCCATGACTTGGAACACACACCCTTTTATCTTCTTTTTTGTTGTGCCATCACTTGATTTATAAATGGCATCATTAATTATAAATTTATAAATGGTATCATTTATGGCTGACATCCTTTATAGATGGTACCTTTAAGAAGAAGTGAAAAAATCCTCCGCGTTGCACCAGCATCTTTTTCTTTTGACGGACGGATATTTTCTTTAGGGTCTTTTGACGACGAACGTGTCGATGTTTGGCTAAACGAGAAGGTAGTCCTTTCCTTTTCTTTCCTTTGTGAGGTGTAGAAAAATATTTTCTGCGAGGTGACATCTTTGCTTGTTCGTTCCACAATACCACTAACGTCAATGACTTGGTACACACCCTCTTTTATTTACTATCGCTTCGTCAAAAAGGTAACAATGTCTTTCACAAAATTACCAAAGGATCCTCCTTTTTGGTGACTCTTCTTTTTCTTTAAAAGACTACGTCTTTGGAGGGAAGGACGTCGATGTTTGGTTTTTAGGCCTTTGGTGGGATGACGAGATTGTCTTTTTCCTTTTCCTTTTTGGACAGCAGAACGACGAGGGTGGTGGTGGTGTGCACGTTTTTGAGGAAGCATCCTTGAGTGTTCAGCAGTGGTACAGAAAAAATACTGATTGACGTTGTGGTCTTCAAGTCATATTTTTATACTGGAATGCGTCGCCACTGATTATCTTTGCGTCGTATCAACTTCATGGCAGGTAACACACGTCGTGAAGGAGTTCGCAACGGACTCAATCGGGACAGTTCTTGTTTGGACAAATCTAGTAAACTCTTTAACATGCCAGATCTTTCTTGGACTTTGACTTTGGGGGCAGGTACTTTGTGAGCAGCTGCTACTGCTGCTAATGTGGACGAGGGTGTCACCGGTGGAGGAGACGTTTTGGGAGACGCAGATTTCCAATGTTTCATGAAATTAGGAAAAACGGGTGTCAAATTGGGTTTGGCTGGCATCACCCGCAACGGAGAAGTGGCAGCACCAGAGGCTACTGGCAACGTAGTCCCTGCCAAACGTCCTTGTAGATCTTTTCTTACAGGTCGTGGTTGACGAATGTAAGGTTGTGTCCTGGCCGAAGTGCCTTTCTTGCGGGTGACCGCTTTTTTCTGTGGACTTTAATTTTTCTGTGTTTTGGTCTTGACACCCTTGTTCTTTTTCTTAGGGGTTTGTTTGGCTTTTTTTGTTTTCTTCTTGGGGTGAACTTTGGGAGTATTGGGATCCCATTTTAAAAGGGAACGAATGATGACACCTCCTAGAGAACCACTACCTCCAGGTTTCAATATGATTTGCTTTTTGGTTTGAGAGTCGATGCGAGGATTGGCCAGTTGCGTCAAGGCTACTTTGTTTCTGTCAAAAAAGCGTTTGGTTTGATGTGGAATGTGAATGATGCCTTGCAGTATTTGACGTGCTGTCACCGTAAACCATCGTAAGACTTCTTTGAGACTGGCTTCTAAGACGTGAGCACGTATTTGTGGATTTTTTTCGCGACTGATACCGTACAAGGCACGAATCAATTTGATGGGAAGATGAAACTGAAGGGACGTCATGTTAACGATGTATGAGACAAGGTCAAAGTAACCCAAGGTTTTTATAGATTTTTTTAGTGGTTCATAGTGTTATGTCGACGACGAGGACGTGTACACGACAGGTCCTCCGTTTTGACACCAGTCGTGAAACAAATCGGTACGAAATCGCAAATAATCAGGGGTGGTGGGTTTTAAATCCACGAGTAAATAGGCGTGTGGCGTTTGAGTGGCATCATCGTACGCATGAGTCAGCCAAGGTGTTCCTAACTGTTTGTCTAAGACTTGCACTTGTGATTTATCTCGAGGACTTTTAAACAAGACCACGTAATGAGCATTGAGACTAATGGTACGATGGGCTTTACTTTGTTGAAATAAATTTTGTGTAATGTAAATGACACTGGCATTACGATGATGCCCTTTACGTGTAAACCACAGTTTAATTTCTTCTTCGTCTTCTCCTAACATGTCGTCAAAAATAACCCAATGAGTTTGACTAGGGTCAGACACGATCCCCTCGTCTTCTTTAGGAATGCCTGCTACAAACACAATGGAATCACCTTGACTTTCTTGCAAAAGGCTGTATGCCGATTGCCACTCTTTGTAACACCACACGATGCGTTGAGGTGGACGATCGATCAAATGATGTTTATGTTCGATCAAACGTTTGACAAATTCGGTTTTGCCTGAACCGCTCGGTCCAGCAATTAACATGTTAAAAGGATGACGAAGATACAAGGCTTTCCAACTAGCAGAATCTAAGTGTTCGTCAATGACTTTGAATGTGGAGGAGGAAGGAGTAGTAGAAAGAGCAGAGTGAGCCATAATAGTGTAGTGGTATGACACGATTGACACAAAAACAGACAAGACAAGAGGTTTTTATACTTTTTTTCAAGACACGTTTATTTCAATGCAACACGAAAGACAAATATACATAAAAGCCAAATGGATAAATACAGGGATAAAATACATAGGGAAACGATCAAAGTGGCATATAAACAAGTCACTGTACAACATGGTTTGGGTAACGAAGGTATCCTATAGGTAGTGTGTAATGTTCTTATAGTCTCCTCTACATGAGGTATAGTCACATAGGTGTCTTCTCGAAAGGGTTTTTGTGGGGGAATGTCCATGACAGTTCTGTCTTGAACAGAGGGATGTTCTTCGGTGACAGATTCTTTTTCTTCTTCTTCTTCTTCTGGTACTGTCACTAACACAGGTTTAAAAGTGACTTTTTTCACTCGACGATGTATTTTAGGAACACAACGATCGGGCATAATGGAATGCTTCGTTTGTCCAAGTCTCAAAATCCCAACTTTTCCAGTCACGTACATCTGTCCAATGAGGGTGTAAATCACAAGCTACACACACATCTTCGTACACTGCTTCCGTACGTAAAAGTTGACGAATCTTTTTTTCTTGGAGAGGTCGAGACGTATCCAGATGAAAGCGTAAGGCTTTGAACAGAATAAGTCTCTCGTGGACATTTAAAGGAACCACCATACTGTCTTATTTTTTTTTTTGATAGGTAGTGTTCGTAAAGTGTCCACAAGGAATCGACAGGTAAACGAAATCCCAGAAAGCAAGTCACTAAAACACACACTACACGTCGACCCCAATTCATAGGGTATAGTTCTTGTAATAAGTGTTCGTAATCTTTCACCGTGTGAATCTTCTCATTGATATCCTTCCACGGAATCAGTCGGATTACAAGTGATAAAGGTTGTGGCATGGTTGTTCTCTTTTATACTTCTTTAGGTCGAAAACTATCAGTGTATATTCAACCCAGAATTAAACACAGAATTAAATCTACTCCAAAAGCGAAAGTGATTAATATAACGTGTAATTTCGTCCCACTGCCATTCAGGGTAACGGTCAAGAAGGATCAAAACATCTTCAGATGTAAACGTAGTAAATTGGAAACAGAGCAAAAAAATACCCTTGATCCAGAGAAATCTAATACGTTGGTTAATTTTTGTCACTTGCCTTTTGTGAATTTCACGACACAAATGCTCTACAGTCACCCATTGAGATTTTTCTTTAGCAAGACCTTGCCAAACGTCCTTGTAGATCTTCTCTTGCAATTCGTTTGGTAATCCTTGAATATTATGTTTTAGAGAGGGTTTATATACTGGTCTAGGTTTGTTACACGACATGAAGCAGCAGTGTCACTTCCAATCACTAGGTCCTACTAAAGGCAGGTATTGACAATTCGGAGACCATCGAGCATGTTCCAAGTAAGCGGAATTTTTCTGTTCCCACTCGTAAATGGATACACCACAACTGAAACACTTGACTTTATCCCTTTCGCCCAAGTAGAAAAATCCGGCTCTGGCTAATTCTTCAGGAGTTGGTCCAGGCAGATATTTTGGCCATTTATCTTTGAAGGTTTGGAATCGACTTTTAAAGTGACAGTATTCAGGCAAACTCGTCGGGAACGAATATTCGACTCTCCTCACTTCTGTTCGATGTAGGTACGGTGAAATTCCTAGGAGTCCACGATAACGTGTGGCACCGCTTTCGCATCCCTCAGGTTTGACACGCACAGCATCACTTTCCAGGGTAGATATAGGGGTAGTAGTCATAGCAACGTTCCCACGATATCCTGCTGAATCACTGAGGTCACAGCGTCTGGCATCACTGCAATCGTAAGGTATAGCATCGCACTCTGTAACGCAATTACAGTGCATACCGCAAGGACACTTACAGTTTCCTTCCGGACAACTTCCGTTGCAATGCATGGGTTTTATCCATCCAGTACTTTTCACACTCTGGAAAGGTACATTTGTTTTACAATCCCCAAACTTGAATGATGTCTGTTTAAATGGATTCATCTTCTTTTCGCTTGGCCGTTGTAGTGACAAATGAACTATTGGTCTTGGACGATGTCCCTTTTTATATGCTGCCCAATTTCGACGTGACCGTACGGTAGAGTAAAGTGATTGGGAAGTCGTACTCTTTTTTGGTACACGATTTGATAGACTTTTCCAAAGGTCGGCTAACGATTTGGTGTGTGGGTAAACGGACAATCTTGTGCGGTTCGTGGGTAGTCACTTTAAACGTTTCATCCTGTCCCGACTGTAAGGCTTCTTGTAGCACGTTAAAGTTCACCACTCGACTGGTGCGATAATTGAGAGTCAATCCTTTCACTTTACATTCGGTGTGCATTTCTCCTTGTGGGTCTCGGTATTCGTAGCCGTAATTTTTAGGACCACCACTTGGAAAACATAGAATCTTGTCGTCGGGATGTTCATCGGTCCAGGCTCCTAAACGGTCTCCTTCAATGACAGGGTTACACTGGTTCGCCCGGTGAATGTAAATGCAACTGTCCGTGTCAAAATACAACACACGATCTCCTAACAGTTCTAACACTTCGTACAATTTTAAGCGAGCGTGGGCTGTCACGTAAGCTGCAATGATGACATTTCCAAATTTGTCGGCTTCTACAAAGTCTAGTTCTTCTTCGTAATTGACTAAGATCAAGTCCTCACGAATGACGTCTACGTGTTTGATGACTTTGGTTTGGTCGTGAATCATCTGGAAGTAGCGAGACGGCTCGGACAAATACTCTGTCTTGGGTAAAGACGGACGTTGTGCCATTTTACCCCACAAACAATTGAGCATCACTTTGGCAAACGATCGCCTTCCTTCATTTTTCTCGATGTGGTCTAAAGTGATGCCTTCCTGCTCCCGATATTTTTCTTTGAATATCTTTTGGTCTTCGGGAGTGCGACACCAGGAAGGATAACCACTAGCTTCTTGTTTTAGTTTTAAAAAGGCATCCACGTAGTCTGCAAAAATACCTTTCTGTGTCTCGTCGCCCTTGCGGTATTGTTGTGTCTTGGGAAAGTGGTAAATTTCGTACACTTCTAACAGTTGGTATCCCAGGTCCAGTGCTTTAAACAATTCCACGCTCACCCACGTTCCTGTCAAGGCACGTTCTTCCTGGGTGTGATGACAAGGTTGGTCTTGGTTGCACGTTTAGGCACATGTGCGACACAAAGGAAACATCAGTTTTCCTTGGCAATGGTGAGGTAAAACGGGATGGTACAAGTCTGTGGGTGGTAAGACTTTACACTTGATCAATCCTTCGTACTGACGTATGTGGCCCAAGTCAGTGTGTTCTGTCATCAATTCTGGGTGTCCTACGGGAAAGTGACAATATTTGCACACGTAAGGATACAGCGAACACACGTCCAAGTATTTGATTTCTTCTCCTTTCTCTTCGTCCAATTGGTACAGCAAACAGGTGGCATTCGTTCGTCCTCCGTACAAACTATCCCGAGGGTTCAGGGGGTCCACCCACTTGTAACTTTCTACGATGCGTTTAAACTCTGGATCGGTTTTCAAACGCAGATCGTACTCGTGTTCCCACATTTCCACCACCTGGTATCCTTGCTGTTCTAACTTCAAACGTCGTTGACAAGTAGTCTGGTACAAGTCTTCGATGGTTCGTTGTAAAAACTGATTTTTGGTGTCTCGTTGAGGGTAGCACATAGGACATCCGTGAAATAAACATCCGTTAAACTCGTACACGATCTGAGGGTTTTCTAAGTCCCAACCATCTACCGAATACGTTCCGATGGTCTTTTCGCCTCCTCCGTTGCGAGCGTGTTGGATCCATTTGTCTTCCTTGTCGCACAAGTAATGGAGCCAGCGTAGGGCTTTGACTGAGTATTGACGTTTGACAAAATTTGTCGTTTGAGGACTGATGACCGCTAGAGTATTTTCGGGCATTAAGCGTTTTCGGTACACTAAGGAACATGCTTTGGCGATGGTACAAGCTTCTTTCAAAGGATCGATCCCTCCGTATTCCATGAACAATTCTCGAAATTTTCCACAACAGCGTCGTAAAATGTCCACGTCAGATCGACAATACTTTAAAATTTCTTCTTGAAAGTCAAAGGGGTCCGAGGCGTGAGTCTGGTACCAAGCATGGAAAGCTTCTCGTTGTTCGGTGCGCATGTTATCGGGGTCGTAGTCGTCAACCTCAGGCAAATGGGGTAGAACGGCATGTTGATTGGCTTCGGTATTAAAAAAGTGTGGAAAATAACCTTTGGCCATTTCTGTCATTCCAAACGTTTTAGGCATGCGACTCAAAGGCATGGCCAAGTAACACATCGAATCTTTAAACTGTACTTGTCCTACTTGCATAGAAATGATTTTGGCTCCGTTCAAAGTCACTTGAGGTCGTTCGGTACTTTGTTCCGCATAGTATCTAAGCAGAAATTGCCCATCGTATCCCGAGAAATTGTGAGCCATGACCGTGGCATGGCAATGACACTCTCCGTAACGTTCGATGTCTTCTGGACTCCACGTTTCGTCAATGAGGTTTAGGATCCATTGGGCAAAATCGGCTAGCGTGTTTGATCCTCGAAAGATTTTTTCACGTCCTCCAGGAATCTTGCTGCAGTAAGGGCAATGACTAAAGATAGGTTCTTGGATGCACTTCTCGCACGCACGGTGAGCCACGCAGAAATTAGGAATGTGAATACCAGTTTCTTGCATGCATTCGAAATCAAAAAAGATAAAATTCCCTTTCTTCTGGGTATCATCTGGTCGGGGTTGATATTTTTGAATGAAGCATTCGTGCTCCAAGTTCACAATTTGATGACAAATGTGACATCGTTTCTTCCCTCGACAAACGTGAAACTTGGCATTACTGGTACGTATGCCTTGTCCACAAGTAGGACACAATCTCAGAAGCTGACAAGTACTTTTCTGCTGTGAACCTTGCATCTTCAAATGTTGTTGGTAACAGGTAAGACTGACAAAAGTGCGCTGACACACAGGGCAATGCACTCTTTCTTGTCCTTTGTCCAGACAAGGTTGAGAGGCCAAACATCCCTCACATTTCGATCCACAATGCTTGTGTTGTTCTCGATTGTTATAACCATAATCACATTTTTCACAGTAGTAACTGTATCCCAGGAATCCAGTGATACTGGTAATGGTATCAAAATGACCATCGTGATGATAGACGTGAATGTATTTTCCGTCTTTGAAATGGTGGCCTTGAAACAAAAGAGGTCCACGCACTTCTTGAGGGTGTACTTTCAAGGTGTAACGTGGAGCCAAGACGTCTTGCAATTGTTGCATTTCTGGAATGCCGCAAGGGCTGTCTCTGGATATCCCCGCTTGCTGTAACAGGAGTTCTGCTTCACTTCGTTGTTTGGCTCGGTCCGATTGTCGAATGGTTTTCCAGGCTCTTTTCCATTCTACCGTCTCGTTCTTGTTGGCATACGTTCGTCCCACGACGACAGCACGGGCTAAACACATCTGGTCTTGAGGATTGTTAATTCGGACGAGGCTTAGTTTGGTGTTGCGAAGGTTGTTGACCAATAATAATTTTTTGGGTCTGGTCCCCTGGGGAAGAGACACGTGGGTCATGAACAGTGTGGCTTTTCCATCGGTGATGTGAAACTTGTCGTTGGATTGTTGCACATGTTGAATTTTGTCAATGACTTTGGAAGGTGTTAATTGTGATGGGTTAGTAAACTCGATCCAAACGGGAGACTTTAAATTATCGTGATGAATAGAAAGTCTCAAGCGATCGTCTTCTTTGGCTTGACATTGCTGTTTCAATGCAGTTAGCACAGAATCCCACACCTCGGTAATGAACCCTTCTGTATTCTCCAAAGGTACATTGGACTTGAAATCTTTAAACTTTACGGCATACGTGTAAGCCGTTGTTCTAAATTTTCGAGAGGAACGCTTTTCCGTCTCTCGAATGTGATAGTAATTTTCAGGGTTTACTAAGGGTGGTGCACTTTGCTTGGACGTCGATTGTCTGGGTGTAAATTCGGGCTCACTCATGTCATCTTCAAAATCACTGGCATGAATTTGAGCCAAGACTTCAGCTACTGTACTAGGCGATACATTACGTTTCTGTCTCTTACTGTCTTTTCCTTTCTCCACAGCATGATGTGGTCTTTTCATCTTGTCTGCAAAAAGTCAAATGACTACCTTTTAAAGACCATAACCCCTATATATTCATGTCCGATCTGTGCATATATATATAAAGGGTTAGTGTCTAACCTTTCAGTATTCATTTCACTCTCACATTGACCAGAACGATGGAAGAACCTACACAAGTGGAACTTCTCATCAGAGCTTTACGTGGGGTCATACGAAAGTTTTCGTCAGACCAGCCGACGGACTACTCTCCCTCCTATCGAGATAAAAGTCAAGATACTTGCTATATCTGTAAGAAGAAAGGACATTGGGCTACAGAATGTTCAGATCGTGACAAAAACAGAAAAGGCTACAAAAGAGACAAAAGTCAAGATACCTGTTATTATTGTAAAGAGAAAGGACATTGGTCTCCAAACTGCCCTAAGAAACAACAGGAGCAGGAGGAGGAGGAGGAGGAAAGAAATTCTGAACAGGAGGAAGAGGAGGAAGAGGTACCCTCCCCCAAGGAAGAACCCCGACACATTCACAAAGACAAGAAAAGAAGACGAAACGAAAGTGAAGAGGAAGAAAAAAAAGCTGTGACAGTAAAGAAAATGAAAAAACACAAAGAGTGAAACAGAAGAAACCTATGAACTTTTTAAAGTGGTATTGTGTTATGTTATGTTATGATATTGAATTGTAACGTTTGTACTAGAATACACCAGAGAGAAAAAACGTAAGTGTCTCTTGGTTTTGATTTGATAGAATAATTACCTGCACTCACACATTCATTCACTCACACGTGCATTATGGGTTTTTAAAAATATAATAAAAAGGACTTTTGAGTTTTCGTTGAAATAGGCAATTTAAATAGTATTTCTTTTCGAAATAATTGGAGTGGCCCTGAAAAGGACCGTTGGTGTTTTGTTTGTTTAAAACAAAACAAACTCAGAAACGGGATGAAATCATCTTGAGCTGTCTTAAGCCTTTGCCACGGCCAAGGCCTACTTCGGGACTGGTGGTTCCTGTCAATGATTTGGTAGAAATCACTAACGGTGGTAAGGTAGACGTAGTCACAGAGAGATTGGGTTGTTTCGCTCGAGAAAGTCTTTTTCTCTTCGGTCGTGATAAAGAAGTCTGATACATTTGTTTCAGACTCCTTAACTCTGCTAAAATATCTAAAAGTACCGTCGTGACCGTTTGATTTTCACTATTTTCTTTCTGTCCTTGGTCTTCATTCTTCTCTGTTGCTGTTGCTGCTGCTGCTGCTGCTACTGTTTCTTCCTGGTGTTTCCTTCTTGCTTCTTCTTCCTGCTGTTGCATAAGAAAAGCTTGTTCTTCTACTTTCTGTTGTTGTAAAAATCGCTCCAATTCTTCTTTTTGTCTTTGTTTAAAATCATTGACGTGTCCATAAGAAGAAGCAGAAGGCAACGAAGGTTCCGGAATAAATTCTTGCGATGTTAAAAAATCCACAATATCCCAGTTAAAATCAACTTCTTCTGGATGTAGATTTGACATGACTTTAGTAGTCACTGCTGTCCCATGACTTGCTGTCTCTACTCCTGACTCACTCCAATTCATCGTCTTCTTAGTGTCCGCCATGATTGACAACTCTGTCTCATCGATTGACTGCGCACAGACGCTAGTACCTCTATATAGAAAAGGTGACGTCACAGACCACTCTCTTCCGATTGGATGACTGTGCCTGACTTTTGTAACGCGTGTTTGGATTGGTCGATACACTCAATCCGTTTCGATCCGCTCTTCCCCTATAAATAACCGCAGTTCACGGCATTCGCTTCACCTGTTTCTCATCACAAGATGTGGACTAACGTTGAATCGTCTACCCTTGTGTCTAGCATGCTGTTTCGGACTGACATACCCATGTATGTCAGATCATCATGGAGTGTCATTCATATGACGGAGACAGCCTATTGGAAGAGAAGAGTCTATGTCGAAAGACAAGGTTGCTTAAAGAGAGTTCTCTTCTATGGACCCACAGTGAGGAGAAGTTTAAGGAAGAGAAGAAGATCTGTGAGATGTCCTCTGTGTTAACAAGATACTGTTAACATTTCACATAACGGCCCTTTTCAGGGCCACTCATAGATCTCGAAAAGATAGTAACTTTCATTGCCACCCTTTTTTTCCCTTGTCCCTATATAGGCCCACCCTGTTCCATGTCCCTTGAGGCTAAATAGGCCCAAATAGTTCCCCATGTTAAATTTCCCTTGAGGCTAGATAGGCCCACCATGTTCAATTTCCCTTGAGGCTAAATAGGCCCAAATAGTTCCCCATGTTAAATTTCCCTTGAGGCTAGATAGGCCCACCATGTTAAATTCCCCTTGAGGCTAGATTAGCCCAAGCTGTTTTTGACTGGATTTTCCATTGAGGCTAGAGTGCCCCATATTACTACTTATAAATGTATCCTGACTATTGCATAATCATTAAACGCCATACATATGTAAGAATTCTGTATAATTCTGTATAATTTGAATATATATATATATATATATATATATATATATATATATATATATATATATATATATATATATATATATATATATATATATATATATTTGATACATTTAATTTACTTCTTGCAGGACTTTTGTCTCTTCCGAATATTAATACCCTTGAAAAACCAGCGGATTGTAATGCGGTAATATAATTTGAATGATATTTTAAATAAGACGCCCAAACAAAGAGGAAATCTTGTCAGGATCAAGGGATTAGTCGTATTGGAAGAAATTGATGTGTCACAGCGCCATCTGTTGTCATAATGAAGCATTTTTTTATGCTAACTCCAGTGATGCTAACTTGCAACGTGCTTGATGCTACGTTACAGTCGTGATTTGGGAAGGTGCAATCTGTGTAACTTGTGATACAGCAAGTTTATAAGTAGAATATTAAAACTCGTTAAATTTTTTTTTTAAAAACCCACAGCATTTGCTATACGATAAACTAAAAAACAAATTCATTGGTTGAGAAATTGCAAGATAATAATAATAATGAGGATTTTGTATAGCGCCTAATCTTTCGAAGCTCTAAGTGCTTTACACCATCAATAATGATATGACTACACTACAGAAAAACAAATGACAAAAACAAATAAATTGGAAAACATAAAAACATGCTGAAAACATATAAGATACAAAACACGAACAGGTCTCTAAGTTTGTCCCTGCAATCGAGACAGGTGAGTTTTAAGAGCACTCTTAAAAGGGACCACTGTGTCTTTGTGTCTAATTTCAATGGGCTATTCGTTCCACGTCGCCGGGCCCTGGTATGCAAACGAACGTTGTCCATATGACTCTGTTTTCACCGTGGGAACAATGAGTATACGATTATCAGAAGAAGAGCGTAAGTATCTTTGCTGGTGTATAAACATGGGTGAAGCTGGATATGTATGTTGGACTGGAGTCTGTCATTGAAACATAGCACAGAGAACAAATTTTGTGATTGATTCTGTATCGAATCGATAGCCAGTGTAGGGTACAGAGCAGTAGTGAGGTGTGCTCTCATCGAGGTACTCTAAAGATGATCCGTGCAGCTGTGTTTTGAACTTTTTGAAGTTTCTGGAGTAAATATTGTGACGAACCAGACAGAATTGAGTTACAATAGTCTTGTCTTGAAAGTTCTAATGAGCACACAAATGTTTTAGTGGCATCAACTGAAAGATGTTTACAAATGGAACTGATGCGTCTCAATTCAAGATATGCAGCCTTGCATATGTTCATTGTTGGTGCAATGTGAGAGTTCTGTCTAAAGTAACGCCTAGGTTTCGTACTGACAGAATTTAATATTGGTGTTGCTGATATTTATTGTCTGAGGTAAAGGATGTGAATGAGCAAGCCTTTGTGTTGTGATCAGAATAGCCTCAGTTTTATCATCATTTATCTGCAGCTTGTTACATGTCATCCATGATTTCACATCAGAAATGCACCTCTCTACTCCATGGATGGTAGCATCAACTTCAATTTGGTGGCTAGACTTGTATATTTGGGTGTCATCAGCATACAATTTATGAGACACTGGGTGACGATCTGTGACACTTGAGAGCGGCTGAGAATGAAGAGAACAGGTTCCTGTGGAACACCACACCATACGTCAACTGGACTGGAGTGTATTCCATTTGCATATATAATTTGTGTCCTGTTGACTAAATTGAACCACTGTAAGGCTATATTCTGAATGCCAAATACATGCTACCATCATGGTCTATTGTGTCAAATGCTGCAGATAAATCCAGGAGAGTCGGGACTGTAATCTTTCCACTATCCAAAGCAGAGAGAATGTCGTTAACTACTTTTAGAAGAGTAGTTTCCGTACTGTGGCAAGTACGATATGCAGACTGTACATTGCTAAAAAGACTTTCAATTCAAATGAGATACAAGTTGGGTTAGAACAACCTTTTCTAAGATTTTTTTTATATGAAAGGAAGATTAGAAACTGGGCGGTAGTTCTTTTAAATCGTTATGGTCGTGTTGGTTTCTTCAGCAGTGGCTTTACGATGGCAGTTTTGAAAAATGATGGGAATTCCCCTGATGAGAGAGAGATATTAATAACATCAGTTAGTGAAGGCAATATTGGGTTTAAGCACTCAAGCAGCAGTGATGTCGGCATTGGATCAAGTTCACAAGACTTTGGTGCACTTTTCATCACGATTGTACTTACTAAATCCATAGAGACAGTTTAAAATGCTCCTAACTGGTTGTCGCTGAAATTCTGCATCATAACTATGGTGGCGAGTCAGTTGAAATTGTGCTGTCAAGCGAATTTCTAATGGTTTGTACTTTGTCACGGAAGAAATTTGCAAATTGGTCCGGAAGGTCTAGTGGAGAGAAGGTTGTTGGAAATGGTGTACATTTGTTCCTTGACATTAGTTTGTTAGTTATCTCAAAGAGCTCTTTGCAGCTGGAACTCTGTGATCTTAGTACTGTAGTGGGAATTTGGCTAAATGGACTATGTTTGTGACGTTCTTACTAGCGGCTTCATAGATTTGTTTATGAATAGTGAGTCTGGTGGAAAGCCAAAGCCTCTCTGCTTTTCGGCGATGTCTTACAAGATACAATGGCGCAGAAGGAAAATAGATCTAAGCACTTTCAAGGAGCCATTTACAGCTTGCATCAATGAAGAATAGAAAATTCATGACTAGAATTATGAATGTAGCACTTGCAAGCAGCCATTGACAATAATGCAGAAGGAAAGCAGCACTTGCAAACCGTCACGTACAATTTGCTTCAATGAAGAATACAATATACATGGATAGAATTACGAAATTTACACTTGCAAGCAGCCATTTACAATAATGCATCAAGGAAGATTAGAAAATACATGCATATAATTATGACAGTAATTCCCCTCCATACTTATCTGGTATGATATCAATTATATGTCAGTGAACTAATATTTAAATACCGGCGTTCGGATTGTGTACAGTATTGTATTCGTCCTTTTTTAATTTTAGTCATCCCGTACGTTTCCTGTTTGTTAACAAGCCCCACGACAAACGAATATTTTCATGTCTATCCATACAACGCCAGACTCGCATTATGATACCGTTCAACAAAAATGATTCTACATTTGTTTGAAGTAACAGCAAAATTATCACCGATAATTAAGTATTTAATTGTTAGTACTGTTCTTTGTACTCAGACTGTAAAAATAGGTCCCTAGCCCAACTCATAAAACCAACACACAAAAAAATATATATTTAAAAAAATGGAAGATTAAAATAATTAAGTAGCATCCACGTGACAACAAAGGCATGGTGACAGAGCATTTTTTCAAACGGAAACCTGGTGTATATTTCATTCTTTTTTCATCTCCAGCCAAAACAATTATTGTATACATGTAGAAAGTGAACTAAGTTTGTGTGTATAAGTATGAGAGACAGACAGATATAAATCTGAATAAGAAAATAAGGCCAGTATTTACACAAGCTTTGTACATTTTCTATGAATCTAAACACAAAGAGATAATATTTTCTTGACAATGAGCATGCGTGCCAATGCCATATTGTAGTTTTGATCAACGCCTCCAAATTATAAAACGGTTTTCTTTCTTTATAAACAAGGAAAATTACGCCGAAAGTTACATTATATATATATATATATATATATATATATATATATATATATATATATATATATATATATATATATATATATATATATATATATATATAATGATAATGCTGATACATATTACACGGCATTACACATCAGGTTGAAAAACTGATAATGCTACCCATTACCCGACATTACACATCGGGTTGATGTACTGATAATGCTGATACCCATTACCCGACATTACACATCGGGTTGATGTACTGATAATGCTGATACCCATTACCCGACATTACACATCGGGTTGATGTACTGATAATGCTGATACCCATTACCCGACATTACACATCGGGTTGATGTACTGATAATGCTGATACCCATTACCCGACATTACACATCGGGTTGATTTAATGATAATGCTGATTTAAAGTACACATCAGATTATGTACTGATAATGCCACTTTCAGGGTCGCATGAGGGCATTTGATGGCCCAAGGACCGCACCAACAATTTTTATGTCTCATGACACCTTGTGTTGCCTATCATTTTGCGGGCCACATAATACGGCTTCTAGGGTCGTATGCGGTCCGCGGACGGTGTGTTTGAGACTCTTGCATTAAAAAATATGAAAAATGTAACAGTAGGAAACAATATCAATAAACTCCCAGAGTTATTTTACTGAAACTGTCAGATGTATTCAACAAAGATGTGTCTTAGAAACTGTCCAGTGCATTGAAGAAAGAAATGCCTTACAAAACTCTGATGTATTCAACAAAGACAAACCTTATAAATTGTCCGATGTAGTCGACACAGACACACCTTACAAACTGTCCGATGTATTCAACATAGACATGTCTTACAAACTGTCCGATGTATTCAACAAAGACTTGCCTTATGTCCGATGTGTTCAATAAAGACATGTCATAGAAGCTGTCCGATGTATTCAGCGAAGATATGCCATGTAAACTATCCGATGTATTCAACAAAGATATCCCTTACAAATTGTATGATGTATTCAACAAAGACATGCTTTACCAACTGTCCGATATATTCAATAAAGGCATGTCATGGAAACTATCTGATGTATTCAACAAAGTCATGCCTTACAAACTATCCGGTGTATTCAAACTAAGACATGCCATACAAACTGTCTGACGTATTCAACCAAGACACATGCCATACAAACTGTCTGACGTATTCATCAAAGACACATGCCATACAAACTGTCCGACGTATTCAACAAAGACACATGCCATACAAACTGTCCGACGTATTCAACAAAGACACATGCCATACAAACTGTCCGACGTATTCAACAAAGACACATGCCTTACAAACTGTCCGACGTATTCAACAAATACACATGCCTTACAAACTGTCCGGCGTATTCAACAAAGACACATGCCATACAAACTGTCCGACGTATTCAACAAAGACGTATTCAACAAAGACACATGCCTTACAAACTCTCCGGCGTTTTCAACAAAGACACATGCCTTACAAACTGTCCGGCGTATTCAACAAAGACTTGCCTTACCAACTGTCCGATGCATTCAACCAAGACACATGCCATACAAACTGTCCGACGTATTCAACAAAGACACATGCCATACAAACTGTCCGACGTATTCAACAAAGACACATGCCATACAAACTGTCCGACGTATTCAACAAAGACACATGCCATACAAACTGTCCGACGTATTCAACAAAGACACAAGCCATACAAACTGTCCGACTTATTCAAAGCCATACAAACTGTCCGACGTATTCAACAAAGACACATGCCATACAAACTGTCCGACGTATTCAACAAAGACACATGCCTTACAAACTGTCCAACGTATTCAACAAAGACACATGCCTTACAAACTGTACGGCGTATTCAACAAAGACACATGCCTTACAAACTGTCCGGCGTATTCAACAAAGACTTGCCTTACCAACTGTCCGATGTATTCAACAAAGACATGTCATAGAAACTGTCTGATGTATGTTCCGAAGATATGTCTTAGAAACTGAATCCTACAATATTTAGAGGGGAAAGGTATATAAATCAATGACAAGTTACGCGAGGTATGACTTTCACCTTATACTGGCGATAAACCTAATAGGTTGAGTGTGACAATCGCGTTTCTAAAAGCATTGTACCAACCAATTGTTCAAATCAGGTTGATACAAACCTACCTCCCGTAAGAATTGTCTTCCTTAAATTAAATCTCACCTGGGCAGGTTGTGAATTTCTCCTGTTTTCCAAATATATTATACCTCCAACAATGATGTTTACATCTCCATAGTGACTGCTTTATTTTCTTTATCAGGACTCTCTGTTGATGGTGTCCTTCCTCTTTGAACATCCAGTTTCTGATTCTCGACTCAGTTTTAAAAGATTGTCATCATTTTGGTATGCACATGACTCTCGTACTTTTGGATAAGACAGGATTTCAGTTTTAACATTTTACATGGATGGTGAAGTGTGAAGAATAAACTGAGTTTACAAATTTTCTCTCTGACTGTACAGGTGAACAGATCTCCGAAGAGGCATCTGATTATTTAGTTTTGTGACTGATTGATTAGATTGCCATTACTGACCTCGCAACTGGATGCTCATTTGAATCTGATCAAGGTGCCTTAAATTTGTTATGCATATGATCACAGCTTTTACATATTTGATTTGGTTCCTTTTAGACAAATGCTGATTGGATTTTACGAGTACAGAATTAAAATAATGATACTTTAGTTCGTAAGACTACGTTTATGACATTCTTGACTCCATAGTTAAATAGCTTTAGTTGATGTTCATCAATGTATGTGCAGTCCTGATTGATGGAACATTTTCTTGAGACAAATATTTCTTTGAGTATTTTTTTTGCTCTAAAATATTAACGGATTTTATGGCCTTAGTCATGTCCGACCCTTTACATCATGTCACATCTGTCATGAATTATGTTTCACTCAATAATTTTTGATGGATTTCATGCATTAAAACATACAATAATTTACATTAAAGAGACAGATTTCGTTTTTAATGTTTTCCACCAAACGTTTAGTTAGCTATGACGTATTTTACTTGGAATTTTACACTCCAGTTTCTGCACAGTAAGGTTTGAAGGTTTTCATTGGCTGAGGTTTTACATTAAGAGGACCTTAGTCGATTATTAGTGTTTACCTTCAAAACTTAAGAGAGTTATAGGCCGTGTTTGACATAAAACTTTTCACTTAAACTATATCATATTCTGGTAGTGGCATTTGTACTTGTTTATACTCATCTGTATTCCAAACATATGTCACAGGCTGTGAAATCTATCATATTCAACTGAATGCTACATGTACAATTATTCACAGCTAAGGAAGTTTAATAAAAGATATTAAAGAAAGATATGATGTATGTATTCGGTTTCATGTTATGATTCATTTTACAAGTTACTGCACTCATTAGTATACCATTACAGCTTGTACATGAATTTGGTTGCACTTAATAACACGGAAATAATGAAATATATACAAAATTTCATTCATTTCCACTCAGGAGTTTAAAAATGTATGGACAATTAATTTCAAACATTCATGTTAATAGTTAGGACGGAGAACTGAAAGTAGATATAGTTTTGAAATCGCACGGTCACATCTGGTCTAGCACGATATATTGCTCTATCGACGTTTGCAATTAAGCATTCTGGAACTGTTGCAAATAAAATTACATAGAACAATGATTTTAAACTTTCCAACAAATAATGAAGATGATTATAAAGATACACAATGTAAAAGTTTATATGACTCATTCAGTCCACTCCAGGAACATACAATTTTTCATTATGGCAAGATAACTACAGTAACACCTCTCTTGATAGACTATTGCTAACAAATTACGACCTGTCTTGAAACTCCGTATACAAACTAATCTGTTATAGAGAGAAATGAATTCCAACAACAGAACGACTGTTCCAAGATACCTCGTTGTCAGGGGTGGTTTCCCAAATCCGGTTAAAAGTCTACTATGAATTACTACCTAAAATGTTATGAAGACGTATTATTATTAAACTGAACAGAAGATGTCTTAGTCTGTCAGATGTTATAGCGTGAGTGTAATTTGTCTTAGTCTGTCAGATGTTATAGCGTGAGTGCAATTTGTCTTAGTCTGTCAGAAGTTATAGCGTGAGTGCAATTTGTCTTAGTCTGTCAGATATTATAGCGTGAGTGCAATTTGTCTTAGTCTGTCAGATGTTATAGCGTGAGTGCAATTTGTCTTAGTCTGTCAGATGTTATAGCGTGAGTGCAATTTGTCTTAGTCTGTCAGATGTTATAGCGTGAGTGCAATTTGTCTTAGTCTGTCAGATGTTATAGCGTGACTGCAATTTGTCTTAGTCTGTCAGATGTTATAGCGTGAGTGGAAGATGCCTTAGTCTGTCAGATGTTATAGCGTGAGTGCAATTTGTTTTAGTCTGTCAGATGTTATAGCGTGAGTGCAATTTGTCTTAGTCTGTCAGATGTTATAGCGTGAGTGGAAGATGCCTTAGTCTATCAGATGTTATAGCGTGAGTGCAATTTGTCTTAGTCTGTCAGATGTTATAGCGTGAGTGGAAGATGCCTTAGTCTGTCAGATGTTATAGCGTGAGTGCAATTTGTCTTAGTCTGTCAGATGTTATAGCGTGAGTGCAATTTGTATTAGTCTGTCAGATGTTATAGCGTGAGTGCAATTTGTCTTAGTCTGTCAGATGTTATAGCGTGAGTGCAATTTGTCTTAGTCTGTCAGATGTTATAGCGTGAGTACAATTTGTCTTAGTCTGTCAGATGTTATAGCTTGAGTGCAATTTGTCTTAGTCTGTCAGATGTTATAGCGTGAGTGCAATTTGTCTTAGTCTGTCAGATGTTATAGCGTGAGTGAAAGATGCCTTAGTCTGTCAGATGTTATAGCGTGAGTGCAATTTGTCTTAGTCTGTCAGATGTTATAGAGTGAGTGCAATTTGTCTTAGTCTGTCAGATGTTATAGCGTGAGTGCAATTTGTCTTAGTCTGTCAGATGTTATAGCGTGAGTGCAATTTGTCTTAGTCTGTCAGATGTTATAGTGTGAGTGCAATTTGTCTTAGTCTGTCAGATGTTATAGCGTGAGTGCAATTTGTCTTAGTCTGTCAGATGTTATAGCGTGAGTGGAAGATGCCTTAGTCTGTCAGATGTTATAGCGTGAGTGCAATTTGACTTAGTCTGTCAGATGTTTTAGCGTGAGTGGAAGATGCCTTAGTCTGTCAGATGTTATAGCGTGAGTGGAAGATGCCTTAGTCTGTCAGATGTTATAGCGTGAGTGCAATTTGTCTTAGTCTGTCAGATGTTATAGCGTGAGTGCAATTTGTCTTAGTCTGTCAGATGTTATAGCGTGAGTGCAATTTGTCTTAGTCTGTCAGATGTTATAGCGTGAGTGCAATTTGTCTTAGTCTGTCAGATGTTATAGCGTGAGTGGAAGATGCCTTAGTCTGTCAGATGTTATAGCGTGAGTGCAATTTGTCTTAGTCTGTCAGATGTTATAGCGTGAGTTGAAGATGCCTTAGTCTGTCAGATGTTATAGCGTGAGTGCAATTTGTCTTAGTCTGTCAGATGTTATAGCGTGAGTGGAAGATGCCTTAGTCTGTCAGATGTTATAGCGTGAGTGCAATTTGTCTTAGTCTGTCAGATGTTATAGCGTGAGTGCAATTTGTATTAGTCTGTCAGATGTTATAGCGTGAGTGCAATTTGTCTTAGTCTGTCAGATGTTATAGCGTGAGTGCAATTTGTCTTAGTCTGTCAGATGTTATAGCGTGAGTACAATTTGTCTTAGTCTGTCAGATGTTATAGCTTGAGTGCAATTTGTCTTAGTCTGTCAGATGTTATAGCGTGAGTGCAATTTGTCTTAGTCTGTCAGATGTTATAGCGTGAGTGGAAGATGCCTTAGTCTGTCAGATGTTATAGCGTGAGTGCAATTTGTCTTAGTCTGTCAGATGTTATAGAGTGAGTGCAATTTGTCTTAGTCTGTCAGATGTTATAGCGTGAGTGCAATTTGTCTTAGTCTGTCAGATGTTATAGCGTGAGTGCAATTTGTCTTAGTCTGTCAGATGTTATAGTGTGAGTGCAATTTGTCTTAGTCTGTCAGATGTTATAGCGTGAGTGCAATTTGTCTTAGTCTGTTAGATGTTATAGCGTGAGTGGAAGATGCCTTAGTCTGTCAGATGTTATAGCGTGAGTGCAATTTGTCTTAGTCTGTCAGATGTTTTAGCGTGAGTGGAAGATGCCTTAGTCTGTCAGATGTTATAGCGTGAGTGGAAGATGCCTTAGTCTGTCAGATGTTATAGCGTGAGTGCAATTTGTCTTAGTCTGTCAGATGTTATAGCGTGAGTGCAATTTGTCTTAGTCTGTCAGATGTTATAGCGTGAGTGCAATTTGTCTTAGTCTGTCAGATGTTATAGCGTGAGTGCAATTTGTCTTAGTCTGTCAGATGTTATAGCGTGAGTGGAAGATGCCTTAGTCTGTCAGATGTTATAGCGTGAGTGCAATTTGTCTTAGTCTGTCAGATGTTATAGCGTGAGTGCAATTTGTCTTACTCTGTCAGATGTTATAGAGTGAGTGCAATTTGTCTTAGTCTGTCAGATGTTATAGCGTGAGTGCAATTTGTCTTAATCTGTCAGATGTTATAGTGTGAGTGCAATTTGTCTTAGTCTGTCAGATGTTATAGCGTGAGTGCAATTTGTCTTAGTCTGTCAGATGTTATAGCGTGAGTGGAAGATGCCTTAGTCTGTCAGATGTTATAGCGTGAGTGCCATTTGTCTTAGTCTGTCAGATGTTATAGCGTGAGTGGAAGATGCCTTAGTCTGTCAGATGTTATAGCGTGAGTGGAAGATGCCTTAGTCTGTCAGATGTTATAGCGTGAGTGCAATTTGTCTTAGTCTGTCAGATGTTATAGCGTGAGTGCAATTTGTATTAGTCTGTCAGATGTTATAGCGTGAGTGCAATTTGTCTTAGTCTGTCAGATGTTATAGCGTGAGTGCAATTTGTCTTAGTCTGTCAGATGTTATAGCGTGAGTGCAATTTGTCTTAGTCTGTCAGATGTTATAGCGTGAGTGCAATTTGTCTTAGTCTGTCAGATGTTATAGCGTGAGTGCAATTTGTCTTAGTCTGTCAGATATTATAGCGTGAGTGGAAGATGCCTTAGTCTGTCAGATGTTATAGCGTGAGTGCAATTTGTCTTAGTCCGTCAGATGTTATAGAGTGAGTGCAATTTGTCTTAGTCTGTCAGATGTTATAGCGTGAGTGCAATTTGTCTTAGTCTGTCAGATGTTATAGCGTGAGTGCAATTTGTCTTAGTCTGTCAGATGTTATAGCGTGAGTGCAATTTGTCTTAGTCTGTCAGATGTTATAGCGTGAGTGCAATTTGTATTAGTCTGTCAGATGTTATAGCGTGAGTGCAATTTGTCTTAGTCTGTCAGATGTTATAGCGTGAGTGCAATTTGTCTTAGTCTGTCAGATGTTATAGCGTGAGTGCAATTTGTCTTAGTCTGTCAGATGTTATAGCGTGAGTGCAATTTGTCTTAGTCTGTCAGATGTTATAGCGTGAGTGCAATTTGTCTTAGTCTGTCAGATGTTTTAGCGTGAGTGGAAGATGCCTTAGTCTGTCAGATGTTATAGCGTGAGTGGAAGATGCCTTAGTCTGTCAGATATTTTAGTGTGAGTGGAATTTGTCTTAGTCTGTCAGATGTTATAGCGTGAGTAGAAGATGCCTTAGTCTGTCAGATGTTATAGCGTGAGTGAAAGATGCCTTAGTCTGTCAGATGTTATAGCGTGAGTGGAAGATGCCTTAGTCTGTCAGATGTTATAGCGTGAGTGCAATTTGTCTTAGTCTGTCAGATGTTATAGCGTGAGTGGAAGATACCTTAGTCTGTCAGATGTTATAGCGTGAGTGCAATTTGTCTTAGTCTGTCAGATGTTTTAGCGTGAGTGGAAGATGCCTTAGTCTGTCAGATGTTATAGCGTGAGTGGAAGATGCCTTAGTCTGTCAGATGTTATAGCGTGAGTGCAATTTGTCTTAGTCTGTCAGATGTTATAGCGTGAGTGCAATTTGTCTTAGTCTGTCAGATGTTATAGCGTGAGTGCAATTTGTCTTAGTCTGTCAGATGTTATAGCGTGAGTGCAATTTGTCTTAGTCTGTCAGATGTTATAGCGTGAGTGGAAGATGCCTTAGTCTGTCAGATGTTATAGCGTGAGTGCAATTTGTCTTAGTCTGTCAGATGTTATAGCGTGAGTGCAATTTGTCTTACTCTGTCAGATGTTATAGAGTGAGTGCAATTTGTCTTAGTCTGTCAGATGTTATAGCGTGAGTGCAATTTGTCTTAATCTGTCAGATGTTATAGTGTGAGTGCAATTTGTCTTAGTCTGTCAGATGTTATAGCGTGAGTGCAATTTGTCTTAGTCTGTCAGATGTTATAGCGTGAGTGGAAGATGCCTTAGTCTGTCAGATGTTATAGCGTGAGTGCAATTTGTCTTAGTCTGTCAGATGTTATAGCGTGAGTGGAAGATGCCTTAGTCTGTCAGATGTTATAGCGTGAGTGGAAGATGCCTTAGTCTGTCAGATGTTATAGCGTGAGTGCAATTTGTCTTAGTCTGTCAGATGTTATAGCGTGAGTGCAATTTGTATTAGTCTGTCAGATGTTATAGCGTGAGTGCAATTTGTCTTAGTCTGTCAGATGTTATAGCGTGAGTGCAATTTGTCTTAGTCTGTCAGATGTTATAGCGTGAGTGCAATTTGTCTTAGTCTGTCAGATGTTATAGCGTGAGTGCAATTTGTCTTAGTCTGTCAGATGTTATAGCGTGAGTGCAATTTGTCTTAGTCTGTCAGATGTTATAGCGTGAGTGGAAGATGCCTTAGTCTGTCAGATGTTATAGCGTGAGTGCAATTTGTCTTAGTCTGTCAGATGTTATAGAGTGAGTGCAATTTGTCTTAGTCTGTCAGATGTTATAGCGTGAGTGCAATTTGTCTTAGTCTGTCAGATGTTATAGCGTGAGTGCAATTTGTCTTAGTCTGTCAGATGTTATAGCGTGAGTGCAATTTGTCTTAGTCTGTCAGATGTTATAGCGTGAGTGCAATTTGTATTAGTCTGTCAGATGTTATAGCGTGAGTGCAATTTGTCTTAGTCTGTCAGATGTTATAGCGTGAGTGCAATTTGTCTTAGTCTGTCAGATGTTATAGCATGAGTGCAATTTGTCTTAGTCTGTCAGATGTTATAGCGTGAGTGCAATTTGTCTTAGTCTGTCAGATGTTATAGCGTGAGTGCAATTTGTCTTAGTCTGTCAGATGTTTTAGCGTGAGTGGAAGATGCCTTAGTCTGTCAGATGTTATAGCGTGAGTGGAAGATGCCTTAGTCTGTCAGATATTTTAGTGTGAGTGGAATTTGTCTTAGTCTGTCAGATGTTATAGCGTGAGTAGAAGATGCCTTAGTCTGTCAGATGTTATAGCGTGAGTGGAAGATGCCTTAGACTGTCAGATGTTATAGCGTGAGTGGAAGATGCCTTAGTCTGTCAGATGTTATAGCGTGAGTGCAATTTGTCTTAGTCTGTCAGATGTTATAGCGTGAGTGGAAGATGCCTTAGTCTCTCAGATGTTATAGCGTGAGTGCAATTTGTCTTAGTCTGTCAGATGTTATAGCGTGAGTGCAATTTGTATTAGTCTGTCAGATGTTATAGCGTGAGTGCAATTTGTCTTAGTCTGTCAGATGTTATAGCGTGAGTGCAATTTGTCTTAGTCTGTCAGATGTTATAGCGTGAGTACAATTTGTCTTAGTCTGTCAGATGTTATAGCTTGAGTGCAATTTGTCTTAGTCTGCCAGATGTTATAGCGTGAGTGCAATTTGTCTTAGTCTGTCAGATGTTATAGCGTGAGTGGAAGATGCCTTAGTCTGTCAGATGTTATAGCGTGAGTGCAATTTGTCTTAGTCTGTCAGATGTTATAGAGTGAGTGCAATTTGTCTTAGTCTGTCAGATGTTATAGCGTGAGTGCAATTTGTCTTAGTCTGTCAGATGTTATAGCGTGAGTGCAATTTGTCTTAGTCTGTCAGATGTTATAGTGTGAGTGCAATTTGTCTTAGTCTGTCAGATGTTATAGCGTGAGTGCAATTTTTCTTAGTCTGTCAGATGTTATAGCGTGAGTGGAAGATGCCTTAGTCTGTCAGATGTTATAGCGTGAGTGCAATTTGTCTTAGTCTGTCAGATGTTTTAGCGTGAGTGGAAGATGCCTTAGTCTGTCAGATGTTATAGCGTGAGTGGAAGATGCCTTAGTCTGTCAGATGTTATAGCGTGAGTGCAATTTGTCTTAGTCTGTCAGATGTTATAGCGTGAGTGCAATTTGTCTTAGTCTTTCAGATGTTATAGCGTGAGTGCAATTTGTCTTAGTCTGTCAGATGTTATAGCGTGAGTGCAATTTGTCTTAGTCTGTCAGATGTTATAGCGTGAGTGGAAGATGCCTTAGTCTGTCAGATGTTATAGCGTGAGTGCAATTTGTCTTAGTCTGTCAGATGTTATAGCGTGAGTGCAATTTGTCTTAGTCTGTCAGATGTTATAGAGTGAGTACAATTTGTCTTAGTCTGTCAGATGTTATAGCGTGAGTGCAATTTGTCTTAATCTGTCAGATGTTATAGTGTGAGTGCAATTTGTCTTAGTCTGTCAGATGTTATAGCGTGAGTGCAATTTGTCTTAGTCTGTCAGATGTTATAGCGTGAGTGGAAGATGCCTTAGTCTGTCAGATGTTATAGCGTGAGTGCAATTTGTCTTAGTCTGTCAGATGTTATAGCGTGAGTGGAAGATGCCTTAGTCTGTCAGATGTTATAGCGTGAGTGGAAGATGCCTTAGTCTGTCAGATGTTATAGCGTGAGTGCAATTTGTCTTAGTCTGTCAGATGTTATAGCGTGAGTGCAATTTGTATTAGTCTGTCAGATGTTATAGCGTGAGTGCAATTTGTCTTAGTCTGTCAGATGTTATAGCGTGAGTGCAATTTGTCTTAGTCTGTCAGATGTTATAGCGTGAGTGCAATTTGTCTTAGTCTGTCAGATGTTATAGCGTGAGTGCAATTTGTCTTAGTCTGTCAGATGTTATAGCGTGAGTGCAATTTGTCTTAGTCTGTCAGATGTTATAGCGTGAGTGGAAGATGCCTTAGTCTGTCAGATGTTATAGCGTGAGTGCAATTTGTCTTAGTCTGTCAGATGTTATAGAGTGAGTGCAATTTGTCTTAGTCTGTCAGATGTTATAGCGTGAGTGCAATTTGTCTTAGTCTGTCAGATGTTATAGCGTGAGTGCAATTTGTCTTAGTCTGTCAGATGTTATAGCGTGAGTGCAATTTGTCTTAGTCTGTCAGATGTTATAGCGTGAGTGCAATTTGTCTTAGTCTGTCAGATGTTATAGCGTGAGTGCAACTTGTCTTAGTCTGTCAGATGTTATAGCGTGAGTGGAAGATGCCTTAGTCTGTCAGATGTTATAGCGTGAGTGCAATTTGTCTTAGTCTGTCAGATGTTATAACGTGAGTGCAATTTGTATTAGTCTGTCAGATGTTATAGCGTGAGTGCAATTTGTCTTAGTCTGTCAGATGTTATAGCGTGAGTGCAATTTGTCTTAGTCTGTCAGATGTTATAGCGTGAGTGCAATTTGTCTTAGTCTGTCAGATGTTATAGCGTGAGTGCAATTTGTCTTAGTCTGTCAGATGTTATAGCGTGAGTGCAATTTGTCTTAGTCTGTCAGATGTTTTAGCGTGAGTGGAAGATGCCTTAGTCTGTCAGATGTTATAGCGTGAGTGGAAGATGCCTTAGTCTGTCAGATATTTTAGTGTGAGTGGAATTTGTCTTAGTCTGTCAGATGTTATAGCGTGAGTAGAAGATGCCTTAGTCTGTCAGATGTTATAGCGTGAGTGGAAGATGCCTTAGTCTGTCAGATGTTATAGCGTGAGTGGAAGATGCCTAAAACTGTCAGATGTTATAGCGTGAGTGCAATTTGTCTTAGTCTGTCAGATGTTATAGCGTGAGTGGAAGATGCCTTAGTCTGTCAGATGTTATAGCGTGAGTGGAAGATGCCTTAGTCTGTCAGATGTTATAGCGTGAGTGGAAGATGCCTTAGTCTGTCAGATGTTATAGCGTGAGTGCAATTTGTCTTAGTCTGTCAGATGTTTTAGCGTGAGTGTAATTGGTCTTAGTCTGTCAGATGTTATAGCGTGAGTGCAATTTGTCTTAGTCTGTCAGATGTTATAGCGTGAGTGCAATTTGTCTTAGTCTGTCAGATATTATTGCGTGAGTGCAATTTGTCTTAGTCTGTCAGATGTTATAGCGTGAGTGCAATTTGTCTTAGTCTGTCAGATGTTATAGCGTGAGTGCAATTTGTCTTAGTCTGTCAGATGTTATAGCGTGAGTGCAATTTGTCTTAGTCTGTCAGATGTTATAGCGTGAGTGCAATTTGTCTTAGTCTGTCAGTTGTTATAGCGTGAGTGGAAGATGCCTTAGTCTGTCAGATGTTATAGCGTGAGTGCAATTTGTCTTAGTCTGTCAGATGTTATAGCGTGAGTGGAAGATGCCTTAGTCTGTCAGATGTTATAGCGTGAGTGCAATTTGTCTTAGTTTGTCAGATGTTATAGCGTGAGTGCAATTTGTATTAGTCTGTCAGATGTTATAGCGTGAGTGCAATTTGTCTTAGTCTGTCAGATGTTATAGCGTGAGTGCAATTTGTCTTAGTCTGTCAGATGTTATAGCGTGAGTACAATTTGTCTTAGTCTGTCAGATGTTATAGCTTGAGTGCAATTTGTCTTAGTCTGTCAGATGTTATAGCGTGAGTGCAATTTGTCTTTGTCTGTCAGATGTTATAGCGTGAGTGGAAGATGCCTTAGTCTGTCAGATGTTATAGCGTGAGTGCAATTTGTCTTAGTCTGTCAGATGTTATAGAGTGAGTGCAATTTGTCTTAGTCTGTCAGATGTTATAGCGTGAGTGCAATTTGTCTTAGTCTGTCAGATGTTATAGCGTGAGTGCAATTTGTCTTAGTCTGTCAGATGTTATAGTGTGAGTGCAATTTGTCTTAGTCTGTCAGATGTTATAGCGTGAGTGCAATTTGTCTTAGTCTGTCAGATGTTATAGCGTGAGTGGAAGATGCCTTAGTCTGTCAGATGTTATAGCGTGAGTGCAATTTGACTTAGTCTGTCAGATGTTTTAGAGTGAGTGGAAGAAGCCTTAGTCTGTCAGATTTTATAGCGTGAGTGGAAGATGCCTTAGTCTGTCAGATGTTATAGCGTGAGTGCAATTTGTCTTAGTCTGTCAGATGTTATAGCGTGAGTGCAATTTGTCTTAGTCTGTCAGATGTTATAGCGTGAGTGCAATTTGTCTTAGTCTGTCAGATGTTATAGCGTGAGTGGAAGATGCCTTAGTCTGTCAGATGTTATAGCGTGAGTGCAATTTGTCTTAGTCTGTCAGATGTTATAGCGTGAGTTGAAGATGCCTTAGTCTGTCAGATGTTATAGCGTGAGTGCAATTTGTCTTAGTCTGTCAGATGTTATAGCGTGAGTGGAAGATGCCTTAGTCTGTCAGATGTTATAGCGTGAGTGCAATTTGTCTTAGTCTGTCAGATGTTATAGCGTGAGTGCAATTTGTATTAGTCTGTCAGATGTTATAGCGTGAGTGCAATTTGTCTTAGTCTGTCAGATGTTATAGCGTGAGTGCAATTTGTCTTAGTCTGTCAGATGTTATAGCGTGAGTACAATTTGTCTTTGTCTGTCAGATGTTATAGCTTGAGTGCAATTTGTCTTAGTCTGTCAGATGTTATAGCGTGAGTGCAATTTGTCTTAGTCTGTCAGATGTTATAGCGTGAGTGGAAGATGCCTTAGTCTGTCAGATGTTATAGCGTGAGTGCAATTTGTCTTAGTCTGTCAGATGTTATAGAGTGAGTGCAATTTGTCTTAGTCTGTCAGATGTTATAGCGTGAGTGCAATTTGTCTTAGTCTGTCAGATGTTATAGCGTGAGTGCAATTTGTCTTAGTCTGTCAGATGTTATAGTGTGAGTGCAATTTGTCTTAGTCTGTCAGATGTTATAGCGTGAGTGCAATTTGTCTTAGTCTGTCAGATGTTATAGCGTGAGTGGAAGATGCCTTAGTCTGTCAGATGTTATAGCGTGAGTGCAATTTGTCTTAGTCTGTCAGATGTTTTAGCGTGAGTGGAAGATGCCTTAGTCTGTCAGATGTTATAGCGTGAGTGGAAGATGCCTTAGTCTGTCAGATGTTATAGCGTGAGTGCAATTTGTCTTAGTCTGTCAGATGTTATAGCGTGAGTGCAATTTGTCTTAGTCTGTCAGATGTTATAGCGTGAGTGCAATTTGTCTTAGTCTGTCAGATGTTATAGCGTGAGTGGAAGATGCCTTAGTCTGTCAGATGTTATAGCGTGAGTGCAATTTGTCTTAGTCTGTCAGATGTTATAGCGTGAGTGCAATTTGTATTAGTCTGTCAGATGTTATAGCGTGAGTGCAATTTGTCTTAGTCTGTCAGATGTTATAGCGTGAGTGCAATTTGTCTTAGTCTGTCAGATGTTATAGCGTGAGTACAATTTGTCTTTGTCTGTCAGATGTTATAGCTTGAGTGCAATTTGTCTTAGTCTGTCAGATGTTATAGCGTGAGTGCAATTTGTCTTAGTCTGTCAGATGTTATAGCGTGAGTGGAAGATGCCTTAGTCTGTCAGATGTTATAGCGTGAGTGCAATTTGTCTTAGTCTGTCAGATGTTATAGAGTGAGTGCAATTTGTCTTAGTCTGTCAGATGTTATAGCGTGAGTGCAATTTGTCTTAGTCTGTCAGATGTTATAGCGTGAGTGCAATTTGTCTTAGTCTGTCAGATGTTATAGTGTGAGTGCAATTTGTCTTAGTCTGTCAGATGTTATAGCGTGAGTGCAATTTGTCTTAGTCTGTCAGATGTTATAGCGTGAGTGGAAGATGCCTTAGTCTGTCAGATGTTATAGCGTGAGTGCAATTTGTCTTAGTCTGTCAGATGTTTTAGCGTGAGTGGAAGATGCCTTAGTCTGTCAGATGTTATAGCGTGAGTGGAAGATGCCTTAGTCTGTCAGATGTTATAGCGTGAGTGCAATTTGTCTTAGTCTGTCAGATGTTATAGCGTGAGTGCAATTTGTCTTAGTCTGTCAGATGTTATAGCGTGAGTGCAATTTGTCTTAGTCTGTCAGATGTTATAGCGTGAGTGGAAGATGCCTTAGTCTGTCAGATGTTATAGCGTGAGTGCAATTTGTCTTAGTCTGTCAGATGTTATAGCGTGAGTGCAATTTGTCTTACTCTGTCAGATGTTATAGAGTGAGTGCAATTTGTCTTAGTCTGTCAGATGTTATAGCGTGAGTGCAATTTGTCTTAATCTGTCAGATGTTATAGTGTGAGTGCAATTTGTCTTAGTCTGTCAGATGTTATAGCGTGAGTGCAATTTGTCTTAGTCTGTCAGATGTTATAGCGTGAGTGGAAGATGCCTTAGTCTGTCAGATGTTATAGCGTGAGTGCAATTTGTCTTAGTCTGTCAGATGTTATAGCGTGAGTGGAAGATGCCTTAGTCTGTCAGATGTTATAGCGTGAGTGGAAGATGCCTTAGTCTGTCAGATGTTATAGCGTGAGTGCAATTTGTCTTAGTCTGTCAGATGTTATAGCGTGAGTGCAATTTGTATTAGTCTGTCAGATGTTATAGCGTGAGTGCAATTTGTCTTAGTCTGTCAGATGTTATAGCGTGAGTGCAATTTGTCTTAGTCTGTCAGATGTTATAGCGTGAGTGCAATTTCTCTTAGTCTGTCAGATGTTATAGCGTGAGTGCAATTTGTATTAGTCTGTCAGATGTTATAGCGTGAGTGCAATTTGTCTTAGTCTGTCAGATGTTATAGCGTGAGTGCAATTTGTCTTAGTCTGTCAGATGTTATAGCGTGAGTGCAATTTGTCTTAGTCTGTCAGATGTTATAGCGTGAGTGCAATTTGTCTTAGTCTGTCAGATGTTATAGCGTGAGTGCAATTTGTCTTAGTCTGTCAGATGTTTTAGCGTGAGTGGAAGATGCCTTAGTCTGTCAGATGTTATAGCGTGAGTGGAAGATGCCTTAGTCTGTCAGATATTTTAGTGTGAGTGGAATTTGTCTTAGTCTGTCAGATGTTATAGCGTGAGTAGAAGATGCCTTAGTCTGTCAGATGTTATAGCGTGAGTGGAAGATGCCTTAGTCTGTCAGATGTTATAGCGTGAGTGGAAGATGCCTTAGTCTGTCAGATGTTATAGCGTGAGTGCAGTTTGTCTTAGTCTGTCAGATGTTATAGCGTGAGTGGAAGATGCCTTAGTCTCTCAGATGTTATAGCGTGAGTGCAATTTGTCTTAGTCTGTCAGATGTTATAGCGTGAGTGCAATTTGTATTAGTCTGTCAGATGTTATAGCGTGAGTGCAATTTGTCTTAGTCTGTCAGATGTTATAGCGTGAGTGGAAGATGCCTTAGTCTGTCAGATGTTATAGCGTGAGTGCAATTTGTCTTAGTCTGTCAGATGTTTTAGCGTGAGTGGAAGATGCCTTAGTCTGTCAGATGTTATAGCGTGAGTGGAAGATGCCTTAGTCTGTCAGATGTTATAGCGTGAGTGCAATTTGTCTTAGTCTGTCAGATGTTATAGCGTGAGTGCAATTTGTCTTAGTCTGTCAGATGTTATAGCGTGAGTGCAATTTGTCTTAGTCTGTCAGATGTTATAGCGTGAGTGCAATTTGTCTTAGTCTGTCAGATGTTATAGCGTGAGTGGAAGATGCCTTAGTCTGTCAGATGTTATAGCGTGAGTGCAATTTGTCTTAGTCTGTCAGATGTTATAGCGTGAGTGCAATTTGTCTTAGTCTGTCAGATGTTATAGCGTGAGTGCAATTTGTCTTAGTCTGTCAGATGTTATAGCGTGAGTGCAATTTGTCTTAGTCTGTCAGATGTTATAGCGTGAGTACAATTTGTCTTAGTCTGTCAGATGTTATAGCTTGAGTGCAATTTGTCTTAGTCTGTCAGATGTTATAGCGTGAGTGCAATTTGTCTTAGTCTGTCAGATGTTATAGCGTGAGTGGAAGATGCCTTAGTCTGTCAGATGTTATAGCGTGAGTGCAATTTGTCTTAGTTTGTCAGATGTTATAGAGTGAGTGCAATTTGTCTTAGTCTGTCAGATGTTATAGCGTGAGTGCAATTTGTCTTAGTCTGTCAGATGTTATAGCGTGAGTGCAATTTGTCTTAGTCTGTCAGATGTTATAGTGTGAGTGCAATTTGTCTTAGTCTGTCAGATGTTATAGCGTGAGTGCAATTTGTCTTAGTCAGTCAGATGTTATAGCGTGAGTGGAAGATGCCTTAGTCTGTCAGATGTTATAGCGTGAGTGCAATTTGTCTTAGTCTGTCAGATGTTTTAGCGTGAGTGGAAGATGCCTTAGTCTGTCAGATGTTATAGCGTGAGTGGAAGATGCCTTAGTCTGTCAGATGTTATAGCGTGAGTGCAATTTGTCTTAGTCTGTCAGATGTTATAGCGTGAGTGCAATTTGTCTTAGTCTGTCAGATGTTATAGCGTGAGTGCAATTTGTCTTAGTCTGTCAGATGTTATAGCGTGAGTGCAATTTGTCTTAGTCTGTCAGATGTTATAGCGTGAGTGGAAGATGCCTTAGTCTGTCAGATGTTATAGCGTGAGTGCAATTTGTCTTAGTCTGTCAGATGTTATAGCGTGAGTGCAATTTGTCTTAGTCTGTCAGATGTTATAGAGTGAGTGCAATTTGTCTTAGTCTGTCAGATGTTATAGCGTGAGTGCAATTTGTCTTAATCTGTCAGATGTTATAGTGTGAGTGCAATTTGTCTTAGTCTGTCAGATGTTATAGCGTGAGTGCAATTTGTCTTAGTCTGTCAGATGTTATAGCGTGAGTGGAAGATGCCTTAGTCTGTCAGATGTTATAGCGTGAGTGCAATTTGTCTTAGTCTGTCAGATGTTATAGCGTGAGTGGAAGATGCCTTAGTCTGTCAGATGTTATAGCGTGAGTGGAAGATGCCTTAGTCTGTCAGATGTTATAGCGTGAGTGCAATTTGTCTTAGTCTGTCAGATGTTATAGCGTGAGTGCAATTTGTATTAGTCTGTCAGATGTTATAGCGTGAGTGCAATTTGTCTTAGTCTGTCAGATGTTATAGCGTGAGTGCAATTTGTCTTAGTCTGTCAGATGTTATAGCGTGAGTGCAATTTGTCTTAGTCTGTCAGATGTTATAGCGTGAGTGCAATTTGTCTTAGTCTGTCAGATGTTATAGCGTGAGTGCAATTTGTCTTAGTCTGTCAGATGTTATAGCGTGAGTGGAAGATGCCTTAGTCTGTCAGATGTTATAGCGTGATTGCAATTTGTCTTAGTCTGTCAGATGTTATAGAGTGAGTGCAATTTGTCTTAGTCTGTCAGATGTTATAGCGTGAGTGCAATTTGTCTTAGTCTGTCAGATGTTATAGCGTGAGTGCAATTTGTCTTAGTCTGTCAGATGTTATAGCGTGAGTGCAATTTGTCTTAGTCTGTCAGATGTTATAGCGTGAGTGCAATTTGTCTTAGTCTGTCAGATGTTATAGCGTGAGTGCAACTTGTCTTAGTCTGTCAGATGTTATAGCGTGAGTGGAAGATGCCTTAGTCTGTCAGATGTTATAGCGTGAGTGCAATTTGTCTTAGTCTGTCAGATGTTATAACGTGAGTGCAATTTGTATTAGTCTGTCAGATGTTATAGCGTGAGTGCAATTTGTCTTAGTCTGTCAGATGTTATAGCGTGAGTGCAATTTGTCTTAGTCTGTCAGATGTTATAGCGTGAGTGCAATTTGTCTTAGTCTGTCAGATGTTATAGCGTGAGTGCAATTTGTCTTAGTCTGTCAGATGTTATAGCGTGAGTGCAATTTGTCTTAGTCTGTCAGATGTTTTAGCGTGAGTGGAAGATGCCTTAGTCTGTCAGATGTTATAGCGTGAGTGGAAGATGCCTTAGTCTGTCAGATATTTTAGTGTGAGTGGAATTTGTCTTAGTCTGTCAGATGTTATAGCGTGAGTAGAAGATGCCTTAGTCTGTCAGATGTTATAGCGTGAGTGGAAGATGCCTTAGTCTGTCAGATGTTATAGCGTGAGTGGAAGATGCCTTAGTCTGTCAGATGTTATAGCGTGAGTGCAATTTGTCTTAGTCTGTCAGATGTTATAGCGTGAGTGGAAGATGCCTTAGTCTGTCAGATGTTATAGCGTGAGTGGAAGATGCCTTAGTCTGTCAGATGTTATAGCGTGAGTGGAAGATGCCTTAGTCTGTCAGATGTTATAGCGTGAGTGCAATTTGTCTTAGTCTGTCAGATGTTTTAGTGTGAGTGGAAGATGCCTTAGTCTGTCAGATGTTTTAGTGTGAGTGCAATTTGTCTTAGTCTGTCAGATGTTATAGCGTGAGTGGAAGATGCCTTAGTCTGTCAGATGTTATAGTGTGTGTGCCAGATGTCTGAGTATATCATATTTTATAGTGTAAGATGTTTGAGTCTGTCAGATGTTAAAGTCTGGGTGGAAGATGTCGGTACTGTTTAAACGATTTATCAATAGTAATACTCTATCGTGTGAGTACGTGTTTAGCTTGTGTAAAAAAAAATTAAGTGCTGAATGATAACGTATGTTTTTATCTATGGGTTAAAATTCTGAAAATTATTATTTTAGTTTAAAACTGTATCTTCATAATCCTTGTCGGAAGTGCCAAAAGAAATTAATTCCCATAGATTGGTCAAATTTGATAAAAGCTGCAAAATGTCAGCTAAGAACAGATAGCCTACAGATATCATAAAGCAGCGTCTACGATAACTTCTTAAACTCTATGCAGGACTGAATGAAACCAATAAATCCTTCTTCCAGACTTGCTGAATCTTCCATATGGAAATGAACGCTATGCTTCTAATAAGGAAATCACAATGATTTTTTTAAACGTATAAAATCACTTTTCCATAATATAGGCCTCCGATCTATAATATAAATATTCTATTTATGATATACACAATTGGAATGCCACATTTTCTTTCATACAGGTGAGGCACACATTCTTGATGTACTTTCAAACTTATTTCCGAAAAGTAATAGTTTTACATAATTTTATGCGGATGGAGATAAAATAGCAAATGACATGTACAAGTAATTCAATATTGTCCATCACTACATTACTCCTAGACTTAGTGAGACCATTTTTTCAACGCTTTGCTCTGCGTATTTACTAGATATTGTCTTCTAACAATATATTCTGTGAAAACGCAAAATTAATTAAATTGCATCATCTATCATCAAAATATTTTTTCTGTAAAATCTGAATGCTATGTCAGTTCTGTTTTGTTTTTTCTTCCTGTTTCAATCCTTAGTTTATGGCTTGAACATCTTAGCTGCACGAACTGTTTTTTTTTTCTTAAATTAAAAGGTACATTTGCATGAGACGTATTTCTCACATTGTAGTAGAAGTTTATACTGACTATAGTAATACCATTTTGAGGAACGAGTCATATGCTTTGACCATGTGTGAAATACCGTGTCTCGAATCATTTGTGTGAACTTCGAAATAAATACTATCTTCGCCAACATCTGGTTATATCCATATATATCCGAGCATATATATCCGAACATATATATCCGAGCATATAGAGTGTATCTTCAATCTTTGTCGCTCATGTGACTCTGCCAATTTCGTCTAACTTTCTCAACATAACATAACACTGACAATTGCATACTTTTAATCGAATAATTTATACGTCTTGTTATGAGGTAACGAGAGGGAACCTATCGCAACCCCATATAGACATAACATTTATTGCAGTATTTGAAACAGAGAGATAACTATTACAAACTTGAAATTCCCCTTCCTTACATGGCAGCTTCATGAGATAAAATTTGTTTAATCATTGATTCAGGTATTCAAACATATCTCTGACATGAAATTACCCTAAACCGCTTTTAAAATAATATATTCGTGTTCGAGATTTTTATTTTTCTTTCTGCAGCTATCATTTGTTTAGGATTGGCCAATTCGACTTCGGTGTAAAAAGAATCCCATATATGTGTGTAATAAATCACTACTTCTATTTGTTCCTCATTAAAATGTCATGTTTCCGTTCTCTTCTCATATCTCCCATTCCTAAATACCACTATTTTTGTCTTGCTAAGGTTTACCCCATGCTAATTCTATCACAAAAGTATTGTATGATATATATATATATATATATATATATATATATATATATATATATATATATATATATATATATATATATATATATATATATATATATATATAATATTGTTTGTCAGTTTTAAATTCTTTTTTTATTTTTTATTACATGCTATTAAAAAGTAAATTTATTCACTAGAGATGACGTTTTTTTTTTCTTCAGAAAATCGGTTGACCGATTTATTCTTTGGTAAACAAGTAATGCTGACCTAGATCATAACCTTGATTCAAGGTTAGTGGAAACCACGTAAACAAGTTTAATGTAAGTTTTAAATGATTGCTTGTTGTCAAGGACAAAATGGGACTAGTGAAGAAGTACACAACTTTTTATTCCTAAAGTAAAAATGATCGGTTCTCGTCAGGGTCATGTTGGGAGTACTTGATATATATATATATATATATATATATATATATATATATATATATATATATATATATATATATATATATATATATATATATATATATATATATATATATATATATATATATATATATATATATAAACGATCACGAGACTTCTCCCGCTTTCGTGGTTTCGCAATTTGGGGATTTTTTCATAACTGCATATTAGAATATGATATAATCTTTGCTTTAGTGAAAACTAGTTCTGAGCATTTACAAATGACGTCAAGTCATTTTATTTTGTTGCAGCCAGTTTTAGAATCCACGTTAACAATTCTTCATTTCATTTGGATTCTAAAGGATTAATTTGTATATCTGGAAATATTTGATTTGTTCATACAAAATTCTTAGACAAAGAAGGCTTATCAAAATATATAATATTCAGATTTCCAACCCCGGAGTGTTAAATCTTGTGATTCTACAAGGAACTAAAGATAAACACAAAATAAACTTCAGAATACGTCATCGTCTTCCATCTTGGATTTTTTCCCAACAGGATCTGAACTTGAATCTATTTGAACATTTCATTACTAGGACTTTTGTAATTTAATTCGTGGATTATTCTTCGAATAATTTTTCATTTGATTCTTAAAACTGTAAGTTCTTTTTCCATTTTTATAATCTTTTTCCAGAAAAATGGCGTTAAAACCTACAACAAGAACAGCCAAAAATGTATTCAAATGGTCATCTCTATTATTTCTTGTTATTGTAAAGGCATCGCTTCCGTAAACAGTATCATTTTCTAATACATATTGCAAAAAGGTCATCTAGTAAAAATCGTATACATTTTTAGTGTGTGCATTACAATCATCTGCCAGTAGCAAATTTACATATGGATACCGAGATTTTATAAATTCAACTTTCACAAAACAGTAAATCCAAGTTTCTTCCAGATCAATATATATATATATATATATATATATATATATATATATATATATATATATATATATATATATATATATATATTAGCGTTCCTTGTGGTGAGACATTTGCATATATAAGAACGATATCAGTACTTTTTTGTTCAGAGGTAAATAAGAGACGTACTACTTTGCAATCTTGGAAATATTCAACGATTCTTTTCACGACCTGTTTACTTCATATATTTTACTAGCCAAAAGAGTCACTTCCCTTGAGTTTGTTTCCTTTCCTCGTTTTCCTCACACTGTTCTAGAGTTAGCATAATCCGAAAGAAAATCATCCAGATCACTTTCTTGTTCCCACTTCCCATTTCACAAAAAACAAAAAACAAAAAGTCAGATTTGTTACAAATATGATGATCAATATCATATTGAAAAATAATACACTTATTTGTTAACTAATATTATTTATTTATTTGTAAAATGTTCACAATTTTTAAACTATGCTTTTTCAAATTCAGTAATTTAGATTTATCTGTTACTGTCCTTGATAAAAAGAAGTAAGGGAAAATGATTTACAATGAGAAGATATTAATTAATATTTCGTGTGCATATAGACTGATACTAATATAGAATACCAAATGAACTGGATCTAGCAATCTCTTGAAAATGCTACTCATCCAGAACAGTAGAAATATCGCCATTAGTTGTAATCAGAAGTCTTTTTGTGATGT
>JARLTB010000094.1:4035000-4105000 GCA_030141615.1 Unio pictorum | reverse complement strand
CTAGACAAAATGAATTTATTTGTATGATGATGTAGATAGTTATATTTTCAAACTAATTCCAGTAATTATTTTAATACATTTTGGAAATATTTAGACCATTTTAACAAAACCTCGTTAGCAAGATTAGACACACAAAAAAAAAACTATTTTGAGGTCGACCGGTGAAGTTAAATATATTTGTGTTTATTTGTATCTATCGTCTCGAAATTTTCAGCCATTTTCAGTAGTTATTTCATTTTTCTCTATACATTTTTTAACTCTTGGATGTCGACATTGTTTGTTTTTCAGGTATTTTTTGTTTTTGGGGAGTTGGTTTTTTATAGTAGTTTTTGTGAGAAAAAAAATCCTTGTTTGCACAATTTAGCAAAAACCTTTTAAGGTAAAAAGTGCATATTTGTTTGTACATGATTTTTGTATACACCATTTGATGCCATTATATAAATTTTCAACATTTTGTAATTTTCGTTTACTTACACTTGTTTGGTCTGTGCTAAACACAAGTCCTTCTTGTTGTTGATCTAATAGTTTAGTCCTGTATCCGCTTTGGACAAACCTTTACCAATTTTTTTTAAAGCTTATGCTTTCTGAACGTTATTTCAGCTGTCTTAACAATTCTAATCTAATAAGTTAGCTTCCTTTTGTCAAGTAATATTGTCACAGAATGGCATTAACTGACATTGGATTGATGGGGGTGGGTGGGATGAGAAACATTTTAGTGGTTTTCGTTTCAGCTTGGCACTTACATCATCCTATTTTCTCACATACTTCTTGTAGTGACACAAAGTCTAGTAATCTTTGTTGTTTGGGTGAAGGGTTTAATTCTACATTAAAATTTTAATTAGCTGGATACGATTCTGATATTCGTTTTAATTGGCAATACAAAATACTAAGATTCTTGAATAATACACCATTTGGGCGATGATTATCAGTTTTAATTCGTCATTACCATACAAAAGTGATGTGTAATCAGTCAAGTCAGAATTGATGCTTGTCTTCAAGGTCACCTAAAACACATACTTAAATGTATTTTTTCTGTTCGTTTAATTCTAATACCAACGTATCTACCAGTTTCAATTAATTATATTACCAGCGTACCTTTCACTGGCCAAGTGGTCTAAAGCGTTCACCGTTACGGATCACTGTCTGACTGCATAAAGTAATCTCAAATTTAAAAACAGCAGCAAAATGATTATATGCAACAAATGGTGTTAAGGTGTGTCTCTTTTTCCATAACTTTATGAAACATTACCTTTGACAGTGGAAGTCATTTTTCCATATCATGACCAAGGGTCTAGATTTGACTCCAATACAAAAGAACTGACAAGACAGCCATGTTTATTCAGTTGGTCTATGGAGAATAAATTCGAAGTAAAAGATTACATTGTCATTCTCATGAAGGCAACGACACAGATAGATTATATACATTTTGCCACATTTTACACACTTTTTAAGAAGGTAGATAAATATATCAAACATGGAACGTAAAATTAGATCCTTAATAATCAAACATATTCAAAAGGTAATCAACGATGTTGATGCACTTGATGCCCACTTCGGGATTTCACCTCTAAGCAGGTTTTGGCCTTCATCCGTAAAAATTAATATCTTACCACTGTATGTTTGTCCCCCCAGCACACCGCACTACAGATAATTCTACGTTTGCCCCTGTCATGACTTTATTTTTAACGTGTATATTGCTATAGCATTAATAACTTTTTGTGGGGTGCCAGTTTTCGTTTATTTCGTTGTAACCACACAACACGAATTTAAAAACCCAACGAAAAACTAGCAAAGTACGTATGACGAAGAGATCCCCCTTCCCAAATGCGAGGACACACTTTTCGTGCTGTATTTTATTCCTATTGATAAAAGAAACAATTTGATATATCAAGATAATTACTGTAACCTGGTCATAAAATATTTTTATAACCCTCTGACGAAGGATATATGAAGCATTTTTTATTGTTTTATTACATACAAAGGATATATGAAGCATTTTTTATTGTTTCATTACATGCAAAGGATATATGAAGCATTTTTTTTATTGTTTCATTACATACAAAGGATATTTGAAGCATTTTTTTATTGTTTTATTACATACAAAGGATATATGAAGCATTTTTTATTGTTTTATTACATACAAAGGATATATGAAGCATCTTTTATTGTTTCTTTACATACAAAGGATATATGAAGCATTTTTTTTATTGTTTCATTACATACAAAGGATATTTGAAGCATTTTTTTTATTGTTTTATTACATACAAAGGATATATGAAGCATTTTTTATTGTTTTATTACATACAAAGGATATATGAAGCATCTTTTATTGTTTCTTTACATACAAAGGATATATAAAGCATTTTTTTTATTGTTTCATTACATACAAAGGATATATGAAGCATTTTTTTATTGTTTCATTACATACAAAGGATATTTGAAGCATTTTTTTTATTGTTTTATTACATACAAAGGATATATGAAGCATCTTTTATTGTTTCATTACATACAAAGGATATTTGAAGCATTTTTTATTGTTTTATTACATACAAAGGATATATGAAGCATCTTTTATTGTTTCATTACATACAAAGGATACATGAAGCATTTTTATTTTATTGTTGTATTACATACAAGGAATATATGAAGCATCTTTTATTGTTTAATTACATACAAAGGATATATGAAGCATCTTTTATTGTTTGATTACATACAAAGGATATATGAAGCATCTTTTATTGTTTCATTACGTACAAAGGATATATGAAGCATTTTTTATTGTTTTATTACATACAAAGGATATATGAAGCATCTTTTATTGTTTGATTACATACAAAGGATATATGAAGCATCTTTTATTGTTTAATTACGTACAAAGGCTATATGAAGCATTTTTTTATTGTTTCATTACGTACGTATATGTAAGTCACACGCAATTCATAACAATTTTGCAATATCTAAATTATAATATGGGTTTATAATTAATAACACAGTAGTTATCTCCGAAGTACTTACACTATACGATACATACACTTTATAAACATTCCATTTTTGTGTTATCCATTTCAAAATAACACGATTCATAAGTAATAAGTATGTATCACATAAGAAAGTTTTGTCATAAATTGAATGTCATAATTCACCGATTATAGTTTATCAAATGGGTTTATAGAAAGCCATGGTGCAAAGTTTGTATACAAATACAAATTTTCTCGTTTACATCTCATTTCCCCCCAAAAGTTTCTTAACTATCCCAATCAATCACACGATGAATAAACCAGTCTAGCACCTTTAAGAAATGCACATTATCTCGGAAGTATTCATACTATACGATCCGTACACTATATAGACATTCCATTTTTCCCCAAAATTTCTTCATGATATTGTTATGAGTATTCAAGGTTCTGATGTAATATTAGGCCAAAAATATTCTGGCCTTAATACGGGGTGGAGGTTTTGATACAAGCATACAAATTAAAAACACAAAACATTTATCCCATCATGATCCCAATAAATAAATAAATACATAAATAAAAATAAATTTAAAAAAAGAAATAAAAGAAAAAATAGCAAAAAACTGTTTTATGAGGGTTGCTTTTAATACTTTTCTGAATTGCCGCATATAAGTCTAAGCATATTGCCTTTAGCTGTATTGGTCATAAGCCAAAGCAGCTCATGGGGTGGCTGGTTTTCCGGTATCTAACATGTTTGTTATCGCGATTCCTCCAATACTATTTTGAGGATTGCCATAAACTTTCATACACACATTCATGGAAAGTCAAATCGACATCAGATTTTCAGTAGAAGGACCTATGATGTAAATGTTGCTGTTCTGTCATCAAATATGGCCACCATTGCATCCGTCTAAAAAAGTATATTGTCGCAACTCCCCATAAAACGAAAGTTATATCAACATGGGATTTCTCCCAATGACTTCGGATGGTGTCTAGTTGGTTCTGAAAAATAAAAAAAATATGCAGGGAGTACCTTACGAGAATAATACCCAGAAAACGGTTTTAAGCCAAACATAATTATATTGGCAATAATTTATGAAAAAATAAAAGAAAATAGCGTTCGCTTCATCCGCTTACCCTGCCCCCCCCCCCGTTTGTATCTTTTAAAGCCAGGATTCGTGAACTATAATTGTTTTATACACATTGACCTTCTACATTTTTTGTCACATGTATCAATTCATATTTATTTGTTTAAATGCCTTCCAACATGCGTATGCCTTCTCTCATTCCCTTTATAGTGTATCAAAGTGAATATCTCTAACCACTACGCAACATAGACTCGATAAATAAATGAAATCAGAGACATTAAAAGACTCCAATTAGCGTTAGAAATGTTTTCCTTCTCTCCATTTTTTCCTTCTAATTATTTTTTGAGAAGTTTTAAGTTATTCTTTTTTATAGGAGTCCAAAAAAAAGTTCTAATTCAGGGGGTCCTAATCGGTTGTAATTCACGGAATCCTAGTACGTTCTATTTAGCCTTGAACATAAATTTAAAAGAAATTGCACAACCCATTTTTGTTTTCGCCTTTTTATTTGCCACATAAATTCTGGATAACTATCAAAAATGCTTCAGATAACAGTGATTTACTAGGCAAAAACATTGTCTGAGGCAGTGATAATATCACGACATCGTGTTATGTATATCTAATTTGCATTGTGTGATTGACCTTTGTCCATAATCGAGGGGAGAAGTTGGGCCTACTTGACTAATGTCTTTTTTTTTGTAAACAACATGCTACAGCGCTAATTTTGTCCATGATTGTATATAATAATAATAATAATAATAATAATAATAATAATAATAATAATAATAATAATATTATTATTTATTATTATTATTATTATTATTATTATTATTATTATTATTATTATTATTGTGTGAATGTGTGTGTGATTTAGATTTTAAAGTAGTTTTTAAAGTATTTCAGTCATATAATTACGATGTTTACAGTGTGGAAGTTTATAGTGATGTCTAGCACTGTGGCATCATGTCACAGACATTTAGCACGAAGTCCCATTAAGTCACATTATTCTGACACCAGTCTCAACACTAACCTCTTAATGTGAGCGCCTAGTATGACTAGGCCGTGGTTCGAACCCGCGACCTCTTGCATCCGAGGCATATGCTCTAACCACTAGGCCACCAGAGAGGTCTTTTTTGTAGGCAATCATATTTACTGAGGTTTTATGTCAGGGCATGGGTATTCCTTCGGGAATTCATGGTGTACTGGCTATGCTCTTTACAAACATTTTAGTACTATACCTGATATCGCTAACAACATAGAATGTTCTAGAAAAAAAACAACAACATTTGGCCTTACTCCTGGTTCTCATATTGTGACTTAGGCTTTTATATAAGGGAGAAGTTGTTGCTGTTGTTGTAGGGTTTAACGCCATTTTTCAGCACACGATAGGCTATACATGGCGGCCAGTATAATTGGTGGAGGAAGAACCCGGGAAAACCCCAGGAAAGAACCACCGACCCACGAGAAGCTACTGGCAAGCATTTTCACATTACTACATTAGCCGAATCTTAGACTCGAACCCACGCAGATAGAGGTGAGATGGCAGTGATCCGTAACGGAGAGCGCTTTAGACCACTCGGCCACTCGGGGACCCACTAAGGGAGAAGTAAAGTAATCTTTATTCCACTCTTAACATCCAAAGTGGAATCAGTCTTGTAACTATGTTAGGTTTTAATTTGATAGGATTTATTTAAATTATTCAGCGGAATTACAAAGTGTTTAATAATACTTTTTAATTGAAAAACTTGAGACATTTTGGATTATATCATTGTGATGCATCAAGACTAATAGCACATCAACACTATTTCAAACTATTGATACATCAGCACTTACAAGATTGTAATTCATGGAACACCACTGGAATTCATACAGAATGCTCTATACTTTTTGACTTGTGATAGAAGGACCATTTAGGATTTAATTCAGAATACTGTAAGTTCTAAAACATAATTGTTGAACTTTAATAAACATGCTGATTCTCGCTCTTTTTGTCACTTAGTTTAAGATTATAGTCTAATAACTGGCATGCTTCATTCTCACAGCTTATAAAGTCAATTTTTAGTTTGGAAATGTACCCATGATTGACTCCCAATATGTAAAAGAACATTAATAACTGTAATAATTCCTCATTTACAATAATACATCAAATGAATGTATGCTATGCTTTATTCTCAAAAGATCTATAGCTAAAAGAATCATATTCATACCATCTATTTATACGGTTACAGTTTACATATATCATATTCATACCATCTATTTATATGGTTACTGTTTACATAGATCATATTCATACCATTTATTTATATGGTTACTGTTTACATATATCATATTCATACCATTTATTTATATGGTTACTGTTTACATATATCATATTCATACCATCTATTTATATGGTTACTGTTTACATATATCATATTCATACCATCTATTTATATGGTTACAGTTTACATATATCATATTCATACCATCTATTTATATGGTTACAGTTTACATATATCATATTCATACCATCTATTTATACGGTTACAGTTTACATATATCATATTCATACCATCTATTTATACGGTTACAGTTTACATATATCATATTCAAACCATCTATTTATACAGTAACATTACAGTTTACATATATCATATTCATACTGTCTATTTATACAAAGTTACAGTTTACAAATATCAATTTATTTCTTTTCAACTATCGTTTTTAGTCTTCTTGTTGGAGCACCAAACCGAACTGGTGAAAATAGCATCAAGGGTTATGGCGGGTTTTATGAGTGTGAGATAAATTCTACTCAAGTACAAAAAGGCATCTGCCGGAGAAAAGACACTGTGGACAGAATTTGTCGTGAGTAATACATAGTTCTCCCACACAATTTACTTCCCTACTCAGTTTCCTCCTTGGACAGCCAAGTATCTTACTGACCTGATTATTACATTCATGTGGTCATTGATCTCATTATTTGGTCCATCCCATATAATTGGTAGTTCACTTCTCCCTAAATAGGCTGTGTATACTTTTATAAGCTGGTTATATTTATAGGATAAATTTCATTATTAAACATTATTATGTACAGTATATCTCAGTATAAGACTGTTGTTTATAATGTATATCATTTTAATGAACAGCATTGTAAAGAAGGAGCACTGTACTTCATACATAATGTAGATCATTTTAATGAACAACATTGTAAAGAAGGAGAACTGTACTTCATACATAATGTTGATCATTTTAATGAACAGCATTGTAAAGAAGGAGCACTGTACTTCATACATAATGTAGATCATTTTAATGAACAACATTGTAAAGAAGGAGCACTATACTTCATACATAATGTATATCATTTTAATGAGCAACTTTGTAAAGAAGGAGCACTGTACTTCATCCATAATGTAGATCATTTTAATGAACAACATTGTAAAGAAGGAGCACTGTACTTCATACATAATGTAGATCATTTTAATGAACAGCATTGTAAAGAAGGAGCACTGTACTTCATACATAATGTAAATCATTATAATGAACAATATTGTAAAGAAGGAGCACTGTACTTCATACATAATGTAGATCATTTTAATGAACAACATTGTAAAGAAGGAGCACTGTACTTCATACTTGACCAAAATGTGATTCTTCATATTCTCCTCATTACATTATCCCTAATACACAATTAACCTAACTATGCTTCTCAAATTCTACTCATTACATTATCTTTAATACACAATTAACCTAATTGTGCTTCCCACAGCTGTATAATTGAACTTGCTGTGGTTTTCCAGTTCTACTGATTAAACTAATGCTTCAGCGCAATTGACCTGTACTTCTTCAACTCTAATAATTAGATAATTCATACTGCACTTTCTGTGCATTTTCAGCTGCAATACTTAGCTTATCACTAGTGTACACCATCCTTACTTTGCATTTTCAGCTGTAATACTTACCTTATCACTAGTGTGCACCATCCTTACTTTGCATTTTCAGCTGTAATACTTAGCTTATCACTAGTGTGCACCATCCTTACTTTGCATTTTCAGCTGTAATACTTAGCTTATCACTAGTGTGCACCATCCTTACTTTGCATTTTCAGCTGTAATACTTAGCTTATCACTAGTGTGCACCATCCTTACTTTGCATTTTCAGCTGTAATACTTAGCTTATCACTAGTGTGCACCATCCTTACTTTGCATTTTCAGCTGTAATACTTAGCTTATCAATAGTGTACACCATACTTACTGTGCTTCTACAATTCTACCGATTAGATTATCCATTGTATTGAAAAACTGACCTAAGTGTGCTTCTCTTACTCTATTCATTAGATTATCACTAATATGTTTACAGTTCATTTCAACTGTACTCATTAGAGAATCTTTACTGAATAGTAGTCTTTACTGAATAGTAGTCTTTACTGAATAGTAGATTTTACTGTGCTTCTCCAGCTCTACTCATCTGATTATCCCTATTGCACATTTTCAACTGTAATAATTAGATTATCTCTAGTGCACAAAAGATTTATCTGTTCTTCTGCAACTCTGATCATTAGATTATCCCTACCACACAAATGACTTAACTCTGCAACTCTGATCATTAGATTATCCATACCACACAAATGACTTACCTCTGCAACTCTGATCATTAGATTATCCCTACCACACAAATGACTTACCTCTGCAACTCTGATTATTAGATTATCCCTACCACACAAATGACTTACCTCTGCAACTCTGATTATTAGATTATCCCTACCACACAAATGACTTACCTCTGCAACTCTGATCATTAGATTATCCATACCACACAAATGACTTACCTCTGCAACTCTGATTATTAGATTATCCCTACCACACAAATGACTTACCTCTGCAACTCTGATCATTAGATTATCCATACCACACAAATGACTTACCTCTGCAACTCTGATCATTAGATTATCCCTACCACACAAATGACTTACCTCTGCAACTCTACTCATTAGATTATCTATACCACACAAATTACTTTTTACCTTTCTGCACCTCTAATCATTACCACATAAAATAGTGTTGAAATTGCTCATGTATAAGCCAATCCCCACACTTCAGCTGAAAAGGTATAAGCACTAAAAAGTGCATGACCTGCGTATAAGCCAACCCACAACTCCAAGACATCACAAGATGCATGTGGTTAAGTTCTAAATGTATTTAATTATAGGCAAACTTATATTAAAAAAAATTACAAGTATACTGATAACAGGGGTGGCATGTTTATTTAAAAGAAATGTTATTAACTTGTTTGAAAAGTAATTTTATTTATTTTTCTGTTTTCTGATTGTTTCTGCCTAATTTACATTTGTGTATAACTTGATCGAAAACTATGACAAAAATTGTGCATTTGTGAGTTACCGTACTGTAACACTACCTCAGTCTTTTCACTCAATTATTGTTTGTTTATGCATTATTGCATTGGATATTTTATATCAGTGCACCAACCAGTGATTACATTTTAATTTTGCCTTGAAATTGTAAACACCTAACTAAAATGAGAAACCAGTATGACAACACAATGAACAACAATACAATTTGATTCATTGTGCTTGCAATTAAACTACTTTTTGGGAATAGATAAGGATTTGAGTGGCTCTATACATGCTTTGTGTTGTGTAAGTAATGTAGATTATAGATCAGCCTGGTCTTCTGGGTAAACTCAAAGGAGTCTGAAGTACTACCAATAATGTAGGACGAAAACTCTGACAACATGAAATCACCTTATCGGTAATATAAATGAATTTTACTGATAAGGTGATTTCATGTTGTCAGAAAATTTTATTGCTGTACTTTAGTGATGAAACATCAGACTCATGTGGTAAACTCAACCGGCCCACAAACTATGAAGTTTGTATTTACCTTTATTAAATTTCATGTTGGAAAAGTCAGAACATATGCACATGCAAAATAATAACAAAATCAATTATAGTATTTTATGACAGTTTAGTAAGTGTCAAGACAATGAAAATTATTTTTTATACATGCATATGTCTTAGGGCACTGATTTTTTTTATACATGCATGTCTTAGAGCACTGATTTTTTTTTACATGCATATGTCTTAGAGCACTGATTTTTTTATATACAAGCATATGTCTTAGAGCACTGATTTTTTTATACATGCATATGTCTTAGAGCACTGATTTGTTTTACATGCATATGTCTTAGGGCACTGATTTTCTTTACATGCATATGTCTTAGAGCACTGATTTTTTTATACATGCATATGTCTTAGGTCTCTGATTTTTTTTTACATGCATGTCTTAGGGCACTGATTTATTTATACATGCATATGTCTTAGGGCACTGATTTTTTTATATACAAGCATATGTCTTAGAGCACTGATTTTTTTTTATACATGCATATGTCTTAGAGCACTGATTTTTTTTACATGCATATGTCTTAGAGCACTGATTTTTTTATATGCAAGCATATGTCTTAGAGCACTGATTTTTTTTATACAAGCATATGTCTTAGAGCACTGATTTTTTTATACATGCATATGTCTTAGAGCACTGATTTTTTTATACATGCATATGTCTTAGAGCACTGATTTTTTTATATACAAGCATATGTCATAGAGCACTGATTTTTTTATACATGCATGTCTTAGAGCACTGATTTTTTTATACATGTATATGTCTTAGAGCACTGATTTTTTTATACAAGCATATATCTTAGAGCACTGATTTTTTTATACATGCATATATCTTAGAGCACTGATTTTTTTTACATGCATATGTCTTAGAGCACTAATTTTTTTTATATACAAGCATATGTCTTAGAGCACTGATTTTTTTTTTACATGCATATGTCTTAGCAGCAGAGAGGGTGAGCCGGACAACATTTTTAAACAAGTTTTCAATGAAATCAGGCTTAAACAATGAAATCAGGCAAAAAAGTCAGGCAAAAATCAATGAAATCAGGCAAAAAATAATAATGAAATCAGGCAAAAAATAATAATGAAAAATCAATGAAATCAATGAAATCAAAAACTTTTCAACTATTGCATTTTTTTTGGGAAAGGGATTACAACGTCGTTGTCAATCACCCTTTTTGCTGCTATGGGTTAACACTGTTTTTTTAGGATGAAATGTTCAGCCTCTCCCTTGTAACCGAGTCTTTAAAAACAGCAGAGGGGGCGAATCAGACAACGTTTTCAATGAAATTAGGCTTCTACGGCTAAGATGTGGTGAATCGGAAACAAGTTTTCATGGATTAGGCAAAAAAAAAATCAATGAAATCAGGCAAAAAATAATAATGAAATCCATGAAATCCTGAATGAGTAAAAACTTTTCAACCAAGTCCTTAGGACGAAAATCACTACGACGAAAATCCCTTTAGGACGAAAATCACTACGACTTTACAAACAGACTTATTTGTAAAACCTCATCTTGTAGATCAATCAGATTATTAGACTGGTCAGTGAGTTTGAAATTAATTCTGGTTAATGAATTATTATGACATCGCATATAGACTGGATTCACCGGGGACTCGATTATTAAAAATCCTGGAGGGGCTGTTGGTGCAAATGAATACAAAATATATCCTTGCTGAGCTTGATTTGATCGTTCTAAATTTATTTGATAGCTTCCTTCGATAACATCACATACTAAATTGATCGCTATCACCGATGAAATATTCACGTTGAACGGAGCGATATGCCTGCCACCACCATCTGGGTCATTATTATGTTTGAGGATAGTTGTTTGTGGTTGTGATGGCGTTTTTTTCCACGTATCATGAATTATTTTAAAACCAATATCGATGGTGTCACTGAGATGTTTTGTTAGTTGTGGTACGTTATATCCTAGTAGTTTGAATGCTGGAATATCCTTGATGGGGATCTTATAGTCTGTTGCAAATAAATCTCTTGTTTTAGGATTACTGTCACCTAATACCTCTTGAATGATTTGCGCATTAAATGTTTCCATGTCATTGATGATTTTGTTACATGTTTCTACAACGCTGATAAATTCATCTCGGGTGAGAGTGCCGGATCTAAGGGATATAAACAACAACGAAATATCGCTAATCATCGCTCCGAAATTTGCAGTGATGTCATCCGGTCGATGAATGTAGTAGATCTTCTTAGTGGGAGGATCTACCAATTCAATAAAAAAATACAATTTATCATAATCGCTATAGCTTTTTACTGGATTATCAGATTTTATCCTGTCTGTGACATAATCGTTTTTTTTGGTTCTGGTAAATCAACGGTTTTCCCCCCGGGTGGGATTTCAGGCCATCCTAGTACGGTTCTAATAGAACTTTGATAGATATCTACGACGTATCCTTCTGTGCTTATTTCAATGGCAGATGACAGTGTTGGCTCATGAACTGTTATAGCTATTTTTGATTCTTTTCCAGTAATCGATTTTATTCTACGCGCGAATTCATTATTGATTTGTTCAATTTGGTATGACCCTGTTGGTATGGAAACAACGTTCCAGTCTGGGGTACCGTCGTCTTTATTCTTATTTGCAAATACCAGGGAATTATTGGGTTGTTGACCACCAAATGATTTTGATCTGATATTAGGCCAGCTATGATACACTCGTAATTTTGCTAGCGCTATCTCCTTCACTGGGACCGGAGAGGGGAAATTCACACTGAATTCTGGATTCGTTGAGGTTATTGAGATCATGCTGGTTTGTACTGGGTTTGTGTTCTCCACTATTTGTTGAAGTAATTCCATCTGTGTTGTCATCGTTGCTATACTCATGATGTATTTCTAATTTTGATACTGCGGAATCATAGACACGTACCATCACTGAGAACTCACTATCTGATATCGTTGAGGTTATTGAGATCATTCTGGTTTTCGGGTTTGTGTTCTCCAATTCCATCGGTGTTGTCATTGTTATTATACTCATGTTTTTGTATTTCTAATTTTGACATCGCAGAATCATATATATCTACCATCGCTGAAAACTCACTCTCTGATATAATTGTATCATCGAGAGATGACGATATCAATGAGGATAATTGCGAGTATGCAGTGGACACAACATGAAAATGAATTATGTAGTCTTGTAGTTTTCGTTGGCTGCATGATGATATTTTTTTGTGATTATTGAAATAATTCCAGCGATTGTTGTTGCTGCAGAAATGCAAATTGGAACAGCTATCGGAGCCATCGTTTTCACTGAAGACAGTATAATACCAGCTCCGGTGATTACACCACTCACTGAATACACGGTAACATCAATTGCGGTAATTCTCCTGCGATATTTTTTAATTTTCATTGCATACTCCTCAGACAGGGTTTTGAGTCTAGTTTGAAATTCTCTGACCTGATCATAACGATATTGCGATGATGAAATCATTTTTTATTTTAAAAACGCTAGCGTTTTCAATTACGATTTCAATTTTCAACTTAAATCCGCTACGAATTCCACATACCATGTTGTTGTAACCCTAACCAAATTTTTATCAGTAGCTATTAACGTGAACTGTTCAGTTGTATCCTTGTCGATGATAGTTGAAATCGTATTATTGACCCCGGATGAACTCGACGATGAAATATTAAATTGAGTCGTTCTCACTATTGTCAATCGATAAATACCCTTAACGGTTGCAGTGATATCTAATTTGTTGTTTGTAGGTGTCCACTCAAATGATCCGTGTTTGATTGTGTATACTACGTTGTTGGTTTTCTCATGAGGAATTTTTGTTTTTTCAATAACTGTTATCATCCTCGAAAAATCATTTTTGATGGCCTCGGTGAAGATTTTCGTCTCATCGATGGATTTTTTAATATCAGGGAGTTTTAGTTCAATTTTATCGAATGTAGTTCCAATAAATTTATCAATGATATTTCTACGAAATGAGGTAAACTGTTTTATGTGTTCTTCGGTTTTAGATTGAAGTGTTGCTAGTTCCAACACAGAACTTTTTAATTCATCGTTGAGAGTTTTAAATCGATCTGTAATCGTCGAAAAAAGTACGCCCGGTTTGAGTTTACCCTGATCGGAAAATAACGCAACGGTGTTCTCGATTGCGTTTCGTTGTCGTGTTAAAATATCATCCAACGACACATCACTAGTTTTCAATTTACCCTGTTTGTCTTGAAATACAACTATTTAATTCGGGTCAACACTTGTTAAATTTAACGTCTCAGCGATTTCATCTTTAATTTTTTTTTTATATCACCGGTTGCAGTGTCATCGGGTTTGGGTTTCAAAGATCTCCCCCAAATATCGATCATGATATTGTAAAACTCTTTCTCTCTTTAAAATCGTTTCGATTTCCAGCGATTACTAGTGTATTCATTTACGACAATGTGTGGTGGTTTTCTAGATGCTGAAATAGCATCAAGGACATTTAATACTTCGCTGCCGCATATTGGTGGGTCATTGATTTGTTGTGTTGGTAGCGTAGAATACCAAGTCTTCATTTGAAATTTTTTTATGTAACGCATACACTCTTTTGGCGGGGCTAATCCATATGAATCAAAATAGACGATTGCCCGTGGATCAATAGCGTATGCAACCCAGTGAGTTCCAGGTAAGGTGCTGTTATCGAGATTAATAATACCTGTTTCAGTTTTGTTTGGTTGATGTGGTAATTGATCTTTCATAAAGACACCTCTGAAATTTTTAATCGCTAGTTTTTTAGCAGCATCCATTAAATCAAAATTGGACATTGGAGTCAAAGATTCCTCAATTAATAAACCGTTCCTGGTAGTCTTAGACCCTTTCCGCTGTACCATGAATACGGGGTTCCTGGTAGTCTTAGACCCTTTCCCTTTTTTTTATATCCTTGTCCAGTTGCCTTTTTTAGTGCCATTCCTGCTGCAGTACCAACGGCTCCTAACGCCGCTGCTTTAGCCACTGCTGGGGCTGCTGCTGCAATCAATGCTGGTATTGCAGCTAACAATGGGAATATACCGCCTGTTTTCATGATATTTTTGATAGCAGCCGCAGAAAGGGTAATCTGGACACCTTTTTTTGCTACAAGTGCATCATTGAAATGTTTCACTTGACGAGTTGTCAGCGATAATTTATTTGCACCACCAGTCATTTGATTGGGTTTCAACGTGATTGTGGTTCCACATTGCTTAGCTGATTTGGATTGCAATTTTTTGATTTGACCAGGAGTTAACGCAACACTAATAACACTATATGACATGTTATACATAATTGATTGATTCTAAATCGTTTACAATTTCAAAGATTTTCTACTGGGGCATCTACCACTCTAATTCTTCCTCCAACTCCTTCTAACAACATTGATTTATCACTAAGAATGACAGCAACCGCTCTATAATTAGCAATACCACCAGGACGGGTTACACGGGCTCTAAAGTGTATATCAACAACAGATTGTCTCATCAAATCAAGATGTTCCAATGAAAAGTAATAAATCGGATAGAGGCTTTTAAAATCATATTGTGATATTTGTAGACCAGTATCCACATTTAAATCACGTGCCATAAATGACAACAGGTTATGATAGACACGTGCAATATGATTTTGACCGTAATCAAGTTGTACATCTTCAGATGGTTCCTGTTGTCCGTTTATTCTCAGTGAGACCTCTCTAACACCTGACTGATCAAATATCATATGACTTCGTTGTTGATTACCAACTCGTGCATTATTCTGTAACGCCACAAATATATGACGTGGAGCTGAAACACCTTGTTTTGATGCCAGATGCCAAGTAAATATATCATCAACATTGTCTTGTTTAATATCAGTGGTCACTGATAACCAACTCAACAATGATTTTCCTCCTTGGTCCATAAATGATAACAATTTTTCTTCTGCTGTGATTGATGGAGTTAACACTGGCATCCACAATGCTAGTTTTGTTAAAATGACTTTACCATCAGCAACCCCAGCATCATGCCATATTGCATCATTATCAGTACCCTTTTGTACAAGCGCTACTGTGTGTTTAGCTCCATAAATAACTTTTCGGACGTTTCTACAGAATCCGAATATATGATGCAGTGGAATTGCACATGAAAACTGTCGATGCTGTCCTTGCAACGTTAATACGCGTGTTGCAAACCCTAGGTTGTAGTTAGTAATATTATTTATGACATCAAAATCACCAGCTGGTCTTGTATATCCGGCTGGTGCTGGATTAACTGAAGAAGCATGTGTTGCCTTGACTCTAGAATACTGGTTGTGTTCAGGGTGATCAGTAATATCCTTAGAAAACATCATAGATGGACCCGCTGATCTTGTATAATCATCAGAATATCTCGCTAACCCTATGATTGTTGTGGCCACATCAACATCACGATCAATGGATTCAATTTCTTTTCCATCAATGAGATATTTAGCGCTATCAAATAACGCCATGATACCGTTATTAACAAAACCGACTTTGATAGTTGGGTTATTGTCATATGGAGGATCATTATGAGCAGCATCATTTGTTACAAGTTCTCCTTCTACTTCAATAAATGCTTCACACGGCAAAAAGTATTTACTGGTATCATGAACTTGAAGTTCAATTCGCGATCGGAGATCGGGTTGTATTGCATGATAAGAATAAAATTGAAAATCGCGTACAGAATCATTCTTGCCAACTGGGGCATCCATATCAAACGCTGGATCAGGTGACCTTTTGAACATTTTATTCTATTTATCAGAGTCTAAATCGCGATTTTCATCGTTTTCTACGTGGTTTTTTAAAGCCACTTCCTGCTATCATGTTTGCTATCATGTTATTTTGATCACTTGGAGTCACCAATGATGCTAGTTTTTCATCTACTGCGTTATTTATAATTTTACTAACACTTGCAGGCATTTCTGTTGTAGATGGCAATGGTACCGGTTTCTTTTTTCGTCTCACTAATGATGTTATTTTATTCTTCGCAGTTGAAAACGCTTTTCCCGCAAGATCTCCAACAGCACCAATACCCTTATCACGAATAACATCAATGGCTTTCATTGATAATTGTTTAGCTAATGGCATCACTTTTGGAGCCATTCTTGCAAATAACCCTGCAATGGTATTACCTAAACCATCACCATAGTATGCTCTATAAACTGGAAACCGTGAATTAACTACATAGGCGAGGGTTGGTTTATCATGATTGTAGTGTATGATCATTATTATAAAAACAATAGTGTTTTCAATTGTTATTTAATCACTATGATACCCATTTGCTAACTCGTCAATGAAATCTCGATATGTTTTGATATCCATGATACCACCTTGAAATAACCGTCTACAGATATCAGCTGCTTCATTAATTATTTCTGGAGAGTTATTTCCAGCTCGTTTTCCTCCGATGAGAACTTCTAACCGTGATATATCACTGATAACACTATCAGGACAAGTAACGCTAGTGTTTTCAACTATGCCGTTGCCTAAATACCCATCTCCAGTTGACTCCTCTTTACCAAAAAATCCAGTTGGATACTTTACTTTACTCGATACTTTGTCTTTAAAACTCTCAAAATCATTGCGGTTACTTTCTGTGATTCTAGATCTGCCACGGTTTGCTAAGAATACTTTTTTTATCCAATTCTCGTCGTTTTTTATATACTCTTTATACCCTTTGTTTACAGCTATTTCTCTTTTATCGAGTGAAAAATTCCGCGCGATAAAGTTAATTAAATTATTGTCATCTTTAAAACTTTTAATTATGTTGTATGCATAGTATGTAAATATATTTTGCGGTGAATGCATTTTTGCTATAGTAACGTCTTCTTCCTCTTCTTGTTTTCTTGCAATAGCACCTAGTTCTTCTAGTACTCGCTCTTTTTTTTGTTGTTGCCGTGAAGTAGCTACTATATCTACTGGAAGTGTTTCTAAAGACTTTTTTGTTTGTTTAGTTCTTTTTGCTATTTTTTCTAACACAGGGAGAAAAGTCTCTCCTTGCTCAGAGATTGTTGACACTACCTCCTTCGTTGCTGTGGTTACTGGTTTAAACAACTCTTTAGATTCCTCAGCAAAATCAGTCTGAAGACTCTGTCGTTGTTGCAGTTTATTTCTTACAGAGTCACGAATTGGTACAAATCTCTTAATTGCATCTAATCGTTCACGAGCCGATCGGGTTGTTAATGCTTCATTGACCATTATTTGAAATCGCAAACCATTTTTCAATTGCAAAACAATTTTCCCCATCGATGATTCCACCCTAACGGTCCAATATTTTATTGCTGTGAAATATTTTTATTTTTATTGCTGTGAAATATTTTTATTTTTATTGCTGTGAAATATTTTTATTTTTTATTCACTGATTTCACTGATTTTTGGACAGTTTTGGTGGTTTTTCACTGATTTTTTGACAGTTTTGGTGGTTATTCTCAAAGAAATTTTACGGTCATGTGGTCGATTTTGCATGGGATTTTCCGTAAAAAAAGCTGTTAGGATTGATTTTCATTGATTTTGAGCCAATTTTTGATGATTTTTAGTCATTTTTGATGATTTTTAGCTATTTTTCATCGAATTTTATCAAAAAACCACGTAGGGTCAAGTAGTCGATTTTGCATGGAGTTTTCCGTAAAGAAAAGCTGTTAGGATTGATTTTCAGTTGAGTGGTCGATTTTCCGTAAAGACATGATGGTTGCAACAGAGTCATTGAAATATTGCCATTGAAATATTTTTTTATTTTATGCCATTGAAATATTTTTTATTTTTTATGCCATTGAAATATTTTTTATTTTTTATGCCATTTTGGTAGTTTTTTATGCCATTTTTATGCCATTTTGTACCATTTTGATGGTTTTTTCAGTTGAGATTTTACAGTCAAATGGTCGATTTTGCATGGGATTTTCCGTAGAGAAAAGCTGTTAGAATTTTATTCAGTGTGAAATAGTTTTTGATAATTTCAATCAAAATATGAAAATCCCATTGAGATTTTACGGTCACAATCAAAAAATGATAAGGGTCGGTCAATCAATTTTCTTGAATTAGTGCTCGTAGGTTTCTAATTTTAGAGTTGACTTCTTTTTTCAATTCGTATTCGTTACCTAATTTTTTTCGTATCCCCTCTACGATAGTATACAACGGAACGAACACACTGATGTCACTGGAAAATGAAAGAGAGTCTCTAATAGAATTCTGAATTCTTTTGATGAGTGCATATTTCTTTGGTAGCATATACTTGTTGTTGTTAACTCCGTATTCTATATCCTGAAAATCAGACACAATTTGATCAGGATTTAAGCCATCTGATAGTTTTATATCCTGATTTTTCAATTTTGCTATTTCAACTATGATGCTATTCATGTTTTCAGAATTCATTATTCTATAACATGACATATCTCTAATTGAAAAATATGACGCATTAGACATAACTAAATTGAACTTTTTGCCCGCTCTTTTTTGAAATCGCCGTCTTGGTTATTCCCTCTGCAACTCTTCGTACTGAGGGTCCACAGATATCGAAAAATTTACCGGCTTCATTCATAGATGAAAATATTTTTTCTTCATTAGTTATTGTATTCAAAGATTTCACTGGTCTCTTCCCAACCGTTTTGCATTTCCCAGTCCTTCCTCGTTTGGAATTCTCACTCTGTGTGATAGCTTGCAGATTTGATAAAGAATTGTTCTTCGGATTAGAATCCTTGTGATCGATAACAGAATCACCCTCGATCAATCCATAAAAGCATTCAAATACGAAACGATGATTGAGATAAGTTTTCGTTTCTTTTCCCTCCCTAACAGTAAACACCAAATACCCCATACCATTGTCAGCACCGACCGGTTTCTTTAGTCTACGGTTTCTTACAACACCATCATTGGATGCTTCATAATTTGTAATCAAGGGATGCTGTCTGAATTCTTGGTTCATTCGTATACATAATACTATTGTTTGTCTAATTCATTGTTTGGTTCAATAATGAATCTTTCGATGTAGTCTTGAGGGGTTCTTATGATTTTGTCAAGGACGTTGTCAGTGTCAGGGTCAAAATTTCTGATTGATTGTCCATTTTTTATTCTTTTATCATAATAACGCTTCAATTCCCTGTATCGCTTACCACCGCAATTTAGACATAATCGTGATTTCCCCCTGACCCCAACCCCACATCGAATACAGGGTAACGGACCAAGGCTTCCACGACGAAAGCTTTGCATATGATACCCACAGAACTCATTTCTGCATGATTTGTTACACGGGATTACTGATCCAATCATAAGCCATTTGCAGTGATTCATTATACATAAATCTTTCATTTAAATGCTTGTTTTAATTATAGCATGATGGAGTTCAAGAGATTGACTTCGAAAAATGCTAAATTCAATGCTGATAGAGAGTTTAAGAGATTATTGAAAATTAACCCTAAATTTAATATCGATAGACCCAAAAAACGTGTAGTAGACGGAAACATGAAATAGTTTAAGAGATTGTTGAAAATCAATCCTAAATTGAATCGCGATAGACCCAAAAAACGTAACAAACGTCCAAGAGACGGAAACATGAAAGAGTTTAAGAGATTATTGAAAATCAATCCTAAATTTAATCGCGATAGACCCAAAAAACGTGTAGTAGACAGAAACATGAAGGAGTTATAGAGATTGTTGAAAATCAATCCTAGATTTAATCGCGATAGACCCAAAAAACGTAACAAGAAATTACCTTGGAAGGATGCTCAATTCAATCTTGATATAGTTTCTAATACACCCAAGAATAAAATTCTTGATAAAGCCATCAGAGACTGTTTTAATGAATTCAAGCGTGATGGAGCATCTTATTGTTGGTCAACATTTCGAATTGATGGTGTTGTTGACGCTACCATGAATGATGAAAAAGCAGCAGTGATCATTTCACGTCTTGGGGAAAAAAGTCATTTTTTCCGAATAAAATTCCTTATCCGTGAGGATGGAAAATGGATTATTAGGGATAAATTTGAACCTATCTTGAAGGGCAAAAAAACTATCACTGTGAATCAGGATTCAAAACCAGGAATTTTGACTGGAATTGATAAACCCTACTACGAAAGATCTTATCCTGTCACAGCAGTTGTTTACGGGCTATATCCGCTCAATGAAAAACCTGATATTGCAAAACTAGCACCCATGAAATATTCGATAGGCCTCAATTGTGTAGCAGAACGAATAATAGAACACTTCACAAATGCGTCCCGGGGAAATAAACTAACTGATCTAAGACGAAAAAAAATAACCGAGTGGGAATTAACGGTAAAAGAGCATGGGGCAACAATTCAGGATATAACTAAATTAGAAACATCATTGAGATTTCCAATATCAGTAACGACAATCACCGGAGAAGTATTAAAAGAACCGAAATATCAATCAAAAAAAGGAACCCCAATTGAAATTATTGATCATAACGCACACGCGTGGTCATCTGCAGTAACAATATTCCCACGGGATAGAACCATAAAATATCTATCCCAAACCGAAGAGTTTTTTTCAGAGCAGAAATTATTTGATGCTATTTACCATTTGAGTAAAAACGATCCTGTGTCAATGTGGCTATTTCATAGTACTTCAGACGAAGAATGTAGATTTGATCAGTTTGTAAGGCCCAACGGAGAATTATACCGTACTGAAGAACTGCATAATCAAATGAAACAACTAGCTAGTGAGTTTTCTGGGGACGGGGAAGACAACGATCAATTATTAGCAAACTGTTTTACAGTACCATCAATTGCAGCACATTTTGCTAGGAAGAAAAACGCGTGGAAACCAACACGAAGTGAGTTCTTATCAGATGTCAAATTGTCCTGTCTTGAATACGGCCATGGAGGATTATGGAATACAAAATACGACCCTGATACCGTTATTTCAGTTGATATGATTGCATGTTATCCAGGAAGTTTTCTTGGGTATGGAGAATGCGAGAAATATTTTAAACGATTTGGACACCCCACACACGAAATGACCCGTGTTACTATTAATGGACCACTGCCTGATTTTGATTTAACCGGATTCGCTTGTGTAGTATCATTTGAAATGGCTACAGGACTTCATCCGTGTAGTTATCTTTGGAATGGTAAACACATGTCTGAAAAACACTGGATGCCAATAGTGTTATTACGGTATATGCTTGATTGTAAGATGTTAAAATCATTAATTGTCAGTGAAGCAATTATATCCTATCGAGCACAGAAATCAGTGTGGTTACCCCAACCTGATCTAGAAAAAATAATTAGCGAAGAGCGAAAACTGTTTCCTGATTTTAATGAACAACAAATCATGGATTGGTCCAAACAGTTATTTGAAATCAGAAACAATGAAGCAAAAAATCTTGGACGAAGAATAATCGGTAAATTTACCCAGGGTGGCAAAGGTGACAATATGAGATATTCTTCACGATTGATTATAGACAACGCTGAATACGATTTTGTAATGGCGGATTTAACAAATAAGGGGATATATGTCAATCGTAAGGACGCATTTATGTCCGATGGAACCAAATTGGGTACAATTGTTACTTACAATGATGGATACAATCCGCAGTACACACATTTGAGAGCTTCTATGCTTGGTTATGCTTCTATTAATCTGTTTTCAATGAATAATAAATTTCCTACCACCGCAGTTAGAGTTGCCACTGATTCATTTTACATAAATAGCAAAATGGCTGATTTTAAGGCTACTGGCAACGAGAATTGGGGATCATGGAGAATTAAGAAAGAAATGATTCATGATTATATTCAATCAGCAGATGTTACGATTGAAAATAATTATTTAGAAAGCAATCAGTGTTCAGATTTTTCTAATGCGCCACCGATTTCTGATCCAATATGCCTGTATAAAACAGTTTATTTAAACGGCTGTGGTGGGTCAGGAAAAACAACCCGGGCAATTGAGTTATTTCGTGGGAAATCAAACATGATTGTACTAACACCGACTCACAGACTTGCAAGAGAAATGATACAGAGAGGGGTAAATGCCTGTACCTATCATAGTTTCTTTAGATGGAAGGGAGATAAATGGACTCCTGAGCGCATGGGAGAGAAATTTATTCCTGAAATCATGATTTGGGATGAAATAGACACAGTGTCAGAAGATGTATTAAAAATATTTCTTGAGTGGTTGTTATTAAAAAATACAAAAGTCGTCATGTGCGGTGATCACGGCCAACCACCACCATTTGTCGGTGCACCCCCACATGAATGGCTAAAGGGTTTTGTAGACTATTATGAAGAAATTGATACCGATCATAGATCACTTGATGAAAAATTAAAAGAATTTAAGAAACTAATTAGATTACAACCGGATAGAATCCAGTGTGAAATAGCCCGTGAAATAATTTCGGAAACTCCAATGAATGATTTCTGGGAAATGTGGAGACCAAACGATTTGATCATTGCAAGTAGAAAAATAGTCAGGGATACACTTCAGATGAAGTTATTTGAATTGCATAAACAAAAATTTGCAACACTTCCAGTGCCTCTTTGTTATAGGCCATCGGATACACGAAAACAGAACATGGAAGTTGATATTCCAGGACAGAGTGAAAAACAAATTCTGGTATTAAATGATATTGTGCTGGTTGATATCAATGTCGTTGAAGATGCATTGCGTGCTAATAAATCCCCATGGACGTTAGGTTATGCAGCAACAATACACTCTTCACAGGGATTGACTATATCAGATACAATTGTTTGGATGGTAGATAATCGCATAGAATGGTCGAATTTAGTCTATCTTTCAGTATCCAGAGTACGAAAAATAAATCAACTTCGAAGAATTGTTTTCGATGATGAAATCATTGGTGACGATAATGATATTGATGTTAAAATGATTGATAAAAAACTCTCCGGTTACAAACAACAGGACAAAAAAAAACAACGAGAATTTGATATTGATGCTGGATTAATAATCACTTTGAAGAAACAACAGAATAATCACTGCGCAAGTTGCAATTGTATAATGCGTTGGCAGTATTCGGATAAGGATCCTCGCCAATTCACCGTTGACAGAAAAAATAACAATCTCGGTCATGTCAGAAATAATGTGATGTTGACTTGTCTTGAGTGCAATAGACGCAAGGGTGCTAGTTAAGACCATGCGGTGGCAATTGAGTATCCTCGGGTATTATTTGTAATTGTTGTCTAGTAAAAACCCGCTGAGGGGCAGTTGAATCCAGTTTATAGACTGGAGGTCTACCCGAAGATCGTGTTATACTAGATATCTTGTGTGTAGTAACACTCCAAATAGGATCAGTAGCCCTTTTTATGCCACCCTCAAGCTCTCCTGGTTCATATAAATACCTCACAATGACATTACTACCAAGAATTGGTTCTTTGAAATCTTTTTGTGGTTTTTCAGGTATTGACTTCTTTTTAATCGCATTGATAGGTGTCATGTTGATTGTTCTAGTAATCTCGTTATTCAGTGCAGTAATCACAGCTGGTAACCTTTTAACCCATTCACGGGATCGCTTTTCTTGAATGAATTCTTTTGCGTATTGATATCCAAATAACCGCTCAGCAAGGGTTTTATTAAATCGTTCTACAATTGCCTGATCACGATGCAGTGCAGTATGCCCCCGTCTGATAGTGACATTGTGATCTTTCATCGTTGTTAAAACAGCACCCTGAAATTCCTTGCCAGGATCAATTTGTAATAGATTTGGCCAGTGCAGAGGACCTCGTCGATAAATCCTTTCAAATGCAGAAGCCACTTCAGTGGCCGATTTTGTTTTTAACGGTTCTGCTTCTTTGTATCGACTTGCAATATCAACTACGGTTAATGCGTACTTGTAACCGTGATCATGTGGCAGAAATAATAGATCAGCCTGATGAACTTCATTGGGTCCGGTTACATCAAAATGCGAGAAATTAATTTGTTTAGGCGGTGGTAAGTAAATTTGCCATAGTGCCTGTTTGGATAACCAATGAGCCGCAGTGGTTTTTTTCACTTTTGCAGCGCTAGCGAGTTTATGGATTGCTGATTTACCCCTCCAGTATCCTCTTGGGGAGTAATAAATAGATTCCATGTTGTTATTAATTACCAGCACCTAACATCAATTTACTTTTCATAGCCGATTTTATCAAAAATGAAGCCAATTTTTCTTTGAAGGATTTATCAGGAATAGCATTTAACGCATGAATTAATTTCACATCTGCTAGATGCCTGTGTTGCAGATTGCTGCTTTTATAAGCCACATCATGAAGGTGACAGGCCTTATCAATAGCGTTTATTGGTTCTTCACCGGGGTTGGGTTGGTTATGATTATTGAGTCTGATATCTAATCGTGTTCCCGGTCCACAGTAGCTATATCCTGGAAGGTGTTTTTCTCCAGGGTATTTTGCCCATGGGGTTCCAGGGAGTTTTGCTAATTTGGCAGCGATATCACCTCCTCGTTTTTTTAAAGGTTCCTTGGGTTTAGAAACAAATCTAAATTTCTTTGTACTACATTGTACGCATTTACCAGAAAGCGCTGATCGGTTATTTTTTGTTGTAATCGTCGTCAAGTCATCTGTGCCAGTACGCGCCTTACACTTCACACAATATAGATCCATAATTTATGTATAGAGATATGAATATAATTGATTTTTCAGCGACTAAAACAAGAGAACCAGTGAAGCATCATGCAGCGCTACCAAACTCTATCCGCGCAATTATAATCGGACCATCTGGATCCGGTAAAACGCAATTGTTGCTCAATTTAATAATGAGATGGATGAAGTGGGATAAGTTGTATTTAATTGCCCCTAGCGTAGATGATCAACGATGCTATGAAGTGCTAAAAGATTTTAATGAAAACGCTTCAGAGATTGCCGGCGAGGATATTATTGAATTTATAACCGATATTGACGAGGCACCATCAGTAGAAGACCTCGATGGAAGTATCAACAATTTAGTTGTATACGACGATGTAATGTTAGATAAACAAAAAAATCCTGCTAGAATATTTTCCCGAGGCAGGCACAAAAACACGGACGTGATCTATGTCACTCAACGCTACACTCAAATACCAAAAGTGATTCGCGATAATTGTAATGTGTTGTGTGTGTTTAATGGAGTTGATACACATACGCTACGAAATATTTGGCAGACATGGTGTTCCGATATGGACTTCAATCAATTTCGAAATTTCTTTAGCCGCGCTCAGTCTGCCCCACACGGATTTGTAACAATACATTTACATGACCCTCGAACACGATATCGTATCGGATTGGATCAAATATTCGGTTGAAAATCGAATGGAGGCTTAGTCATTTTTTTGATTTCATTGATTTCATTGATTTTTTCATAATTATTTCATTGATTTTTTTTGTGCCTAATCCATGAAAACTTGTTTCCGATTCACCACATCTTAGCCGTAGAAGCCTAATTTCATTGAAAACGTTGTCTGATTCGCCCCCTCTGCTGTTTTTAAAGACTCGGTTACAAGGAAGAGGCTGAACATTTCATCCTAAAAAAAAAGTGTTAACCCATAGCAGCAGAGAGGGTGAGTGACAACGACGTTGTAATCCCTTTCCCAAAAAAATGCAATAGTTGAAAAGTTTTTGATTTCATTGATTTCATTGATTTTTCATTATTATTTTTTGCCTGATTTCATTATTATTTTTTGCCTGATTTCATTGATTTTTGCCTGATTTTTTTGCCTGATTTCATTGTTTAAGCCTGATTTCATTGAAAACTTGTTTAAAAATGTTGTCCGGCTCACCCTCTCTGCTGCTGTCTTAGAGCACTGATTTTTTTATACATGCATATGTCTTAGAGCACTGATTTTTTTATACATGCATATGTCTTAGAGCACTGATTTTTTTATATACAAGCATATGTCATAGAGCACTGATTTTTTTATACATGCATATGTCTTAGAACACTGATTTTTTTATACATGTATATGTCTTAGAGCACTGATTTTTTTATACAAGCATATATCTTAGAGCACTGATTTTTTTATACATGCATAAATCTTACAGCACTGATTTTTTTACATGCATATGTCTTAGAGCACTGATTTTTTTATATACAAGCATATGTCTTAGAGCACTGATTTTTTTTTACATGCATATGTCTTAGAGCACTGATTTTTTTTTACATGTATATGTCTTAGAGCACTGATTTTTTTATACATGCATATGTCTTAGAGCACTGATTTTTTTTATATACAAGCATATGTCTTAGAGCACTGATTTTTTTATATACAAGCATATGTCTTAGAGCACTGATTTTTTTATATACAAGCATATGTCTTAGAGCACTGATTTTTTTATACATGCATATGTCTTAGAGCACTGATTTTTTTACATGCATATGTCTTAGAGCACTGATTTTTTTATATACAAGCATATGTCTTAGAGCACTGATTTTTTTATACAAGCATATGTCTTAGAGCACTGATTTTTTTATACATGCATATGTCTTAGAGCACTGATTTTTTTATACATGCATATGTCTTAGAGCACTGATTATTTTATACATGCATATGTCTTAGAGCACTGATTTTTTATATACAAGCATATGTCAGAGAGCACTGATTTTTTTATACATGCATATGTCTTAGAGCACTGATTTTTTTATACATGTATATGTCTTAGAGCACTGATTTTTTTATACAAGCATATATCTTAGAGCACTGATTTTTTTATACATGCATATATCTTAGAGCACTGATTTTTTTTACATGCATATGTCTTAGAGCACTGATTTTTTTTATATACAAGCATATGTCTTAGAGCACTGATTTTTTTTTACATGCATATGTCTTAGAGCACTGATTTTTTTTTACATGCATATGTCTTAGAGCACTGATTTTTTTATACATGCATATGTCTTAGAGCACTGATTTTTTTAATATACAAGCATATGTCTTAGAGCACTGATTTTTTTATATACAAGCATATGTCTTAGAGCACTGATTTTTTTAATATACAAGCATATGTCTTAGAGCACTGATTTTTTTATATACAAGCATATGTCTTAGAGCACTGATTTTTTTATATACAAGCATTATTTATAGTTATTACATTCGTATGGTCATTGATCTCATTATTTGGTCCATCCCATATAGTTAGTAGCTCCCTAAATAGGCTGTGTATACTTTTATAAGCTGGTTATATTTATAGAATAAATTTCATTATTAAACATTATTATGTACAGTATATCTCAGTATAAGACTGTTGTTTATAATGTAGATCATTTTAATGAACAGCATTGTAAAGATGGAGCACTGTACTTCATACTTGACCAAAATGTGATTCTTCATATTCTACTCATTACATTATCCCTAATACACAATTAACCTAACAATGCTTCTCAAATTCTACTCATTACATTATCTTTAATACACAATTAACCTAACAATGCTTCTCAAATTCTACTCATTACATTATCCCTAATACACAATTAACCTAACAATGCTTCTCAAATTCTACTCATTACATTATCCCTAATACACAATTAACCTAACAATGCTTCTCAAATTCTACTCATTACATTATCCCTAATACACAATTAACCTAACAATGCTTCTCAAATTCTACTCATTACATTATCCCTAATACACAATTAACCTAACAATGCTTCTCAAATTCTACTCATTACATTATCTTTAATACACAATTGACCTAATTGTGCTTCCCACAGCTGTATAATTGAACCAGTCCTACTGATTAAGCTAATGCTTCAGTGCAATTGAACTTCAACTCTAATAATTAGATAATTCATACTGCACTTTCTGTGCATTTTTACCTGTAATACTTAGCTTATCACTAGTGTACACCATCCTTACTTTGCATTTTCAGCTGTAATACTTAGCTTTGCACTAGTGTACACCATCCTTACTTTGCATTTTCAGCTGTAATACTTAGTTTATCACTAGTGTACACCATCCTTACTTTGCATTTTCAGCTGTAATACTTAGCTTATCACTAGTGTACACCATACTTACTGTGCTTCTACAATTCTACTGATTAGATTTATCCATTGTATTGCAAAACTGACCTAAGAGTGCTTCTCTAACTCTATTCATTAGATTATCCCTAATATGTTTACAGTTCATTTCAACTGTACTCATTAGAGAATTTTTACTGAATATTAGACATTACTGTGCTTCTCCAGCTCTACTTATCTGATTATCCCTATTGCACATTTTCAACTGTAATAATTAGATTATCTCTAGTGCACAAAAGATTTATCTGTTCTGCTGCAACTCTGATCATTAGATTATCCCTACCACACAAATGACTTACCTCCACAACTCTACTCATTAGATTATCAACTGAGAAATTGATCAATGTGTCTATCTGTGTAACTGTGGAATTGATCAGTGTGTCTATATGTGTAACTGTGAAATTGATCAGTGTGTCTATATGTGTAATTGTGAAAGTGATCAGTGTATCTATATGTGTAATTGTGAAAGTGATCAGTGTATCTATATGTGTAATTGTGAAAGTGATCAGTATATATATATGTGTAACTGTGAAATTGATCAGTGTATCTATATGTGTAACTGTGAAATTGATCAGTCTATCTATGGGTAACTGTGAAATTGATCAGTTGATCAGTCTATCTATGTGTAACTGTGAAACTGATCAGTCTATCTATGTGTAACTGTGAAATTGATCAGTCTATCTATGTGTAACTGTGAAATTGATCAGTCTATCTATGTGTAACTGTGAAATTGATCAGTCTGTCTATGTGTAACTGTGAAATTGATCAATGTATCAATATGTGTAACTGTGAAATTGATCAGTGTGTAATGTAGATCCATAACTCTTTCCTAGTACCGGGCCCCGAGTGGCAGAGTAGCCTAAAGCACTCACCTTTATGAATAACTGCCATCTCACCTCTGTCTGTTTAGGTTTGAGACATGGGTTTGGCCAATGTGGGTATGTGAAAAAGCTTGCCAGTAGGTTCTCGTGGGTCAGTGGTAGTTTCTGGGGTTTTCCTGGGTTCTTCCTCCACCATTTATACTGGCTGCTATATTAAACCTATCTTGTGCTGAAAAATGGCATTAAACTCTAAAACAACAGCAAACCCTGGATTCCATTTGTCTGTTCTGTGTGAATCTTCATTGCTAGAAAGGTCATATTTTAATTATTCTATATAGACTCGCGTTTTTACCCTGCACTCCACCTGTAACACCTCATCACATTTAATGTGATATTTTGCAGGAGAATGAGGTTAAAAATCCAGAAAGGGGGATGGGTTTGGATAGACCACATGTATGTGTGTTGGGGGGGGGGGGAGGGGAGGGGACACAAATATTTGGTAACTTGTGTTTAAAAAGTATATATCAATAATAATGGTATTAATAATAGCTATAATATAACAGTAATAATAATAATTATGTAATAATGTAGTAGTACAACCAGACTTAGAAGAAAGATATTCTGTGAGATTTCATATTATTTAATACAAGATATGTCAATGAGAGGTCAGCTTTGTTAAATAATGTGATGACCTTTATTGAAAGATCACTTGTTTTGAAAGACCACTCTTTGTGTTGAGAAACCATATATCTCAAGAATGGGGTAGGATAAGTCTTGTCAGTGAGGTCTTTATCATATATACATGTAGCAAGATACATATATGTGAAACATACAATGAATAAATTGTATATTATTATTATTATTATTATTATCATTATTATTATTATTATTATTATTATTATTATTATTATTATTATTATTATTATTGTTTAGAGTCACCTAAAACTACACACAGATGTGAGGACTATCAGCTGCTGGGGGCTACTATTGCAGTGAACCACAAGTATCAAGATTTGAAGAACAAAACGGAGGTACACAGGGTATCGGTGTGTATCATTAAATCATTATATCATCTTGTAATTATTGGTAATTAATGTGTTAATTACACTGTATATTGTGTTAGATATTTTTCCTTTTAATGTGTTATATCATCATCAATCTTCTTCACATTTCTGTGTTCTTGATGTAAAAGTTACTTGGATTTTGCTGACTTGGTTTTGTCTGATTGTGGACTTTAATATTTTACCTTGTAACTACAATATACTATCAATAGTCACAAGATGTTAGTGTATACTATCAATAGTCACAAGATGTTAGTGTATGATACCAATACATGTAGTCACAAGATGTTAGTGTATACTATTGAGTCAAAATATATTAGTATATACTATTAACAGTTACAAGATGTTAGTGCATACTATTGAGTCACAAATGTATTAGTGTATACTATTAACAGTCATAACATGTTAGAACACAATATTGATAGTCACAAGATGTTAATGTATGATGTTAATAGTCACAATGTATATACTATCAATAGTCACAAGATGTTAATGTATACCATCAATAGTCACAAAATTGTTGCACAGTAGTTGTATAATAACTTAACTTGACAGTTAAATTAGAAATATTATGAATCTAATTTGTGCTAAATAGCAACATACAAAATACAGAATCTTGGACCCTTCACTTCAGGTTTGTGCTCCTGGTTGGAAATACAACATGGAAAAAAATTTTCCAGTGGGAAAGTGCTATCATTTCAAAGAAACATGGCAGCAAGAACAGTGTGATAATGATCGTGAGTAAGTATGAAAATTGGATTATGTTTTGTTGTTTTGCCTTAATTTGAGTTGTCTCCCATTGAAAATAATCTCTCAAGATAGGCCTCATCCTCGCCATCACCATTGGTCACCTTGTCAGACACTAACTTGGTGTAATTATTATTTTGTCTCCTTGATGAGAGGCTACCTCTTTTATAAGGTCACCTTTTAACCCAAACTTTGTGGCCAAATAAAAAGGGCAAGATATATATATATATATATATATATATATATATATATATATATATATATATATATATATATATATATATATATATATATATATATATATATATATATACTACTTTCCAAATGCAAATATGATGATGTCATGGTTAAAATATTTGAACATCTGATTTGTATACCATTCATTATAGCACAACTGTAGGTTTCATGTATTAGCCTGGGGACCTGAAAATAGAAATACATACTTTTCTGTCTATAATGTCATTCATCAGGAAATAGAAAGGCATACTTTTTTGTCTTTAATGACATTCATCAGAAAATGCAAAGACATACTTTTCTATCTACAGGGTGTTACGAAATGCCTGATATGGCTCATTTAGACTTCCATATTTTTCATATAATCAAGGTGTCTTGTTTCACACGCCATAATAATTTTGTGAATATAATTTTTCATTGTATTGCGTGACGCTTTTATTGCTCATGCAGCACATGCGAGTTAATGTATTATTGCGCACTATAGTATATATATTGGGTAGAGATATTGAAGGGCACAGCAACTATAGAGGGAAGCTTTAAACATAATCAGCTGTCGGGGCAGGTGCCATTTTAATTTAGTTAGAGCCAAAGAGTTGGCTCACTGGTTATGTGCAGAAGGATGGGCTTGTGAATACTACGACGTCTGGTGTACCATTACTAGCATAACCCACCAGTTCAGTGCCAACGTACGGGTACAAGTTCGGACAGGAAAGTGACCATGCCAGAGAGCAGGCCATGTCAACATGCATTTTCCAATCAAAGTAGTGTTTTGACTACATGTAAAACACAATTAAAAGTAATGTGTTAACTACATGTAAAGTCTAATAACAGTTGTAAAGTACAATAACAGTAGTGTTCTGACTACATGTAAAGTACAATAACAAGTAATGTGTTGACTACATGTAATGCACAATAACAAGTAGTGTTTTGACTACGTGTAAAGTATAATAACAGTAGCGTTTTGACTACAAGTAAAGTACAATAACAAGTAGTGTTCTGACTACAAGTAAAGCACAATAACAAGTAGTGTTTTGAATACATGTAAAGTATAATAACAAGTAGTGTTTTGACTACATGTAAAGTATAATAACAGTAGTGTTTTGACTACATGTAAAGTACAATAACAAGTAATGTTTTGACTACAAGTAAAGTATAATAACAAGTAGTGTTTTGACTACAAGTAAAGTATAATAACAAGTAGTGTTTTGACTACATGTAAAGCACAATAACAGTAGTGTTCTGACTACAAGTAAAGTATAATAACAAGTAGTGTTTTGACTACAAGTAAAGTATAATAACAAGTAGTGTTTTGACTACAAGTAAAGTATAATAACATGTAGTGTTTTGACTACAATTAAAGTTTAGTAACAAGTAGTGTTTTGACTACATGTAAAGCACAATAACAAGTAGTGTTTTGACTACATGTAAAGTACAATAACAGTAGTGTTTTGACTACATGTAAAGTACAATAACAAGTAGTGTTTTGACTGCATGTAAAGTATAATAACAGTAGTGTATTGACTACAAGTAAAGTATAATAACATTAGTGTTTTGACTACAAATAAAGTTTAATAACAAGTAGTGTTTGACTACATGTAAAGCACAATAACAAGTAGTGTTTTGACTACATGTAAAGTATAATAACAGTAGTGTTCTGACTACATGTAAAGTACAATAACAAGTAGTGTTTTGACTATATGTAAAGTATAATATCAGTAGTGTTTTGACTACAAGTAAAGTATAATAACAAGTAGTGTTTTGACTACAAGTAAAGTATAATAACAAGTAGTATTTTGACTACAAGTAAAGTTTAATAACAAGTAGTGTTTTGACTACAAGTAAAGTATAATAACAAGTATTGTTTTGACTACATGGAAAGCACAATAACAAGTAGTGTTTTCACTACATGTAAAGTATAATAACAAGTAGTGTTTTGACTACATGCAAAGCACAATAACAGTAGTGTTTTAACTATATGTAAAGTACAATGACAAGTAGTGTTTTGACTACTTGTAAAGTACAATAACAAGTAGTGTTTTGACTACATGTAAAGTATAATAACAAGTAGTGTTTTGACTACATGTAAAGCACAATAACAAGTAGTGTTTTGACTACAAGTAAAGCACAATATCAAGTAGTGTTTTGACTACATGTTAGGCACAATAACAGTAGTGTTCTGACTACATGTAAAGCACAATAACTAGTGTTTTGACTACATGTAAAGTATAATAAGAAGTAGTGTTTTGACTACATGTAAAGCACAATAACAGTAGTGTTTTGATTACATGTAAAGCACAGTAACAGTAGTGTTTTGACTACTAGTAATGTATAATAACAAGTAGTGTTTTGACTTCAAGTAAAGTATAATAACAGTAATGTTCTGACTACATGTAAAGTACAATAACAAGTAGTGTTTTGACTATATGTAAAGTATAATAACAGTAGTGTTTTGACTACAAGTAAAGTATAATAACAAGCAATGTTTTGACTACAAGTAAAGTATAATGACAAGTAGTGTTTTGACTACAAGTAAAGTATAATAACATGTAGTGTTTTGACTACAAGTAAAGTTTAGTAACAAGTAGTGTTTTGACTACATGTAAAGCACAATAACAAGTAGTGTTTTGACTACATGTAAAGTACAATAACAGTAGTGTTTTGACTACATGTAAAGTACAATAACAAGTAGTGTTTTGACTGCATGTAAAGTATAATAACAGTAGTGTATTGACTACAAGTAAAGTATAATAACATTAGTGTTTTGACTACAAATAAAGTTTAATAACAAGTAGTGTTTGACTACATGTAAAGCACAATAACAAGTAGTGTTTTGACTACATGTAAAGTATAATAACAGTAGTGTTCTGACTACATGTAAAGTACAATAACAAGTAGTGTTTTGACTATATGTAAAGTATAATAACAGTAGTGTTTTGACTACAAGTAAAGTATAATAACAAGTAGTGTTTTGACTACAAGTAAAGTATAATAACAAGTAGTATTTTGACTACAAGTAAAGTTTAATAACAAGTAGTGTTTTGACTACAAGTAAAGTATAATAACAAGTATTGTTTTGACTACATGTAAAGCACAATAACAAGTAGTGTTTTCACTACATGTAAAGTATAATAACAAGTAGTGTTTTGACTACATGCAAAGCACAATAACAGTAGTGTTTTGACTATATGTAAGGTACAATGACAAGTAGTGTTTTGACTACTTGTAAAGTACAATAACAAGTAGTGTTTTGACTACATGTAAAGTATAATAACAAGTAGTGTTTTGACTACATGTAAAGCACAATAACAAGTAGTGTTTTGACTACAAGTAAAGCACAATATCAAGTAGTGTTTTGACTACATGTTAGGCACAATAACAGTAGTGTTCTGACTACATGTAAAGCACAATAACTAGTGTTTTGACTACATGTAAAGTATAATAACAAGTAGTGTGTTGACTACATGTAAAGCACAATAACAAGTAGTGTTCTGACTACATGTAAAGTACAATTACAAGTAGTGTTTTGACTACATGTAAAGCACAATAACAAGTAGTGCTTTGACTACATGTAAAGCACAATAACAAGTAGTGTGTTGACTACATGTAAAGCACAATAACTAGTGTTTTGACTACATGTAAAGTATAATAACAAGTAGTGTTTTGACTACATGTAAAGCACAATAACAATAGTGTTTTAATTACATGTAAAGCACAGTAACAGTAGTGTTTTGACTACATGTAAAGTACAATAACAAGTAGTGTTTTGACTACTTGTAAAGTATAATAACAAGTAGTGTTTTGACTACATGTAAAATATAATAACAGGTAGTGTTCTGACTACATGTAAATTACAATAACAAGTATTGGTTTGACTACAGATAAAGCACAATAACAAGTAGTGTTTTGACTACATGTAAAGCACAATAACAAGTAGTGTTTTGACTACATGTAAAGTACAAAAACTAGTGTTTTGGCTACATGTAAAGTACAATAACAAGTAGTGTTTTGACTACATGTAAAGCACAATAACAGTAGTGTTTTGATTACATGTAAAGCACAGTAACAGTAGTGTTTTGACTACAAGTAAAGTATAATAACAAGTAGTGTTTTGACTACAAGTAAAGTATAATAACAGTAATGTTCTGACTACATGTAAAGTACAATAACAAGTAGTCTTTTGACTATATGTAAAGTATAGTAACAGTAGTGTTTTGACTACAAGTAAAGTATAATAACAAGTAGTGTTTTGACTACAAGTAAAGGATAATAACAAGTAGTGTTTTGACTACAAGTAAAGTATAATAACATGTAGTGTTTTGACTACAAGTAAAGTTTAGTAACAAGTAGTGTTTTGACTACATGTAAAGCACAATAACAAGTAGTGTTTTGACTACATGTAAAGTACAATAACAGTAGTGTTTTGACTACATGTAAAGTACAATAACAAGTAGTGTTTTGACTGCATGTAAAGTATAATAACAGTAGTGTATTGACTACAAGTAAAGTATAATAACAGTAGTGTTTTGACTACAAATAAAGTTTGATAACAAGTAGTGTTTGACTACATGTAAAGCACAATAACAAGTATTGTTTTGACTACATGTAAAGTATAATAACAGTAGTGTTCTGACTACATGTAAAGTACAACAACAAGTAGTGTTTTGACTATATGTAAAGTATAATAACAGTAGTGTTTTGACTACAAGTAAAGTGTAATAGCAAGTAGTGTTTTGACTACAAGTAAAGTACAATAACAAGTAGTGTTTTGACTGCATGTAAAGTATAATAACAGTAGTGTATTGACTACAAGTAAAGTATAATAACAGTAGTGTTTTGACTACAAATAAAGTTTGATAACAAGTAGTGTTTGACTACATATAAAGCACAATAACAAGTATTGTTTTGACTACATGTAAAGTATAATAACAGTAGTGTTCTGACTACATGTAAAGTACAATAACAAGTAGTGTTTTGACTATATGTAAAGTATAATAACAGTAGTGTTTTGACTACAAGTAAAGTGTAATAGCAAGTAGTGTTTTGACTACAAGTAAAGTATAATAACAAGTAGTGTTTTGACTACATGTAAAGTATAATAACATGTATTGTTTTGACTACAAGTAAAGTTTAATAACAAGTAGTGATTTGACTACATGTAAAGCACAATAACAAGTAGTGTTTTGACTACATGTAAGGTACAATAACAGTAGTGTTTTGACTACATATAAAGTACAATAACAAGTAGTGTTTTGACTACAAGTAAAGTACAATAACAAGTAGTGTTTTGACTACATGTGAACCACAATAAGAAGTAGTGTTTTGGCTACATGTAAAGTATAATAGCAAGTAGTGTTTTGACTACATGCAAAGCACAAAGCCAGTAGTGTTCTGACTACAGGTAAAGTACAATAACAGTAGTGTTTTGACTACATGTAAAGCACAATAACAAGTAGTGTTTTGACTACATGTAAAGCACAATAACAAGTAGTGTTTTGACTATATGTAAAGCACAATAACAAGTAGTGCTTTGACTACATGTAAGGCACAATAACAATTGGTGTTTTCACTACATGTAAAGCACAATAACAAGTATTGTTTTGACTACATGTAAAGCACAATAACTAGTGTTTTGACTACATGTAAAGTATAATAACAAGTAGTGTTTTGACTACATGTAAAGTACAATATCAAGTAGTGTTTTGACTACATGTAAAGTATAATAACAAGTAGTGTTTTGACTACATGTAAAGCACAATAACAAATAGTGTTTTGACTACATGTAAAGTACAATAACAAGTAGTGTTTTGACTACATGTAAAGCACAATAACCAGTAGTGTTTTGACTACATGTAAAGCAGAATAACAAGTAGTGTTTAGACTACATGTAAAGCACAATAACTAGTGTTTTGACTACATGTAAAGTATAATAACAAGTAGTGTTTTGACTACATGTAAAGCACAATAACAGTAGTGTTCTGACTACATGTAAAGTATAATAACAGTAGTGTTTTGACTACATGTAAAGTATAATAACAGTAGTGTTTTGATTACATGTAAAGCACAGTAACAGTAGTGTTTTGACTACATGTAAAGTACAATAACAGGTAGTGTTTTGACTACATGTAAAGCACAATAACAAGTAGTGTTTTGACTACATGTAAAGTATAATAACAAGTAGTGTTTTGACTACATGTAAAGTATAATAACAGTAGTGTTTTGACTACATGTAAAGCACAATTACAGTAGTGTTTTGACTACATATAAAGTACAATAACAAGTAGTGTTTTGACTACATGTAAAGTACAATAACAAATAGTGTTTTGACTACATGTAAAGTACAATAACAAGTAGTGTTTTGACTACATGTAAAGCACAATAACAAGTAGTGTTTTGACTACATGTGAAGTATAATAACAGTAGTGTTTTGACTACAAGTAAAGTATAATAACAGTAGTTTTTTGACTACATGTAAAGTATAATAACAGTAGTGTTCTGACTACAAGTAAAGTATAATAACAAGTAGTGTTTTGACTACAAGTAAAGTACAATAACAAGTAATGTTCTGACTACAAGTAAATTATGACACTAGTTTCTGACTACATAAAAGTTTGCAACAAGTACTTTTTTATATGTTAGTTTGCGAGAGATATTTGCATACATGAAGTTTATATGGAGTTGCTAGAATTTTTTGACTACATGAGTTTGACGTAGTAGTCAAATTATATTTCATATGGTTATTATATTCATATTATATGCCTTTCTGTGTGTTATTTTCATATCAGTAGTGTGAGTGGTTAATACATTGTCATTGTCACAGAGAACATGTTTATTATTTCTTAAAACCCTGCCCAGTCTCAAAGGGTCAGCTCGATTATGTTACACAGGGGCATTTATCAGAAAATGGAAAGACAAACTTTTTCTGTCTATTATGACAATCATCAGAATATGGAAAGACATACTTTTCTGACTATAATGACATTTATCAGGAAATGGAAAGACATACTTTTCTGTCTATAATTGCATTCATAAGAAAATAGAAAGACATACTTTTCTGACTATAATTACATTCATCAGAAAATAGAAAGACTTACTTTTCTGCTATGATGGCATTCATCAGAAAAAAAGAAAGACATACTTTTCTGTCTATAATTGCATTCATCAGAAAATAGAAAGACATACTTTTCTGACTATAATGGCATTCATCAGAAAATAGAAAGACATACTTTTCTATCTATAATTGCATTCATCAGAAAATAGAAAGACATACTTTTGTGTCTATAATTGCATTCGTCAGAAAATGGAAAGACATACTTTTCTGACTATAATGAAATTCATCAGAAAATAGAAAGACACACTTTTCTGACTATCATGACATTCATCAAGAAATGGGAAGATATATTTTTCTGTCTATACATGTAATTGCATTCATCAGAAAATGGAAAGACATACTTTTCTGTCTATTATGACAATCATCAGGAAATAGAAAGACATACTTTTTTGACAATAATGGCATTCATCAGAAAATAGAAAGACATACTTTTCTGACTATAATGACATTCATCAGAAAATAGAAAGACACACTTTTCTGACTATCATGGCATTCATTAGAAAAGGGAAAGACATACTTTTCTGTCTATTATGACAATCATCAGGAAATAGAAAGACATACTTTTCTGACTCTAATGACATTCATCAAGAAATGGGAAGACATACTTTTCTGTCTATACTTGTAATTGCATTCATCAAAAAATAGAAAGTCATACTTTTCTGTCTATAACGGCATTCATCAGAAAATAGAAAGACATAATTTTCTGACTATAATGACATTCATCAAGAAATGGGAAGACATACTTTTCTGTCTATACTTGTAATTGCATTCATCAGAAAATAGAAAGACATACTTTTCTGTCTATAACGGCATTCATTAGAAAATGGAAAGACATACTTTTCTGTCTATTATGACAATCATCAGGAAATAGAAAGACATACTTTTCTGTCTATAATAGCATTCATTACAAAAATGGAAAGACATACTTTTCTGTCTATTATGACAATCATCAGAAAATAGAAAGACATACTTTTCTGACTATAATGGCATTCATCAGAAAATAGAAAGACATACTTTTCTGACTATAATGGTATTCATCAGAAAATAAAAAGACATACTTTTCTGAATATCATGGCATTCATCAAGAAATAGAAAGACATACTTTTCTGTCTATAATGGTATTCATCAGAAAATGGAAAGACATACTTTTCTGACTATAATGACAATCATCAGGAAATAGAAAGGCATACTTTTCTGTTGATAATAGCATTTATCAGAAAATGGAAAAACCTATATTTCTGACTATGATGGCATTCATCAGGAAATAGAAAGACATATTTTTCTGTGTATTATGACAATCATCAGGAAATAGAAAGGCATACTTTTCTGTTGATAATAGCATTTATCAGAAAATGGAAAAACCTATGTTTCTGACTATGATGGCATTCATCAGGAAATAGAAAGACATATTTTTCTGACTATAATGGCATTCATCTGGAAAATGAAAGACATACTTTTCTGATTATAATTGCATTCATCAAGAAATAGAAAGACATGTTTCTGACTATAATAGCATTTCATAAGAAAATGGAAAGACATACTTTTCTGACTATAATGGCATTCATCAGAAAATAGAAAGACAAACTTTTTTGTTTATTATGACAGTCATTAGAAAATGGAAAGGCATACTGTTCTGTCTATAATGGCATTCATCAGAAAATGGAAAGACATATTTTTCTGACTATGACGGTTGCATTTTGGTGTCTGTGGGAAACTTGTTTTGTATTACATTTTTGCAAATCAAATATGGTATAGCATTGGTATGTTATAGAACAGTACAGTGTTGGTATGTTATAGGATAATGCAATGCTGCTATATTATTCTAAGGTACAGTGTTGGTATAGTATAGTATAGTGTTGTTATATTATATTATAGTACAGCTGGTATATTATATATTACAGTGCAGTGTTGTATGTTATAGTATAGTACAGTGTCGGCATATTATATTAAAGTACAATGTTGGTAGGTTATAGTCTAGTACAGCTGGTATAATATATTACAGTAAAGTACTGATATGTTATAATGCAGTACAGTGTTGGTATATTATATTAAAGTACAGTGTTGTTATTTTAAGGTAAAATACAGTACTGGTATGTTATAGTGTAGTACAGTGTTGGTATATTATATTAAAAATACAGTGTTGGTATGTTATTGTATAGTACAGCTGGTATATTATATTAAAGTACAGTGTTGGTATGCTATAGTGCAGTACAGTGTTGGTATATTATACTAAGGGGCAGTGTTGTTATCTTAAGATAAAGTACAGTGTTGGTATATTATAGTACATTAGAGTGTTGGTGTGCTATCCTACAGTACAGTGTTGGTATATTATATTAAAGTATAGTGTTGGTATGCTATAGTATTGTACAGTACATTGATGGTATGTTAATGTACAGTACAGCTGGTATATTATATTAAAGAACAGTGTTGGTATGTTATAGTGCAGTACAGTGTTGACATATTATGTTAAAGTACAGTGTGTACAGTGTAGGTATATTATATTAAAGTACGGTGTTGGTATCTTATAGTATGGTACAGTGTTGCTATATTATATTAAAGTACAATGTTGATATGTTATTGTACAATATAGTGTTGTCATTATGATAAGTGATAAGTTCTGTGTGATAAGTTTTTGCAAATCAAATATTGTACAGCATTGATATGTATGGTACAGTGGTGGTATATTATAGCACACACTATAATGTTGGTTTGTAATAGTACAGTATTGGTATAGTATAACAAAGTAGTGTTGGTATGTTATAGTACAGTACAGTATTAATATGTTACAGAACATTACACTGGCAAGATGATAATTTATGCAGAACCCTGACAATATATTGAAAAAGTAAAGACAGTCACAATTGTTTTCAAAGTTGTTGATAACATTCTGCTGCATGTATTATTTTACATGGTCAAAATATTCTAAAGATTCATTAATATAATATTTTTGCTATTTTTTTTATTAAAGCTGTTTAAAAAATAATTAATTGATATATAAATAAATGAGAACACAACAATATGCTTTCTCTGTACAGATATTGTATTCCATTCTGGAAAATAATTGATATATAAATAAATAAGAACACAGCAATATGCTTTCTCTGTACAGATATTGTATTCCATTCTGGAAAATAATTGATATATAAATAAATGAGAACACAGCAATATGCTTTCTCTGTGCAGATATTGTATTCCATTCTGGAAGTTTGCCAGTGAATCTATGGGTGGCTTCTCCATGAAGTACTCCCAGGTAAGTACAAAGAACAGGCTTGGAAGCTTTAAAACTTTTCATTGTCGAAATGTGCAATGAAGTACTCCCAGGTAAGTACAAAGAACAGGCTTGGAAGTTGTAAAACATTTCAATGTCAAAATCTGCCTCAGAGGCTTTTTTTGGAAATTGCATTGTAACAATATTTTAAAAAAATTAAAATTAAAAAAAACTATCTCTTAATAATTTAGTCAACAGAACTGGAAATGTAATTGCAATTGTTTCACCATTCATAATTTGATGCTTTTATTTCTTTATATTTATAATATTTTTGTAACTGATAATAGTTTCAGAGATATGATTCCAAAAACATGTGCTTGTATTTAGTTTTGGAAATCTTGAGTTATAAAATTCATTTAGTAAGAAATATATCCAACTGAGTAAATAACAACCATTTAATATATAATTTATCCAACTGAGTATTAATAAACCATTTATATGAATGTATCCAACTGAGTATTAAGGAACAATTTAGCATAAAATGTAACCAACTGCTTTTTAATGAACCATTGAATATATAATGTATCCAATAGAGTGTTAATTAACCATTTAATATGAAATGTATCCAATAGAGTGTTAATTAACAATTTAGTATGAAATGTATCTGAGTTTTAATGAACTATTTAATATGAAATGTATGAAACTGAGGATTAATGAACTATTTAACATGAAATGTATCCAAATGAGTATAATTGAAATGTATCTGAGTATGCCTTTAACTCAATATTGTGTCTCTGAATTAAAAAAAAGAACTTAAAACTAATTAAATTGGATACAATTGTTTTAAATATTACAATTAAGTATTTATGAACCATTTAGTATGAAATGTGTCTAAATGAATATTAAACTGAATAATTTAGTTTGGAATGTATCCAAGTGAGTATTAATAGGAATGATTTAGCATGGAATGTTTCCAACTGAGTATTGATAAACCATTTAGCATGAAATGTATCCAACTGAGTATTAATGAACAATTTAGTATGGAATGTATCCAACTGCATATTAATATGAATGGTTTAGTATAGAATGTATCCAACTGAGTATTAATTAAATGTATCTGATAATGCATTAACTCATAACTTCGCCTCTCTAAATTGTTTATTTTAGAAACTTCAAGCTCAGTAAATTCATTTGGATCAGTCCTTACACGTATTACAACTCTGTAATAACTCAGACAACATAAGCACTTAACTTTAGTTTTAAAAACTGCTGAACAGACCACTTTTTACAGAAAACAACTTGGCCTTAAATACCTTTTGAGTATTGGATAAATGACATTTTAACTTGAAACACAATTTTAGTATTGGACATTAGAGAGAAAACACCTGGACATAAAACCCTTTGAAGTATTAAACAAATGACATAAATTAAACACCCTGACATAAAGACCCCTTTGGTTTCAGTCAAATGACAGAAAGTATTGGAACCCTGGGTTGCTGAGTGGTAAAAGGTTCTTGTCTTTACATATCACTTACATCTCGCCACTTATGTATGTGTTAGAGTCTCAAGCCAATGTGGGTATGTGAGAAAGCTTGCCAGTAACTTCTCATGGGTTGAAGGTTCTTTTGGGGTTTACCTGGGTTCTACTTCCACCAGATATACTGACGGTCATGTATAGACTGTCATGTGATTAAAAATGACATTAAATGCACTACAACAACAAGAGAAAACATTAACATAAGATACCTTTTTTTTATAATATAAAATAAAATAATAATATAAAATAAAATAATAATATAAAATAATAATAATAATATAAAATAATAAAATAATAATATAAAATAAAATTGTTATGCCATCAAATATAGATCAGGATCCTTATGAATTAGACAAATCTTGAAACATTTGCTTTCATAACATTTGCAATAAAAAGCATGAGAAGAAATGTATATATAAAAAGCACCAAGATTTTTTTTCTCCAATGTCTTTTGCAAGTAAATTTGTATGTATTCATGTGATATTAGTACAAGAATCAGTTTAACTTCAGATTACATTTCTGAGCACCTGTTGTTTTAAAGTGATGAATTATAGTTGATGTGTTCAAGTATAGTTTATGCAGTACCAAGCACTGGGTATCAGTAATTTAGTGATGGAATGTCACGTCATATCAGCATGGTTGTGCCCTGTAAAAGCAATAATAGAAAGGTCTTATAGTGACCTCACTTATAATGAGAAACATTTTTTTGGCTTCAGTGATCAGTAGATTTTTATGAAAGATTAACATAAAGTGTTAAATTTGGCTATGTGAGTGACACCTATCCTGGTTTAGTCTCTTTAAAATATCCTTGATCTGGTATTGTGTGCTAATTATGTGTTTTGGAGTATCAGTCATACTCTTGAAATCAGTTAATAGATGAAAATATGTCTGGAAAGACATTAGCAATGTATAATTGTTCCAATGACAATGCACCAGTGTTAATACTGAGAATTCTTACAGTAAATGTATGATAATTTCAACATTGCACCACCATTATCATCCAGGATTATAACTGTACAGACGATTTCAGTACTGCACCCTTCATACCACCCTGGATTCTAACAGTAAAGACATGATAATTTCAGTACTGCTCCAATATTATCACCCAGGATTATAACTGTACAGATGATTTATGTACTGCACCACTCTTACCACCCAGGATTATAACAGTAAAGACATGATAATTTCAGTACTGCTCCAATATTACCACCCAGGATTCTAATTGTAAAGACATTATAATATTCTAACTATAAAGACATGATAATTTCTGCACTGCATCCATGTTACCATGTAGGACTCTAACAGTAAAGATATCAATATTTCAGCACTTCACCATTGTTACCACCATGGATTCAAACAGTTAAGTCACATGATAGTTACAGTACTGCACCAGTATCACCACTCAGGATTCTAACAGTCATTGAAAGATGTCACATGCAGTGGTTAAACCATTATTATTGCCCTTCATTATTATCAGGCTTGATTCACAGTTCAAATATTAATTGCAGTAGTTGGCCATACATTATTCAATCTAATTTATATAGGATGCCCCCAACATCATCCCCAGCACAACAGGACATTGATTGGGGATCAAGTTTTTAAGATCACATAAATGTTTAAAGACCAGTACATGTCACTATTCCTTTATATACAGAATGAAAAATTACAAATATACAGGGGCTTGTTAGTATTATAAGGTATTTTAAATTGTAATAGTGATGGTGCCAATATGCCTTTCTTTGTAACTACTTCTTTACAGTAAGGAAGCCAGATAATAGTTTATTTTTAATTTTGTGAGGTTTTTTTCAGAATGGAATGAACAGCCTCATTGCAGGTCCTGGAGTGGAAGAAGGACGAGGTAAAACCTTTAATCTAGCTTTTAATTTTTTCATCATATACTATTGAATTTTGATCCTAAAAGTTTAGTTTTCTTGGTTAAATGCTATTGACTTTTTTAATGCCAAGTTTCTCTTTTCTAGATCAAATATTATATTGTGATATTTATTTTATTAGACTATTCTTTGATTGCTAATCTGTTCACTGGTAGAATGAAAATGATTACCTAGTTGATCAGTTATTTGTTATATCTAATTGGACAAATAAAATTGTTAATTCAACATTACTATCTGTAATCAATTAGCCAACCATTTTGTTTAACATGTTCAGTCAGCTAGTGAGTTTGTTATAACTGAGGAAGGTCATGTGATACAACCACCAGACAATTAAGTTAACAAGAAAATTGCTGCTCTAATGTTTTGACTGGTACAGTGTTATATTATCTAGGGGAACCAATATTTCTTCATGTAGAAATAGTTATCTGCAGGTACATAACAGGCTTCTCTAGCTGTCATTTTTGGAGTCCTTGTGATGGGAAGGTAGGTTGGTAGGGCAGCTAGGCAAGCAGATATATAGATTGATATATAGATATATGGATGGATAGATGCATTATGAAGGCTGTTTGTGTGTATATTTTTACATGTATACATGTATGTACATTTACAAAAAAACTTGCAAGTATTTTAAATGTTATGCATTACTTTTGGCATTTGTTATTTGTACATCTCAGTCATGTGAATCCCTTTATCAGACTTTGTTTAAAATACTAATCCTGTAATTCTTGTTGCCTACAAATGATTGTAAATGATTAATTGCATGTTTCTGACTGCCTACAAGGTAGTGTGTGTATATGAATATTTTCAGATTTCTGATTGCCGACAAGGTAGTGTGTGTATATGATTATTTTCATATCTCTTATTGCCTAAGGGTAGTGTGTGTATCTGATTATTTTCATATCTCTTATTGCCTAAAGGGTAGTGTGTGTATCTGATTATTTTCATATCTCTTATTGCCTAAAGGGTAGTGTGTGTATCTGATTATTTTCAGATTTCTGATTGTCTACAAGGTAGTGTGTGTATCTGATTATTTTCATATCTCTTGTTGCCTAATGGGTAGTGTGTGTATCTGATTATTTTCATATCTCTTATTGCCTACAAGGTAGTGTGTGTATCTGATTATTTTCATATCTCTTATTGCCTAAAGGGTAGTGTGTGTATATGATTATTTTCATATCTCTTATTGCCTAAAGGGTAGTGTGTGTATCTGATTATTTTCATATCTCTGATTGTCTACAAGGTAGTGTGTGTATCTGATTATTTTCATATCTCTTGTTGCTATTATGTCATATCTCTGATTGCTATTATGCAGGTATGTTTACATTATAAATATTTTATCATATCACAAAGGAAGCAACTCTGTAATTCAGAATATGATTCATAACCCATTTCTCTTTTAAGGTGCTGTGAAATTATATCCACAAAGAGAAAAAGAACATATTTTTGATGAAAATAAGGTGGGGCAGTCGGTGCAGTATTTTGGTAAGGCTTTCTCTTAACTGTACGTTCGATTTACCATACTTTAACAGAACAGAATGTTCAGGGCTTTAAAAATCCTTTGAGCAGTTTATCCTTATATGAGTTGGGTGGGTAAGGATGAAAACATTTCCCCGTACTAACAACAAACAATTATGAAATATTATATTCCAATTAAAGTCCCTAAATGTGTAGTATGAAGCAACTAGAACCTGTTTAAAGTCCCATGTCCGAAGCAATTGCAATTTACACAGGTTTCAAATCCTGAGGTAATGTAAACATAATCATTGTGAATATGTCTATTTTCATCGGTCTAAATTTTCATCTTTTATTCATAAAACAACATTTTCATCAGCTCTTAAATTTATGAATTGGGATAGAAGATTTATTGTATTCAAACAATACTTATCATTTGTTTGGTTTTTAATTTTGTAACAGCAGTAACAATGAGATCCAAGAAAACTGTTAAATTAAAAGTAAAAATAGTGAATCTATAGTATTTTAGTATCTGTCATATATTGTCTATCATGTATTGTCATGCATTGTCTGTTTTCTGTCATGCTTTGTGTATCATCTGTTCTGCATCCTCATTTGGCCATTAATCTATATTAATATATTTAAACAGATTTGGATTAATTTAGACAAGACTTTTTTATATTCATCCTGGTATTATATCTTTTTATCGTATAAATGATGATTAATGTATGTCATTCAGTGTGGTTGTCACATCTAAGTAAAAAAATGATAAATCAATAACAATAAAATAATCTGATTGTCTTCTGAAACATTAACCAAAGTGAACCAGTCAGGGATATTCCAAATTGGTGTTAATAATTAACAACTGTGAGCTAACAAGGCCTTCTACATTTTCAAGGAGAACACACTAACAGCAGCCATATTCTTGTGACATTCTCACAAACTGTCATGGTTAATTTACTTTCTAATTTATCGCAGTGATGCAGTATGGTTATTTAAATTATTATGATATTTTGTTTATGAACTGGGTAATAGGTGTGGATGTTTTATAGATAAGGTATAATTCCAAAGGGTTATTCTAAAAATAAAAATGGAAGTAACTTTATGATAGACTTATCACACACCCATTTAAATCTGAACTGAGATTAACATGAACAAAATGCATTTACGTATTACCTGCTTTTTATTACACTGTTTTGTCTTAACCTTGTGCTAAACCCCAGTCCAAGGTGATAAGCCCCCATGTCAAGACCCAGTCTAATGTGTTAGATCCCAGTCCAAGGTGATAAGCCCCCATGTCAAGACCCAGTCTAATGTGTTAGATCCCAGTCCAAGGTGAAATTTCTCTCATGCAACTATTACTGATAATTGTAGGTCTAAAATAAAAAAAATCCCTCCTTAGTTGACTTCTGATAATTTAGTTTGCCTTCCTTCTTTTCTTGAACAGCATTGATAAAACTCATTTCTTTGGTCACATTAGATTTTTTGGCCATTCAAGCATATCAATTTTTGTATTGAAATTGACCTTCTTGCATTTCCTTGCATTTTTCTTCATTATTAGTGCCTCTTATTTGGTCATTACTTTAGTTTTGATTCTATCTTTTGCACAAACTGGTTTAGCATGGTGTTACTATACTTTTCTGAGGATAGTGGGTACTTGTGTTAGGGTTGGTTGTAACCCTTGATAAATTTGCTCCTGTCTTGTTTTGTTTAAAAACATGTTTTTCAGCTTTTCATCAGTACCATATCAAGTTGGTAAATTCAGCCATCAAAAAGCTTCAGAGACACCAACCCCACCTGTTAGTTGTGGCTTATCACAGACACTAAGGAGGCATTCATACCCCTTCTCTCCTTCTCATTACTTGGTTTTCTGGAATCTCCTTTGATGAACATCTCAGAGTGGATCACTCAAGCATTTACCACATTGCAAGCAAAAGGAAGATTCTAGTGCCAGCATGATTCAGGACTTATATTTATGGTTCATCATGTGGCACCAATGATACAGAAATATCTATAAGGTAGTAGACTTCCCAAGGAAGCTTCCACTAAAAATGGATCTGCTGTCACAAAACAAGATAATCCTATTTTCATAATCCACAAATGCTCCATCTTTATGTTTAGTTTATATCAAACGATCTATCTGTCAAGATCAGTTTTTAAACAGGATTGCATACTGCATCACTCATGTTAGTAGGTAAATCTAGGTTTACAATGCCAGGTGGAAGATCTTATGAAAATGAAGCAGTCAACAGAGCATTGGCCTAATCTGTTCTCTTTGACTTAAGTTTGGGACTTTTTTCTTTTCCTTTCTGAGAAAAAGAATTGTTTATAAAACAGCTGTTTCAAACCCTCTGAAGTTTTGATGGACTCTACCATTTGAGCAGACCCTTATCTCTCACAGCTTATCAGATATTTTGAACTCAAGAGACCAGCCTCAAGTTCCTCAGTTTCATAAATTGTTTGGTGGTTATCATGAATCTCTGGGTGAAACTTATTTCAAGAATCTTATTTTCCTTCTTTCATTAATGTCAGCTAGGAGTATGGGCAAAATTCATTCATGCCTGATTGGTTTAAGAGCTAAGAGAAAGAGTGAAATTCGTGCCTGATTGGTTAACAGAAGGAGTGAAATTCGTGCTTCATTGGTTTAAGAGCTAAGAGAAGGAGTGAAATTTATGCCTTATCATTTTAAATTTTTTTGTCATTTTAATGGCAACAATGATTCGGTTGATGCAAGCCTGGTTTTCTGATCAAGAATCAGCTACTCAGTGATATTTGGACTAGGGATGATGCACTTTACTATCAGTAAAGAACTCTATGTTTCTGTTTGGCTAAATAAAAAGGGATACAGTCAGACAGCCTATTTCTACCTCTTAAAAGTACCTCTGATATTTTAGCAGCCAGCATATCTAGGTGGATTAGTTTCAATATAAGAAATACTTGTTCAATCTCTCACTGAGAGAGAATCAAACCTTGAGTTATTGCTATATTTTGGACTATTAGTATTCATTCTTTTGTGGATATCATGAAATCCACATTTTTGGTATTCCCATTCCGATTTCTTATCATTCTACTTCTTTTCACTGGTGAACCAGAGGGATGACATGTATGTATTGGCCTGACTGCATGCCTGACTGCATTGCCTAATTGCACTGACTTGACTGCATGCCTGATATTATTGGTCCAACTGCATGCTGACTGCATGCTCAACAAGTCATCCTTGTCTACAGTAGCATCTTGCTAGAAAGCAATATTACAACCCCTATCTAAGCTCATATTCTCAAGAATAAAGAATTACCTTTAAATCTTTACCAAAAATGTATCAATATCACTCTTCTATCACCACGAAAATGAGATAGGAAAAAATGTTCTAAAAATAGACTATAACTACATTTGTGGAAATACTAATTGTGATGCAATTCCATCAGAAAGAGATATAACATTTTTCTCTACAGCAAGTATGGATCGCTCAGACCCCTTTATGAGCAATTTAATAATATTCAAATTTGTATTCGACAATACCTTACCTACTATTATAACCAGATTCCCAACTCTGACATCATGTAGTCTTGACCAAAGTCAACAAAGGATAATGTTCCGGAGAATGGAAATGACTAAGTCATCTAACTGGAAATATGCTGTTTCAGGTCTATACCTCTTTTTATTAAATGGAGGTACATGTATATTAATTGGAGGAAGGCATTTTCACATTGAACTGGTGACAACTGATATGAAAAGAGATGTGAGCATAATTATTGCAGATAGATACATATTACCACATTGGTTTTAGCACAAAAACAACTATATTTGAACTTAATAGCTAGGCACAAATATATTAGATAAATGTCTTTCAATTTTTTGGGGGGAATAGCCCTATGGAAACTTATGTCTAGTTATGTGTAAAAACATTTTTCCATGTTGGAATCTGTCTGTCCATCCATAGAGCAAGTTAGTAGTGTTAATCTGCTGTTGTACGTCTGTATGAAGTAAGTGATTTGTCAGTTTAGACAAGAATTTAACCATTAATTTTTAAAATGTTTTTTAGATCCAGTTACACTCATTCTATTCCAGGTTTTTCCTTGACAACTGCAGACTTCAAGGAGTTGGGAAGTTTTACAGCCGGAATTCCAAATTATCACTCAAATCAACAGGGATTTACTGGAAGAGTAATACTCTTTACTTTTTTTAATTACAAAAGCATGCTCTTATGGTAAAATACTCTATACTTGAATCTCAAAAGCACGCTCTTATGGTAACATACTCTATACTTTACTTTAATTACAACAGCAAGCTACCGCTCTGGTGGCCTAGTGGTTAGAGCATCACTGTGGAAGCGGGAGGTAGTGGGTTTGATCCCCAGCTGAGTCATACCAAAAACTTACAAAAATGGTACTAACAGCTGCCTCTCTTGATGCTCAGCATTAAGAGGTTAGTGTTAAGACTGGTTGGCCTGGTGTCAGGATAATGTGACTGGGTGGGACATCATGCTACATGTCTGCGGCATGATGCCCCAGTGCTAGACATCACTATAAACTGCTTCACTGCAGACATCATAGCGATATGACTGAAATTTTTTAAAAGCTACATTAAAAATCCTAATCAAACAAACAAACAAACAAGAGTAAGCTGTTATAGTAACATACTCTATACTTGAATTACAACAGCAAGTTCTTATGGTAACCTACAAGACCTCAGAGTGGTTGAGTGGTCTAAAGCACTGTGTTATGGATTACTGCCATCTCACTTCTGCCTGGGTTTGAGTCTCAGATTAGGCCAATGTCAGTATGTGAGAAAGCTTGTCAGTAGCTTCTCATGGTTTGGTGGTTCTTTCTAGGGGTTTTCCCAGGTTCTTCCACCACCATTAATACTGGCCGTCATGTATAGCCTATCGTGTACTGAAAAATGGCATTAAATCCTACAACAACAACAACAATGGTAACATACTCTATACTTTATTTTAATTACAGCAGCAAGCTGTTATGGTAACATGTTCTGTACTTTATTTTAATTACAACAGCAAGCTGTTATCTTTTATCAAAGATATTTTTATGGTTCAGTTTTTTTCTGTGTTCGGTTTCTCCATATAGATCTTCAGCAGAGTAAGCACAATTCTCTACAATAAATTCAAAGAAGAGTGTAAGAAACTTTGATTTCTGGACAATAAATTCACAGAAGTGTGTCAGAAACTATGATTTCTGGACAATAAATTCAAAAAAGGGTGTCAGAAACTATGAATTCTGGACAATAAATTCAAAGAAGAGTGTCAGAAACTATGAATTCTGGACAATAAATTCAAAGAAGAGTGTCTGAAACTATGATTTCTGGACAATATTTTCAAAAAGGGTGTCAGAAACTGAATTCTGTACAATAAATTCACAGAAGAGTGTCAGAAACTATGAATTCTGTACAGTAAATTCACAGAAGAGTGTCAGAAACTATGATTTCTAGGCAATAAATTCACAGAAGTGTGTCAGAAACTATGAATTCTGGACAATAAATTCACAGAAGTGTGTCAGAAACTATGAATTCTGGACAATATTTTCAAAAAAGGGTGTCCTATAAATTCTGGAAATTAAATTCACAGAAGGGTGTCTACTATGATATCTGGAAAATAAATTCACAGAAGTGTGTCAGAAACTATGAATTCTGGACAATAAATTCAAAGAAGAGTGTCAGAAACTATGATTTCTGGACAATAAATTCACAGAAGTGTGTCAGAAACTATGATATCTGGACAATAAATTCAAAAAGGGTTTCAGAAACTATGAATTCTGGACAATAAATTCAAAGAAGAGTGTCAGAAATTATGATTTCTGGACAATATTTTCAAAAAAGGGTGTCAGAAACTGAATTCTGTACAATAAATTCACAGAGGGTGTCAGAAACTATGAATTCTGGACAATAAATTTACAGAAGTGTGTCAGAAACTATGATTTCTGGACAATAAATTTAAAGAAGGGTGCCAGAAATTATGAATTCTGGACAATAAATTCAAAGAAGAGTGTCAGAAACTATGAATTCTGGAAATTAAATTCACAGAAGGGTGTCTACTATGATATCTGGAAAATAAATTCACAGAAGTGTGTCAGAAACTATGAATTCTGGACAATAAGTTCAAGAAGGGTGTCAGAAACTATGAATTCTGGACAATAAATTCACAGAAGTGTGTCAGAAACTATGAATTCTGGACAATAAATTCAAGAAGGGTGTCAGAAACTATGATTTCTGGACAATAAATTCAAGAAGGGTGTCAGAAACTATGAATTCTGGACAATAAATTCAAGAAGGGTGTCAGAAACTATGAATTCTGGACAATAAATTTAAAGAAGGGTGTCAAAAAATATGAATTCTGGACAATAAATTCAAGAAGGGTGTCAGAAACTATGAATTCTGGACAATAAATTCAAAGAAGAGTGTCAGAAACTATGATTTCTGGACAATAAATTCAAAGAAGAGTGTCAGAAACTATGAATTCTGGACAATATTTTCAAAAAAGGGTGTCAGAAACTGAATTCTGTACAATAAATTCACAGAAGAGTGTCAGAAACTATGATTTCTGGACAATAAATTCACAGAAGGGTGTCAGAAACTATGAATTATGGACAATAAATTCACAGAAGTGTGTCAGAAACTATGAATTATGGACAATAAGTTCAAGAAGGGTGTCAGAAACTATGAATTCTGGACAATAAATTCAAGAAGGGTGTCAGAAACTATGAATTCTGGACAATAAATTTAAAGAAGGGTGTAAGAAACTATGATTTCTGGACAATAAATTTAAAGAAGGGTGTCAGAAACTATGAATTCTGGACAATAAATTCACAGAAGTGTGTCATAAACTATGATTTCTGGACAATAAATTCACAGAAGGGTGTCAGAAACTATGAATTCTGGACAATAAATTCACAGAAGTGTGTCAGAAACTATGAATTCTGGTCAATAAATTTACAGAAGGGTGTCAGAAACTATGAATTCTGGACAATAAATTCAAAGAAGAGTGTCAGAAACTATGAATTCTGGAAATTAAATTCACAAAAGGGTGTCAGAAACTATGATATCTGGAAAATAAATTCACAGAAGTGTGTCAGAAACTATGAATTCTGGACAATAAATTTAAAGAAGGGTGTCAGAAACTATGAATTCTGGACAATAAATTTAAAGAAGGGTGTCAGAAACTATGAATTCTGGACAATAAATTCAAGAAGGGTGTCAGAAACTATGATTTCTGGACAATAAATTCAAGAAGGGTGTCAGAAACTATGAATTCTGGACAATAAATTCAAGAAGGGTGTCAGAAACTATGAATTTTTCAGTTTGCCATCTATAAACCACACAAACCAGGATAGGTAATCATTTGAATTGTTGATCTTAACTTTAGAGTAACAAAGAGATTTGAAATTACGTTTCTTACTGTTTATCATAAAATTACAAAAACAAATGGCAGTTTTTGGGGAAAATGCAGATGTTTCTTTTTGTTACTGATATTGTTATATATATATTTACATTTTGTTTACATAAGTTTCTTTTCTTTTTTCAGGTCGAAGTCTTTAGTTTGACTGATTTTACAATGAAGAATGCTATAAACTTTGGAGTGAACATATCAGTAAAATGATTTTAAAATCATTATGTTTTTAAAGTTTTTTTAAATAAAAGAACAGTCTTTATTTAAACCAATTTCCCTCTTTACCTGTTTTGGAAGGAGATCTGATTTACTAATATTACGGTCAACTTGTGCTAACGGTCACCTTTACATAGCGGTAACTGGATAACATAAACCACCCTATTTAAACAAATTTCCAATATAAATGCAATGTGTCATCACAAAGGCCATGTTATCCCCCAAGTGGCATGGTGTTTCCTAACCAAGCATTGGTTTTACCCTGTCTTAAACAGTCAGAGAACTATGTGTACAATAATGGCTGTTCAGTTTATGCAAACAAAACTTTTGCTTGATGATTAAGGCATTGGTTAGATGAAGGAATATTGTATTTAGATGTGTCTATGATATGTATAATAGATATTTCTTTTCAAGCTTGAACTCACTGTACTCAATTCACATTTTCATAATAACTCAAAGGTGTCAATATGACAAATTTGAAATCGAGTCAAATTTTATATTAGAGGGTCAAAGCAATTTCATTGGCCAGATGGTGGAAAAAGTAGCTTTGCTTTCGTAGCAAAAAATGAAATTTTAACAAGGCATAAATCCATATCTCTGAGATGAGATATGAGTTACATATCCTTTCATTAAGATCAGGGGTTATTCAATATTTAAAACATGTATGTAAAGGCAGGCAAAGTTTTATTTCATGGGTCACAAATTTAGCCATACACATATGCTTTTAAATCTTTATTTAAAAAGGCATCTCAAATAGGGCAACTGTCTTTTGATTTTGGCATGCTGAGCAACTGCATAATCCAGATTTTTTAAAAAAGTGTGAAAAACTGTTTTCAAGACTAATTTAAACAAGTTGACCAATAAAAGAGTCAGCCTTCTCATTCACAGTCCTATATACACACTCAATCAGCAGTAAAATTATTTTTTTTCATTTTGTAAAAAAACACAGTAAGATTAAAAATTATTTTATTTCAGTAATAATTTAATTTATTTTATGCTCAGCAGTGAATTACTTGATTTTCTAGTTAAAATAATATTGATATTTCACTGTAGTGAAAAAATAACAAGTGAAAAAATAACAGTGAAAAAATAACAATATTTTTTCACTACAGGAACTACATTTTTGGGTCAGAACATACTTAATTCCCTTTTATTTTCTATATAAATTTATGTGAGCATAAAATAAAAAGAATATTTGCTTGAAACGAGTGAATAACGGATACATTTCATCTCTTGGATAAAAAAACTCTAGTATTTTCACTCGTGGCTTCGCCACTCGTGAAAATACTGAGTTTTTCATCCACTCGATGAAATATATCCGTTATTCACTCGTTTCAAGCAAATATCCTCTATTTATTTTATGCTCAGCAGTGAATTACTTGATTTTCTAGTTAAAATAATATTGATTTTCACTGCGGTGAAAAAATAACAGTGAAAAAATAACAGTGAAAAAATAACAATATTTTTTCACTACAGGAACTACATTTTTGGGTCAAAATATTTGCTTGAAACGAGTGAATAAACGAGTGAAAGAGCAGATTTGAGGTAGCCAACGTATGTGAGCATAAAATAAAAAGAATATTTGCTTGAAACGAGTGAATAACGGATACATTTCATCTCTTGGATAAAAAACTCTAGTATTTTCACTCGTGGCTTCGCCACTCGTGAAAATACTGAGTTTTTCATCCACTCGATGAAATATATCCGTTATTCACTCATTTCAAGCAAATATCCTCTATTTATTGAATGGTTTAAAATGTACATGTACAAGATAAAGTAATATTTTGTAAATTTGAGAGAGAATAACATATACCTGTATTTTATGACTTACCCAGTTAGTTAAATAATGCACATTAAACAATCTGATAATGTAAGATTAATAATAATAATAATAATAATAATAATAATAATAATAATAATAATAATAATTGATGATAATAACAACCTTAATAATAAATGATATTTGATGCCTAGCATTTGTTCAAAATCCAGTTTTGAAAGATGAACATGTGTGCTGAGGTCATTAGCCAGTTATGCCTTTTTCCATTGTGGCCAATATTGAAATGTTTCACTATTCCAAAAAGGCAGTAAACATTTGGTTTTCTTAATGTTGCACATGTTACCTGCATGACTCTTTTTATCATGGGTGGGTGGGTGTGGGTATGGTTTGGTTATCTAATATCAGAATGCTCGCCTATGCTTAATTGTTTATTTCTACATTCTTTTGTGAAAAATATGGTAAACTCTATATGACATTATATTATTTAATGGTCAACTCAATAATCTACCCAGATGTTGGAAAATTTCAAACATATTGGTATGATTACAGATGATAAATTATACAGTCTAAATAGATGTGCTTTAGATAAACAAATTAAAATGCTTTAGTTGTTTCAGTTCTTATCTCTGGCAAGGAATTTAGTATGAGACTGTTTTTTATGTTTGATCTAATTAAATTTACTTTCAAGAATGCCATGTAAAGGAAGAATGATGATGAATACAAGAGTCACCTATTTCCAAAGGAAGTCCTAAAATGATTATCTTTTTTATAAAACAATGACATGTCTGAAAAACCTGTCCATTTTTGACCCATTTTGGTGCATATCAAGGAAACTGTAGCAATTTAAAATCTGTGGATCCAAAGAAAATCTTGTGAATACAGTGATATTCATTTTCCATGTTTTAAATCTGTTTGCTGTAGATGGCATATTTCCAGTAAATTTTGTATTGTTACAATCAGTTTGATTTAGATTGGAATAATACCAGCAAGTATTTGATTTGTAAGATGTTACATATATTTGATTTAAGTTTTTTTATTTATTTTTATTTTAATTGTTTGTGTGTCAGATTCAAATTTGACATTTCGAGTTTAAGATTCATTCATTGGGAGATATTTTTTTTAAAAGTGGGATGACCAGTACTTTACGAATAAACACCAGATGTTGACCTCATTTCTGATCTGGCTTCAGAGTTGTAAACAAGCTTTTAAAATGATTGGTTGATTCCAAGGACATTATGGAGCTTTGTTGTAAACATCTTTCTATTTTTAGTTGGGTCATATGGTGTGCACGAGATTTTTTGAACGTAAATTTGTTCTAAAGATTCTAGAAGATCATGTGACCCCTTCCTTGTTTACGTAAAAACAGGTATATAAATGATGTTTTAGAGCAAACTATTTAGTAGAAGTTGGGCTGTTAGAATACTAATTTGTGTGTCATTTTGAGTTATTTTAAATTACCTTGTACTGGAAATTATTTCAATTCGTTTGGATCAAGAGGATTTATTTTGTTATTTATCTGGAAAATAATTGTGCTCATTGAATTTCATAAGACCAGAACTGACTTCATTATGTGACATCATCTTCCATCTTGGATGCTTCACTAAGATTCGAACTGGGAATTATTAGGACATTTTATTACCAGGACTTTTGCAATTACACTAGTGGATTATATTTTGAATTATTTTTGGATTAATTTTGGAATTGATTCTTAAAACCGTAAGTTTATTTTTCTTTTCTGGAAAATATTTGTGCTCAATAAATTGTTTATTAAGTTTTTACAAGCTTGTTATTTTCACTCTTTCTATGTTACTGTTTATTCAAGCCTAAGCATGTAACAAAGATAAATTTCTATAGATTGGCACAATGCCAGTAAAGATTTGATTTTGTAAGATAAATTTTTATAGATTGGCACAATGCCAGTAAATCTTAGATCAGTTTCTGTGGATTGCCATAATATCAGTACATTTTTCATTTGTATGATCAATTTCTGTAGCTTGGCACAATGCCAGTAAATATTTGATTTGTAAGATCAATTCTGTAGATCGGCATTATGCCAGTAAATATTTGATTTAGAAGATCAATTTCTGTAGAATGTCATAATGCCAGTAATATCAGTTTGTATTGGTAGGAAACTAACTTATAAGCACATGTACATACAAAACTTTTTCTGAACATCATCATGAAAAAGACATTGAGTTATAAATGACAAAATTGTATTGTCTTTTGAATGCTATTAATAGACAATTTACACTGGATTTTATTCCTTCTAAATGCAGTGTGATGATGATATTACTGTCATACCCAATGACCAACCCCAGAGTGGATCTAAGTTTGGATACATTGTTGAAGGGATCAATGTCGACAATAAAGGGATGGATGAACTGTTTGTTGGAGCTCCATTCTACTCCGAATTTGTGAAGAAAAGAGTTGTTGCCCCTGACACAGGACGTGTATTTGTGTATCATGTCACAACAGAAAAGGTGAGAAAGTATATCATGACTTTTTATATACCGCTTGCATCTGTCTGTCCTGGACTCGTCATTACTGTGCAAAACGCACATCATGTAGTATTTAGGGTCTTAAAAATTTAATAGAAAAGAGTGAGAACCAACAAGTTTTGTAAAATTCAACAAATAGTTTATTTCCCTAGAATGCAAAGTAAAATGTATATGAAAGGATCTTATGATATTCCAGATTAATTCACAAATATTCGTAGAATTTCTAACATAATTCCTAATATTTAAAATTCTGTATAAACTTTAGTGACATTCCCAAAAAAATCCAACACTGGAAATAAATTCTAGAAAAACAAGATGATATAGTCCTCTTCTTGACCCCAGGTCACATTGAACATTTTCTTAAAATACCTATTACCTAATGGAAATTTCACTTTGGAAGGTTCCAAATGATGACAAGGTAAAATCTTAGTTATAATTAGAAGGTCTGTAACTAAAATTATAATAAAGAGCATGGAAAATACAATGTCCTGGACTCAGACCAAGATAAATATGTTTACTTCTATTAATAATGATCCTAATATTAAACCCATACTGAGAGAAAAAAATGCCTATTTATTAATTGTTTGTAGAATTGTAAAAGAAACAATGATTAAGGGCAGGTAGAAAATGAGTTGATTTTGGACAAATTCATGTATAGTCATGTATGACATGTAAGACATGTAAAGTCATGTATGACATGTAAGACATGTAAAGTCATGTATGACATGTAAGACATGTAAAGTCATGTATGACATGTAAGACATGTAAAGTCATGTATGACATGTAAGACATGTAAAGTCATGTATGACATGTAAGACATGTAAAGTCATGTATGACATGTAAGACATGTAAAGTCATGTATGACGTATGGTCATGGATCACATCATGTAAAGTCATGTATGACGTATGGTCATGGATCACATGTATAGTCATGGATCACATCATGTATGGTCATGTATTACATGTATGGTCATGAATCACATCATGTATAGTCATGTATGGCATGTATGGTCATGGACCACATCATGTATAGTCATGTATTACATGTATGGTCATGTATGACATGTAAATATGGTCATGGATCACATGGATAGTCATGGATCACATCATGTATAGTCATGTATTACATGTATGGTCATGGATCACATCATGTAAAGTCATGTATTACATGTATGGTCATGTATGACATGTAAAGTCATGTATGACATATATGGTCATGGATCACATGTATAGTCATAGATCACATCATGTATGGTCATGTATTACATGTATGGTCATGGATCACATGTACAGTCATGTATGACATGTATGGTCATGGATCACATCATGTAAAGTCATGTATGACATGTATGGTCATGTATGACATGTACAGTCATGTATGACATGTATGGTCATGGATCACATGTATAATCATGGATCACATCATGTATAGTCATGTAAGATATGTATGGTCATGGATCACAATCAATTCTTCAATTGTATTGATATATTTACTTTGTTTTACTTAAGATTTTTCTCATGTGAACCAGTTGTAATAATATTTCATTGATCAGCTATTATATGAATATGTTTTAGTGCATATACATCATGATGCAGCCATGTTGGAGCCTTCCTTAGTATAGAACTGTGATTTTCATAAATAGAGCATTTTATTCTGTACATACAAGTTTCTTTCATGGCTTTCATAAAAAGCGCATTGTATACTGTACATACCTGTTGAAAGCGCTGACCCAGATTTACTTTCTCATAAGGATCTGGGTCCAAACAGTTTTTTTTATATATATATATATATATATATATATATATATATATATATATATATATATATATATATATATATATATATATATATATATATATAAAGAATACAAATCATATGGCATATAAGAGTCCTTTCAAATGCACTGGATCCAGCAAGGGATCACATGTGTCAGGGATTGGTTAAGATAAATGCAATAAACTGACAAGCAACAGTGCAAATACTAGTATCACTCTAGCCTGAGCACTTTCGACTCTCAATGAGTCTTTATCAAAGGCAAATACAGAACATAGACAAGACAGACAATAAAAATACAAAAACCGTGTTTACAGAACTTTACATGCCTGTTTCTACAGGAATTAAGCCTTGAAATTTATTATGTTACAACTAGTCGCGGATGCTGTAAAATGTGAAATCGATGAGCCAAAGCGACACATATGTTTTTGTATGTAAATTTATGTACGCGCAAATTATATCCTGGATATTTTATATTAGTAGTTAGAGGCTATTAAGCAAATTTAGAGAATTATTTAAAAGAAAATGTGTCAGCTGGAAAAGATAATTAAATTTGTGCATGGCTGTCTTTTTCTAGTCTTCTTGGTTTAAACCGCTTGGTTTTAATGTTTGAAGGCATTGTATCCAGTAAGATTCCTTTTCTTTCCTGGTTTCGGAACTCCAGTTGTAGTTGTGAGCAATTGCAATAAGTGTTATACTACTGAAGGTGTGGTCAGGGGAAGAGAAGTGTTCTGCGACCGGACTTCTGTATAGCTCCTTTGTTATCCAATCAGATCTATGAAGGTTGATCCTTTTGTGTAGCCTTTCAGACTAGTTGTAACATAATAAATTTCAAGGCTTAATTCCTGTAGAAACAGGCATGTAAAGTTCTGTAAACAAGGTTTTTGTATTTTAATTGTCTGTCTTGTCTATGTTCTGTATTTGCCTTTGATAAAGACTCATTGAGAGTCGAAAGCGCTCAGGCTAGAGTGATACTAGTTTTTGCATTGTTGCTTGTCAGTTTATTGCATTTATATATATATATATATATATATATATATATATATATATATATATAAAACAGAATAGTCCCTGACCTGTTTGTACTGATGTTACAGTAGATCTTCCGCTTTGATGATCAGACCAGGTTGCTTGTTATACCTTAGTAAATGCAATAAACACTTGTCTGAAAGATTTTAAGTAAATTAAAGAACAAAAAGAATTGAAACCAATTAATGGTCATTTTGGTGGATGGTGTTGGCCATGAGTGAGACTGTATTTATTTCCAAATTTTTCTTGTTCAGTATTGTGGACCCATTGCTGTGCTGACAGGTGCTGCATCAGATCCCTCGTTACGGAAGCTTGCAGCCTATGCACGATTTGGCACAGCTATTAGCTCAGCAGGAGATCTGAACCATGATGGGTACAAAGGTCTGTAAATGCATGAAGATAAAACTTTTTTTCTTCCCAAAAAGGTGTTCTGCAGTAAAGATATCATTTTATTATTTTAAATTTTCAAAATTAAAAAAAAATTCCTTATTTCAAAAAGGCATTTAAATGAAAATCAATATCTCCATTAAACCTATAACTTTTCATCCCTTAAAGGTTTTTGACCCCTCTTGTTTGTGGTCATAAGCTTCCATAATATACTCTTTTGAAATTTAAAGTTCTACTATATAAAACTCGTACAGTTTTCAAGGTATAGGTGTTAGAAAAATGTACATGTATAGGTGTTAAAAAATGTACATGACTGTATAGGTGTTAGAAAAACGAACATGTATAGATGTTAGAAAAATGTACCTTGTATATGTGTTAGAAAAATGTACATGTATAGGTGATAGAAAAATGTACATGTATAGGTGATAGAAAGGTGCAAAAGATGTTTCTATGATGGACATTAAAAACAATGTGAAGGAGGTGATATCTTAAGAACTTACGGAGATGTATTTTGTAGAAGTTCATATCTCATAATGCTTATATATATGCACAACTGAATGGCAATGAATATAAAATTTAAATCTTGAGAATAACTTCTTGTTATTTTAAATTTCTTCAACAATTCCGAAATAAATATTTTATATAATTAGGATTGAAACTTCAATTTATCTGTATTGCTGAAGATTTTTTAATTTTTCAATAGTTAGCAATCAGTTAATCAAAGCAAGAAATATTTTTATTGTTATCAATCAGTTAACCAAAGCAATAAATTATTGTTATCAATCAGTTAATCAAAGCAAGAAACATTTGTATTGTTATCAGTATCAATCAGTTAATCAAAGCAAGAAATATTTTTACTGTTGAAAATCAGTTAATCAAGGCAAGAAATATTTTTATTGTGGTCAATCAGTTATTCAAAACAATAAATAGTTTTATTTTTATCAATATCATTCAGTTAATCAAAGTAAGAAATATTTTTACTGTTATCAATATCAATCAGTTAATCAAAACAAGGAATATTTTTACTGTTATCAATCAGTTAATCAAAGGAAGAAATATTTTTTATTGTTATCAATCAGTTAATCAAAGCAAGGAATATTTTTATTCTTATCAATCAGTTAGTCAAAGCAATAAATATTTGTATTGTTATCAATATCAATCAGTTAATCAAAGCAAGGAATATTTTTACTGTTGACAATCAATTAACCAAGGCAAGAAATATTTTTTATTGTTATCAATCAGTTAATCAAAGCAATCAATAGTTTTAGTGTTATCAATATCAATCAGTTAATCAAAGCAATAAAATAAATATTTTTATTGTTATCAATATCAATCAGTTAATCAAAGCAAGAAATATTTGTATTGTTATCAATATCATTCAGTTAATCAAAGCAAGGAATATGTTTACTGTTATCAATCAGTTAATCAAAGCAAGAAATTATTGTTATCAATCAGTTAATCAAAGCATGAAACATTTGTATTGTTATCAGTATCAATCAGTTAATCAAGGCAAAAGATATTTTTATTATTATCAATCAGTTAATCTAAGCAAGAAATATTTTTACTGCTATCAATCAGTTAATTAAAGCAAGAAATATTTTTACTGTTGACAATGAGTTAATCAAGGCAAGAAATATTTTTATTGTTGTCAATCAGTTATTCAAAACAATAAATAGTTTTATTGTTATCAATATCATTCAGTTAATCAAAGCAGAAATATTTTTACTGTTATCAATATCAATCAGTTAATCAAAGCAAGGAATATTTTTCACTGTTATCAATCATTTAATCAAAGCAAGAAATATTTTTTATTGTTATCAATCAGTTAATCAAAGCAAGGAATATTTTTATTCTTATCAATCAGTTAGTCAAAGCAATAAATATTTGTATTGTTATCAATATCAATCAGTTAATGAAAGCAAGAAATATTTGTATTGTTATCAATATCAATCAGTTAATCAAAGAAAGAAATACTTTTTATTGTTATCAATATCAATCAGTTAGTCAAAGCAAGAAATATTTGTATTGTTATCAATCAGTTAATCAAAGCAGAAATATTTTTTATTGTTATCAATATCAATCAGTTAGTCAAAGCAAGAAATATTTTTATTGTTATTAATCAGTTAATTAAAGCAAGAAATATTTTTATTGTTATCAATATCAATCAGTTAATGAAAGCAAGAAATATTTATATTGTTATCAATATCAATCAGTTAATCAAAGCAATAAATATTTGTATTGTTATCAATCAGTTAATCAAAGCAAGAAATATTTTTTATTGTTATCAATATCAATCAGTTAATCAAAGCAAGGAATATTTTTATTCTTATCAATCAGTTAATCAAAGTAAGAAATATTTGTATTGTTATCAATATCAATCAGTTAATTAAAGCAAGAAATATTTTTATTGTTATCAATCAGTTAATTAAAGCAAGAAATATTTATATTGTTATCAATATCAATCAGTTAGTCAAAGCAAGAAATATTTGTACTGTTATCAATATCAATCAATTAATGAAAGCAAGAAATATTTATATTGTTATCAATATCAATCAGTTAGTCAAAGCAAGAAATATTTGAATTGTTATCAATATCAATCAGTTAATGAAAGCAAGAAATATTTATATTGTTATCAATATCAATCAGTTAATCAAAGCAAGAAATATTTTTACTGTTATCAATATCATTCAGTTATTCAAAGCAAGAAATATTTTTACTGTTATCAATATCAATCAGTTAATCAAAGCAAATAATATTTTTATTCTTATCAATCAGTTAGTCAAAGCAATAAATATTTGTATTGTTATCAATATCAATCAGTTAATCAAAGCAAGAAATATTTTTCACTGTTATCAATATCAATCAGTTAATCAAAGCAAATAATATTTTTATTCTTATCAATCAGTTAGTCAAAGCAATAAATATTTGTATTGTTATCAATATCAATCAGTTAATCAAAGCAAGGAAAATTTTTACTGTTATCAATCAGCTAATCAAAGCAAGGAATATTTTTCACTGTTATCAATCAGTTAGTCAAAGCAATAAATATTTGTATTGTTATCAATATCAATCAGTTAATCAAAGCAAGGAATATTTTTACTGTTATCAATCAGTTAATCAAAGCAAGAAATATTTTTATTGTTATCAATCAGTTAGTCAAAGCATGAAATATTTTTTCTTGTTATCAATATCAATCAGTTAGTCAAGGCAAGAATTTTTTTTATTGTTATCAATCAGTTAATTAAAGCAAGAAATATTTTTATTGTTATCAATCAGTTAATCAAAGCAATAAAGTTTTTCTCACTTTTCTCATGTAGATGTGGCTATTGGTGCACCATATGAAGATGAGTATACAGGTGCTGTGTACATTTATAATGGAGGAACAGATGGTGTAAAGGATGTATTCTCACAAAGAATAACTGGTAATTACTTTCCCATATTTTATTTTCATTTATCCTTTTATTATTCTGTAATTACTATCCCACTATTTATTCTATTTTAGATTTGTATTATTAAAAAATCATCTATATTACATCTATAGATTTAAGATTGTAATCTCCCATTTAAAATTTATTTCTTCCTTCCTTTCTTTCATAATTGAAAGGTGACTTAGAGAAACCGCAGAAGAATGTTATATACTGGTCCTGCATTTCAAAACCTCACAGTATAAGATACATGTATTGCTTGTTCAGTCATCAAGTTAATTAAAGTGATCTAAAAGTTATTTATTAAAAAAATAAATACTACAGAACAATTCATAATAATTTTAAAGTATGAAATTGTGATCTATTCCAAAAGAAAGATACTAGTTACTGCACCTGATAAAACCCATTTCAGGATTACAGATTGAACAAACAGTTGGCTAAAGTGTAGCATATTTTGCATTGCAAGCTATTACCATATATTTCGTGAGTTATCAACTTATCAATGCAGTTTTCATAAGTATATGTGCATGCATTTTGCATGTTATCACCTTCACAGGGGTGTTAATTCATGCATCGTAATTACATTTAGATGTTGTGTTTTATAAGTGATGGAAAATGTTTGTTTTTGAGATGACATTGTTTTTAAAGTCAACTTTTGAGACAAAGTAAATGTAATAGTATTTTAATATTATGGAAGCCATCTTTTTTCACTTTTCTTCTCCTCTTCTACTTTTGTCATCACATTCTTCTACTGCCACTGTACATAATTATACTGATATTAATGATGTCTTCATAATATTATTAATGTAGTGCTATATTATTTGATTACAGGTCGGGTCATTGGATCCAATATACCTGGATCAAATATTCAGACGTTTGGTTGGCACATTAATGGTGAATATGATGTGGATAAAAATGGATTTACAGGTGAATTTTAGCTTTCAGTCAGGTGTCTTATTTATTTGAAACTATAATGTTGTTGAATTAAATTAATGTGTAAGGATATTGGCATAAAAAAATGCATTTTGTTTTTAAAAATATATGTACATAGTTTTGTTATGTCACATTTTAACTGAAAACAGGCATCTCATGTACTTGTCTTTCAAATAATTGAGACCTATTTCAATATATGCCATTTTATGCCAGAATCGTAAAAGCAGAAGCTGTTGTTCAAAATATACAAAAATATTAAAATTAGATGTTTTAAAATTGTATATACTTTATTAAGGCCATAAGTTGATGACCTGATGATAGATTCCTTGCTTGCAGTATGTCAATCTTGATTTGGTCCTATATGTCTGGCCACTCAAGGTTTCTTCCTTCTGGTTACAGCAGGTCCTTCTTTTGGGGTCCTATATGACTGGCCATACAAGGTTTATCCCCCCTGGTTACAGCAGTTCTATCTTGTATTGGGTCCTATATGACTGGCCATACAAGATTTATCCCCCCTGGTTACAGGAGGTCCTTCTTTTATTGGGTCCTATATGGTATAATGGTACCAATTGCGCAAGTCCAGGTGGGTGGAGCTTAAGGTGTAGGGAACCTTGAATTCAGAAATAAACAACAACACTAGCTATGATTGGTGGATTATGTAAGAGTTGTACTTTCTGTTTGGCTTAAAAAAAAGTTTAGCCTCTTGGCAACATGTTAATTGATGCTAATTCCTATATAGATCATATTTTGTATTTTTTTATGATTTTTTGAAAATGTGATACACATGACTGAAAATAAGTATGTTGTGACTAGATAACTCATACCCCTGTCTGGTTCCAGCAGAGTTATCTCTCTTAAATGCAATGGAATACCTTGTTTTGTTATCGGCAAATTGACAATCTAACATTGTTCTCTATAACAGTGTGTTAGATGCACACTAAATTAGGATAGAAAATATATTTATCTCTCCAAATATAAGCACTGAGGTCTATGGAAACACAATTGGTACCGTGATACCATATGGCTGGCTATACAAGGTTTGTCCCCCCTGGTTACAGCAGGTCCATCTTTTATTGAATCCTATATTCCTTTAGATTATTTTTTTCTTCTTCACATCAAGCTTGCGTCGAGCACCTGTGCATCAGAGTAATGATTTATTATACATCATTTATCCTGACATAACACATGTACCATCAGAGTAATGATTTATAATACATCATTTATCTTGACATAACACATGTACCATCAGAGTAATGATTTATAATACATCATTTATCCTGACATAACACATGTACCATCAGAGTAATGATTTATAATACATCATTTATCCTGACATAACACATGTACCATCAGAGTAATGATTTATAATACATCATTTATCTTGACATAACACATGTACCATCAGAGTAATGATTTATAATACATCATTTATCCTGACATAACACATGTACCATCAGAGTAATGATTTATAATACATCATTTATCCTGACATAACACATGTACCATCAGAGTAATGATTTATAATACATCATTTATCCTGACATAACACATGTACCATCAGAGTAATGATTTATAATACATCATTTATCCTGACATAACACATGTACCATCAGAGTAATGATTTATAATACATCATTTATCCTGACATAACACATGTACCATCAGAGTAATGATTTATAATACATCATTTATCCTGACATAACACATGTACCATCAGAGTAATGATTTATAATACATCATTTATCTTGACATAACACATGTACCATCAGAGTAATGATTTATAATACATCATTTATCCTGACATAACACATGTACCATCAGAGTAATGATTTATAATACATCATTTATCTTGACATAACACATGTACCATCAGAGTAATGATTTATAATACATCATTTATCCTGACATAACACATGTACCATCAGAGTAATGATTTATAATACATCATTTATCCTGACACAACACATGTACCATCAGAGTAATGATTTATAATACATCATTTATCCTGACATAACACATGTACCATCAGAGTAATGATTTATAATACATCATTTATCTTGACATAACACATGTACCATCAGAGTAATGATTTATAATACATCATTTATCCTGACATAACACATGTACCATCAGAGTAATGATTTATAATACATCATTTATCCTGACACAACACATGTACCATCAGAGTAATGATTTATAATACATCATTTGATGTAAATAGAAGAAAAATAAATAAAATGTCTTGATCCAAGGAATATTGTCAGAAATGAGTATTTTACTGTCATATAAATTATTAAATTCTGCAGTAATAACCTAAATAAAAAATTACCTTGGGAATTACCGTATTTTCCGGCCTATAGGTCGATGCGGAGTATAAGTCGAATTGACCAATTTTGTAAATTTTCCATCCTTCGTCCATATATAAGTCGATTCGGAGTATAAGACGAGGCCAGGTCAATAACTTGGCTTTGTATTATATACTACCGGTAGTAACTTCTGGTTGCATGAATATTGATGGTATCGTCGTATGATATTCCATATTACCAGCAATATCCATTGCAACAAGAGTTAAGATCATTCCTTCCAGTTGAAAGTTTAAACCTACGGTAATTTATCTGAGAAACTTTGTCAAATACAATTACGGTACTTTATTCAGAGAACCATGCATTGGTACATACACGTGTCTAATTTATATATACATGTATAATCTATTGCATGAAAAGAGTATCAACACCGTGTACTCACCAGCGAATCTTGTAACATACATTGAATCCATAATACAAATATTTCCATCGAAAATATCCACACAAGGATGTAAAATATTCAATAATTTTGTCACAGATCATTATGTGACTGAATTCAATGAAAAGAAAATAACAAAAATTACGTAACGGGCGTACGTAATGAATGATGAAATAGTACATGTCTGTTGATTAAATAATGGAAGCTAAAGTGTATTTTTATAATAACTACATGTACATCTCAGGATCTTTCTGTCTCTGAATTCAGTCATTGTAAATTTCAGCACATTTTCCCACCCAAGCTGCTAGTCAAAGTTCTTTGAACTTGCCACCCAGCTATTGCATCATATTCTTTTGATGTACTCTAATAAATACAGCAGGCAGAACTGGCTGTATTTTTACCACTGAATTATGTCACTGTAAATATCAGCACAGCTAAAATGATAAAGTACCGTAGAAACATATGATTTGGGGGATTCAGTAGAATGCATGATCTACATTATTTTATAAATAATCATAGAACGCTCGAGTTAATATGGATTACATCCCTTTGTAGGATCAATTAGATCAATAAAAAAAAAGCTATGCCGGTAATTGCTCACGTGTGTCCAAAATTATACTGGAAAATCAAATATTAATGGACCAGTTATTTCATATCTTTTTTTTTTAGGAACAAACAATATGCTTTGAATTAGTACAGTACACTATAGAGTATAGACCGTAAGGGTGCTATGCGGCCCGGTGAAGTTTTTACCGGTAATTGTTTTCTTTTATTTTATGTTTGAGAAATAAGAAAAAACACGCAGAATGCAAAATAAATAATGACAAAACTTACAAATATAAATGCAGTCATATTATTTTATGACAATTTATTGACATAGTAATTTAACATGAATTTGTACTTCT